>JAJQQW010000003.1:42769152-43369152 GCA_025583905.1 Ia io
TTTAATACACATTAACTTGGAGAAATAATTAACAGATGTTATATGTTCTACTAGAGGCCTGGTGCACAAAATTTGTGCATGGGGGGGAGAGAGGGGAGGTCCCTCAGCCCAGCCTGCACCCTCTCGCAGTCCAGGACCCCTCAGGGGATGTCCACCTGTTGGCTTAGGCCCGTTCCCACTAAGCCAACAGTTGGAAATCCCTCTTGCAGTCCGGGACCCCTCGCTCCTTACCGGCTGCCTGCTCGCTGCTCCTTACCACTCAGCTTACTGCTCCTTAGCACTGCTATGGAGGCAGGAGAGGCTCCTGCCATTGCCACTGAACTCGTCAGCTGTGAGCCCTATCTTTCTGTGTAGTTGTCTGTGGGCCAACTGCTCTATTCCTTCTCATTTAGGGCGAGCAGCATGTGATGGCAGAGTGTGCTGTTGTGGAATGCAGAGGGCTGCCCAGAGTTGAGGGGAGTGGCTGGGCCCATGGGGTAAGAGGGGGACACAGAGGGACGCTATCTCACCCAATTGTTGTGGGGGCTGGCCGGCCTTCATCTGCCTGACCCCACCCAGGGAGGGACTGAGCAGGGTGTCTGCCTCTCCATTCTCTTTCCTTCCACCTGTCACCCTTGCCAGGCCTCCACCCCCAAAATTGAGTTCAGCTCAATCCCTGAATGTAAAAGGGCATGGGGAAGGGGGTGCTCCACTCCAGTGCCCCCTGATTCCCAGCGACAGGACCTGGTCAACAGGACCTGGTCAGGACAGTGGCCACAGCTGCAGAACATAGATCCGTTTCAAGAACAGTTGGGAATGCAGACTTTCGTATGAGCCCCTATTCCAAAAGGTGGCAGTTTAGTCACATTGTGGCAAAGACACCTTCAAGAGTAACATAAGTGGGTAAAGTCAGGGCCAAAACAGGCCATTTCCTCATCCAATCTCTCTGAGACGCGTGGACAGAACCAAGTCTCAGCTCTTTCCAGGACACTTTCAGGGATTTTTTAAGCTTAAAGGACAGTACTCTGTCTCCATTCCTGTTCTTTGGGATTTTTTCATCGTCAGATAAAAGGATACCTACATTGGGGCAATCCTGTCCAGATACAATATTCCAGTTGCACCCATGTGATGACGACAGCGCCCCTCAGAGGGAGGGAGCTGACAGATGAGGAGCAGGGAATTCTGAAAACCAAAGCAAAGGTTCAGAACACAGAAGACGTCCTTGGTGTTCTGCTGAGAAACTTGGACTCCTTCCTCTGCAGTCACACGCCAGGCAGTCACTCAGAAATATCTTGACATTGGTCAACTTATGGAATTCTCCCTTCTCCCCATTCTTTGAGCTGGACTCCGGACATTGACTGCGGCATTCTCTTGGTCATTGTTTTTTTTTGTGTGTGTGTGTTTTGTTTTGTGTGTTTTTTTACCCTCCCAAAAAACGTTACAAAGTTTATATGAATATAACATACAAAGATGCAGCCTCCTTTGTAGGAACAGGGAAGGAAGGGGTAGTTAAGTAAGGCACACGGAGATGCAGCAAGCACCAGCTGTGGGGAGGGCCAAGGGGGAGAGGAGGTTGGTACTGGGGCCAAGTTCCTAGAGCCGTTGCTGGGGGAGTAGGGATCCCCTCTGAGTGCCACATTCTGAGGCTGAACTAATTGGTCAAGCTGAGGCAGAGGTGGGTGGCCATATCAGCCATCTTTGGTGCTGTTTACCCTTTCCCACCCTAGCTCTTTTGTAAAACCCCAGAGCCCTGCATTCCAAAGGCCCGATCCAGAGCAGAGGCCCTGGAAGGGGATGAGAGGAAGTGAGTAGGGCAAGTTTGAAAGCCGATGTGCCTGTGTGCTGAGGGATGGCCGGAGACAGTGTGAGAGGTAGCAGGGGAAGGGCTCTCAGACATACCCTTCTGTGGGGGCCACAGGTGAAGGAGGCCAGGGGAGTAGGGTAGGGATGGGGCACCATAACCCCAGCCTCTTAGGCATCCCTGTCTGTCCTCTGCAGTGTACATAGAAGAAAGGGGTTGCCTCTGAGGAGGGGCCAGGCCAGGCCAGGTGACCATCTTGAATTCTGGCTGAGGTGATGGTCCTCACCCTGAGATGCCTCCTAACTGGTGATGGACCCAGACCTGACTCCCACCGCTGCGGACACCTGGGACCCAGGCCTGACTACTGTGGCTGTGGGCACTGTGGCACAGGAAGTTCCCCTGCTGAGTGCACAACCTCCTGCTGGCCTGTTAATATGCAAATTGGTTGGTACCATGACACTGGTAAGACTAATTTGCATATTACCTCTTTATTATATAGATGATTCCTGTGTTGCTGTTGTTTTTAACTTTTTTGCTGTCATACTTTGATAGCATTTACCATCTCAGTTGACACATAACCTGGTTGGAGAGTTCCCTTCTAACACTATAAATGTTTTATTTCTCTATATAAAACTTTGACACCTGACATATCAGAATTTTATTTATAAAATGGTCATAATATAATTGTCCTTATGTAATAAATAGACTATATGAGTAATTACTCTGTTTTCTAAAATTGTGCATCCCTAAGTTAGAAGAGTGTTTGCCAGATAGTGTTTCTTATACTCAATAAATATTCATGGAATGATTTAAAGAAATCATTCTGTAACTCTCAAACCTTTGCTTTATTATTTTTTGGGTACAATACAGCAACTAGTAACAGGGGCTCTAACTTTAAATAACATCTTTAATATCTTGAAAGTTAAATTTATTAAAGCAAAGGAAATGACAACACGAGTTACCCATGTTCAATGGGTTAGGCCAGTGGTTCTCAACCTTTCTAATGCCGCGACCCTTCAATACAGTTCCTCCAATGGTTTTAGGCGACCCTGCCAGCGGTTCTCAACCTGTAGCTTAAGACCATTGGAAAACACAGATATTTACATTACGATTCATAACAGTAGCAAAATTACAGTTATGAAGTAGCAACGAAAATAATTTTATGGTTGGGGGTCATCACAACATGAGGAACTGTATTGAAGGGTCGCGGCATTAGAAAGGTTGAGAACCACGGGGTTAGGCAAACAAGTATTCTAAAATAATGCGTCATAATGTCATATACAAATTTTCCAGAAATGCTCTAAAGTTCACTAATGTACTGTTTAAGCATTGGCTTAACTAGTTGGTGGCTCTTTTCAAGCTTAATATGCATTTTCTCATATTCAAATATTAACTTTTATTAATATGATACTGTATGCTCTTAAGATTTATTTATTTCATTAAATTTTTCCAGCTTTTTAACTGAGAAAAGACTATATAAAATTTATTGTAACGATAAAAAGTTCTTTAAAGTTGGCCTTGACATTAGGTACTAATTTTTAACCCTTTATCAACTCTATAGCATGAATTCTGTAGAAAATGTTTTACTTGCACAAACAGGCATCAAGCAACTCATTTCTCTAGCTGCCTTGACTTCTCCTCTTGCCATAATAAATCTTTGTGTTCTTCAGGGACTCATTTCTTTCTTGCTCTTCCTTATTTATGTCAATATACTTTCAAATTCATGCCAACCTCTTCAGAGGCTTATTTTGAGGATGACACATTTCTTATTTTGCTGAGAGAGTGTAAGAAGGATTAATATAGTCCTGCATTGAAGATTAATGTAGTCGCATACCAAAAACTGGCTAGTGGTGCGACTCAGCTTTTCAGCAACCACTTATCATGAAACTTGGACAGCATAATATTCACATAAATATTTCTAAGCAACATAATATCCATGGGAGCTCATGAATTTAAAATTTACTCAGCTATTTTCTTTAAAGAACTTATATTTTGTATTTATCTCTCTGACTTTCCTAATAATCATATTTCATAGTTGACAGAAAAACCACCATGTTGCTCTATTTAGCACACTGATTTTCACTTTTACCTATGAAAAGTAAGGTACCTGTTTAAGATACTGCAAATCTTACATTATACAGTGACTTTTCCAGGGGTAAAATGAAATGTATTGGAAAGTTTTCAACTATTCAAACACATATGAACCTGGCTATTTTTCTTTTCAACAAACATATTTGAGAGATACTCACTAAAAATATCTTGAAATAAGTGACTACTAAATTGAATTGAATTTATTCATATGGATATATATATCAATTTAATTCAACAAATAGTTACTCAGTTTTATACTTTTATAGCATTTATTACATGTGAACATTTCACATATTACATGGGGTAAAAGATTGAGTACCTTTGCATGACATACAATATTGGTCATAAACCTACCTTTCCACATTGCTCTCCTACCAGTGACCTCATCTTCATACCTGTATCTTGCTGTATTACTCTTTAGAGTTCCCTAAACATTCTGTGCTATCATGTCAAATGATTTTACATAATACTGCTCTTCAAATAGCAAGCTCTTCCTCCATCTGATTCTTCTATGCATCCATTCCTCCATGTGCTTAATGTACATTTGCTTGTCAGGACCCTGAATGTATATTATCCCATCTCGAAAATTTTTATTCATTGCCTGGACTTACTGTAGTTAAGTGTTTTTCCTCTGTGTTCAGCAACCATCTTCTACATATCTTCATAATGGGACTTGTCATATTCCATTGTAATTTGTTTACTTAACTCCCCACCCCAAGAAGATCCTGCCATCCTTGCAAGCAGTTACGATATATAACTCACTTCTTTTTTTAATGTATTTTATTGATTTTTTTACAGAGAGGAAGGGAGAGGGATAGAGAGTTAGAAACATTAATGAGAGAGAAACACCCATCAGCTGCCTCCTGCACACCCCCTACTGGGGATGTGCCCGCAACCAAGGTACATGCCCTTGACCAGAATGGAACCTGGGACCCTTCAGTCTGCAGGCCGACGCTCTATCCACTGAGCCAAACCGGTTAGGGATATAACTCACTTCTTTATTCAGTACTTTGGGGATTCATATTTTCTATTTGAAGTTCTTGTTAAATTAATGACAAAGGATAGGAGAACTATATAGACTATTTATTATCTCATTGGTTAAAAAAAAGTTGCCTGTACTCAGTAAAGATACATTAACCTTGGAAATCTGGTGCCATCATTTAAACTTTTGAAGAAGTTTTGATGGAGGAAGATGTCAATGAAAAACCAAGGATGAAAGAATATAATGGGGAAAAGGACATGATCTTAATTTTGTACTTGAGCCAGCTTCTTTACCTATTTAGTTAGGTACTATTTAGTTAAGTTTAGTTAAGTACCTGGCTGTGTAGGGGCCTCCCTCATTAGCAAAAGGAATTGGTTAACAATAAAATTCAAAGTTACAATCTGTATTTTCTTTTGCTTTCTCATGTATTCTAGAGTTCATTAAATTATCTGTAGATCAGTAATTGGTAATTGAGAATTAGGAAACATTAATAAATTCTAGCCACAGTTTAGGCATTTTAAAACGTTTGCAAAAAGTTTTAGTCCATAAACTGAAAAAAAAAAAGTTTCAAATGACAAACTTTGTTCCTAACTTTTTGTTGTTGTTGTTAAGAAATATTTATTATACTTTGAGGAGAAAACAAGCCCCAGGGAAGTCTTTGCCCAAGACTAGCCCAGAGCTTTGGAGGCTAAGCTTCCGCTCAAATAGAACATCTGCAAACAGTCATACATTTAAAAGAAAATTTCTTTTTACCTTTCTTTTTCATGACCTTCTTAGGCAGGGTTCCTTTGGCATCTGAGTGGTGACATAGAACACAGAATACTTCTAAGTGATCTCATATCAATACCCCAACTCTTCCAGGAACATTGGGAGAGGCTAGTTCTCTGGACAGTCTCCCTCCCCCCAGTTACAATAGAGTCGTTTCCTATGGCTGCTAAAACAAAGTATTACAGTTTAATTTTATGATTACAGTTCTGGAGGTCATAAATTCAAAATGGGTCTCACTGAGCTAAATCAAGTGTTGGCAGGCTGCATTCCTTCTGGAGGCAGCAGGGGAGAGTCTGTTTCCTAGCCTTTACAGATTCATAGAGACCGTCTGCATTCCTTGGCTCATGCCTCTTCTTCCATCTTCAAAATCAGCAGCTTAGCATCTTCATATCTCCCTGGATACCAACTCTCCTTATAGGACCCTGGTGAATACCTTGTGCCCACCCCAATAATCCACAGTAATCTCCCTGTCTCAAGGTCAACTGATTGGCAACCTTAATTCTTACCTTGCCAAATAAAATAGCATGGAACCAATGTATAGCAGATGGCCACTACATTCAAAGTATAACTATCAGTAAGTGGTGACTATTATTGATTGTACTAATATGTTTGATATGGGTCCTGTATTTTATTCATCTTGATATTTCTCATAATAATTTTATAGTGATTCCTAGAGGCCCAGTGCACGATATCACGCAGTCTCGCCCACCTGCATGCGCCCCGCCCACCCGCCTGCCACCAGCCTTTCTGCGATCAGAGCCTGTGGCTGCAGGGGAGGGCCCGAGAGGTGCTCCATGCACCTCATAGTGACCAGTTGTTTGGTCGTTTCAGTTGTGATGCCTCTTGGCCTTTTATTATTATGATAGTGGTTAGATATCATTATATACATTTTATATATATATTTATAATAATAAAAGTATAATATGCTAATTAGACCAGATGTCCTTCAGGAAGTTCTTCTGGGATGAAGCCAGGGATGCAGCTGCGGGATCGAGGCAGCCGCCCGAGCCTGCGAGGGAGGGATCCAGGCAGCCGCCAAGGCTGCAAAGGCCTACTCTTGCATGAATGTCTTGCATTGGGCCTCTGGTAATATATGTCTGGTATATTGATTAGTCAGCATTCAGTTGGCAAAAAGTGATATAAATCTAACACAAATTTTCTTAAATAAAAATAGAAAATATATGCACAGTCCATGGCACAGAAAATAGTGTGGTGAAGGTCTGGGAGGGGCTGGTGCAGGGTGGAGGGGGTTAATGAGGAAAAAAAGGGGTATATCTGTAATACTTTCAACAATAAAGATAAATTTTAAAAAAGACTTTTTTAAAAAAATTATTGGGTGAGATTGGTTAATAAAATTATATAGATTTCAAGTGTATGATTAGATTTCATCTGTATAATGTATTGTGTGGTCACCATCCGAAGTCAAGTCTCTTTGTATCACCATTTATCTCCCATCTACCCTCTTGTACCTCCCCCCATACCCATTTCCCTCTGTTGCCCATGTCTATGAGTTTTTTTTTGTTTTATGTGTTTTTTGGTTAATCCCTTCGTCTTTTTCAACCAATTTCCCCAGGATCCCTACCCTCTGACAGCTGCCAGTCTGTTTTCTGTATCTATAAGTCTATTTCTGTTTCCTTTGAGTATTTTGTTCATTAGATTCCACATATAAGTAAAATAATATGGTATTTGCCTTTCTCAGACTAGCTCATTTTACTTAGCATAATGGTCTCCAGGTCCATCCATGCAATTGCAAAGGGTAAGATTTCCTTCTTTTTTATGGCTGAGTAATATTCCATTGTGTAAATGTGCCACAGCTTTTTTATCCACTCACCTACTGCTGAACACTTGAGCTGCTTCCAAATCTTGGCTATTGTGAATAATGTTGCAGTCAACATAGGAGTGCTTATATTCTTTCGATTTAGTGTTTTGGGTTTCTTCAGGTATATTCACAGCAGTTGAATTGCTTGGTCATAAAGCAGTTCCTTTTTTTTTGAGGAAACTCCATACTGTTTTCCACAGGGCTGCATCAATCTCTTATGAGATTATATCTTTCGAAACATTCACACTGTAGAAGTTATAGATATCATAGCATTTCAGACATAATGTATTTCCTTTAAGGCTATTTTAATACAAATATAGTAAAATATTAATTTGATAGAAAAAGCCTTCATCACTTTTCATATAAATTATGTTTCTCTTTCCACTAATATAGTTTAAGCAAATCTTATGATATATGAAGATTAAACTGACAAGACTGGTTTATTGGGAGTGAAATAATTTTGTCCCTACTGTGAAGTACATGAATTGGGTCTATGAAGACAGACTACCAATGAATGATAAATAGAAATTAGATAGGTGATAACCAGGATGATTATAACACTCGCCCCATATGACAGGTTACTTTCAGACTATAAGGATTGACCTCCTTAGAGAATTTACCTAAGAACACTTGCAACTGTAGCCCTGGCTGGTGTGACTCAGTTAGTTAAAGCTTGTCCCATGCATCAAGAGATTGCAGGTTAGATTCCCTGTCAGGGCACATAGTCAGGTTTTGAACTCCATCCCCTGTGGGGGCATGCAGGAGGCAGCCAATTGATGTTAAGCTCTCACATCCATGTTTCTCTCTGTCTCTCTCTCCTTCTCCCTTCCTCTCTCTCTAAAAATCAATTAAAAATATAAAAAAACAAAAAGCACTTGCAACTATAAATTCTATCTCTGCTCCTTTGAGAAGTACATCTTCTACCAGCCTTTTGCCAGTTTTCAACCAAGGGATGTCTTTATCAAGGACTTGGTAGTCATGGCTTTTTCTTTTTTTTAATTTTTAATGTTGACATTATTGCAGTTGTCCACATTTCCCATTCCTTTGCCCAGCCCTGCCTCCCTCTCTGTTGGCCTTCACCAAACTATTGTCCACGTCCATAGGGTATACATATATGTTCTTTAGTTAATCCTTTCACCTTCTTTATCCAGTCACCCCCACCCCCACCCCCTTGGGCATGAAAAATAGTGATCCATGTGTTTATGCTTCCAGTTCCATTTTGTTCATCAGTTTATTTTGTTCACTAGATTCCACATATTATTGAGATTAGCTGGCATTTGTCTTTCTCTGACTGGCTTATTTTGCTTAGCATAATCCTCTCCAGTTCCATCCATGCTGTTGCAAAGGATAAGAGTTACTTCTTTTTTACAGCCCTGTAATATTCCATTGTGTAAATGTACCACAGCTTCTTTATCCACTCATTTGCTGATGGGCACTTAGGCTGTTTTCATTATCTTAGCTATTGTAAATAATGCTGCTATAAACATAGGGATGCACATATTCTTTCTGATTGGTGTTTCAGGATTTTTAGGATATATTTCTAGAAGTGGATTGCTAGGTCAAAGAGCAGACCCATTTTTAGTTTTTTGATACTGTTTTCCAGTCACTGCACCATTTCTGCATTTCCACCAACAGTGCACAAGGGTTATATTTCCTGCACTTCCTGGCTAGCACTTGTTGTTTGTTGATTTATTGATATTAGCTATTCTGATAGGTGTGAGCTGATAGCCATATCTTTGTAATGTAATTATATAGAAAGATAGGGGCCCTATCTTTCATTAAATCTTTGTGATAGGGTCAGAACTTAACTTCATTAATCACCAATTAACCAAGCAGATGGCCTACATACTTTGAAAACTCTCCCTCTCAGCTCATCCCAGCACTTAAAAATCCCCCTAGTTTTTTCACAGTGGAATGGAGTTCAATATCTCTCCCTTCTTGCAATAGTCTTGAATAAAGTCTTCCTTGCCTGTTTCAACTTGTTTGGTGCAAATTTTCTTTGCCAGTGTTGATATTCAGATGATAGCTGTCCTTTCTATCTTTCAAATACTCTGTTTCCTAGTGAATAAAAATATAAGAATATTATTTACTAGTTATCTATTTGAAACACAAGGTACAACTATACTAATCAATCATTTCTAATTTACATAAATTATAAAATTTGTAAATTATGTTATTTATGTTATATCAATTATAAAAGAATATTATTTATGTTTTCTTAAGAGAAACATTGTAATCTAATGATCTTCTAACATAATCTATAATAATAGTGGACAGCATCAATGTTAGTCATGTTGTAATTTTATTGAATAAATAATATTTAAAAGATTTAAAATGCTAGAAAATTAATCCTCTGTCCAACATACATCAATTCAAATGGGAGGAAAGTGCTTAACATTTTTTTAATCAACTATATATAGTCCAGGCACTATTTTATATTAACTCATGTATCTTCTCAATTATACTTGTTATATAATTTGACATCAAAGTATTTTATAAAATATTAACTATTACTTTATATAAATACAGATGTTAGTTTGTGCTATAGTAACAGCAACAAAAACCTTTAATCTCATTTCTTTATCACATTAAATTATTATTTCTTCCTCACATAAAGTCCATTTAGAGGTCTCCTGACTCTCCAAGCAACTGTACTTCTTGTTGCCGATTCAGGATCACTGCTGGAAGGAAAGAGTGGAGAACTGTCCACCAGCTACTAACTGCCTCGAGGAAGAAGGAATGGGTATCTATCCCACTTATACTTATAGGTCAACTAAATAACATGGACATATCTAAGCTTCATGATATGAGCAAATTAAATCCCTGCATATTACCAGAAGTGGAGGGCAGCAATAATATCTGATCATCTATTTTCATACTTAAAGTTCTTGCTTGAACTTAACTATTTTATTTTTTTAAGATAGAAGTTCAACAAAAAAATAGTATTAACATGTATATGATTTTAAATTCTAACACAAATTTAATCTGACTTCCAAATCTCTTTTAAGATGCTGGAGATAACCATCTCATTTTTATTATAATGGTTTAGAAGTTGTATTTCTTTAGTTTGCTTGATTTGAAAGTAAACATTAAACTGAAGCATTAAATAGGAACTAGCATAATGGCTCTTGAATTGAGAAGGCAAATTTCATAACTTGGTTAATATCTTTCCATATATTTAGTCATTTTAACATTTTATTGACTGATTCCTTTCTATAATGCAACCATCGGCTTTTGATAATCTGGAGATTACTTGTAATATTGTTTATTATATATATTTTTTCCATTTTCAATATTTTCATTTAGTGTTGTTTGAAAAGAATCTGTTGTACCCTACAGATTTCATATTATCTTCCCTCAATTTTTCCTATCTATATAAGCCTTTTTTTTTTAATACAAGTTTGTATCATCTCAGTGCTATATTAATCACAAAAAGAAAATTACATTTTTACTCATCATATTTTCATTTTAACTTCTAATGCAAAAAATAGCCTGGAATGATTTCAATATTTATCCAACAGAAATGATTCCTGAATATCAGGACCCTGAGAAACCTTGCAAGTATTCATCCTCAAATATTTGCCAATATTTACATATTGTTTTCCCCCAAAAAAAACATTGCAAGTTTCTCCCTTGCAAATGAATACACACCCACAGAGTCAATTCCAAGAAGAAATAGAGAAGATTAAGACTGAAATTCTCCATGCAACTTTTTAGTCATTTTTAATATGAGTTTTCTTTATGTCAAATTTTGAAGATTGGAAAGAGCTAAAGAAATTATAACTACATAAGAAATACTAAGTTATTAATACATATGTGAAGCATTTTTATTGCAGTTCTAATTATCTACATTAACCATGCTAACATGTTTTTTTTAAGAATATGTTTTGCCCTGACTGGTTTGGCTCAGTGGATAGAGCATTGGTCTGCGAACTCAAGGGTCCCAGGTTCGATTCTGGTCAAGGGCATGTACCTTGGTTGCTTGGTTGCGAGCACATCCCCTGTAGGGTGTGTGCAGGAGGCAGCTGATCGATGTTTCTCTCTTATAGATGTTTCTAACTCTCTATCCCTCTCCCTTCCTCTCCGTAAACAATCAATAAAATATAAAAAAAAAGAATATGTTTTTATTGATTTTAGAGGGAGAGGAAGGGAGAAGGAGAAACATTGATGAGAGAGAAACATGGATCAGATGCCTCCTACACAGCCCTTACCGAGGATCTAGCCCACAATCTGGGCATTTGCCCTTTCCTGGAATCAAACTGGCAACCTCTTGGTGCATGGGAAGAAGCTCAACCAACTGAGCCACACTGGCCAGGCAGCATGGTAACTTTTGAAGAACTGGATCTCAGCCATTTGCTCTACTTTCATTGATATCCTCACTGCTCAAGAAGCCTAAAGTCTTCTAGTCAACTTGCTTTCATGATCCACCTTGGGTTTTCTCTACAATGTTGATGCTTAGTATAAGGGAATTGGCGAAAACCAATTCCTGCTTTCTTGTGCTTATGATAAAAGGAACGAATGAATATGAAATTCAAGTGATACTTGCCTTATTTTCCCTTTAATTCATGGTAGTATGGCTGGAAATAAAATCAGAGCTCATTCAGCAATTATGATGATGCCAAAATTTCTATTTGGGTCCAAGTTCATTGTCTTATGAAATCAATGAATGAGTTCACAGACAAAGAGGTCAGTAGAAGCAAAGTTTATTGAAGGAAAGATGGACTCCTTATAGCAGCGAGCAGTAGGGAGGGGGCCTAAAGTGGATTGCTGGTGAAGCTTCTTTGTCTCAGATTCTAAAGTCCCCCACCTCTTAAGCCAGTCCTAGGGAAGGTGCAGTTGAGATTCCAGGAGAGCCAAAAGCAGGCCAGTGTCTAGAGCTTCCATTCCATGTTGTAGCTGAATGTAGTTTAGCATCCAAACTAATTAAAGTCCATAAGTCCATGTGTGGAGACCCATATGGCCATAAGCCACATGGGTGTAGGGAATCATATCCCCTGCCTCAGGAGAGCCAGGAACCCAGTGCGCCAGAGAGAGAAGAGAGTGTGCTTCTTTGTCTAGGGGTAGATATATGTCTTGCTAGCTCCTGATTGGTTATTTCAAAGAATTCTGTCTTAGTAACATCCATACATTTTAAAACTCATGTCTCTTACACACACCCTTCTTTCCCAGCCCAGCTGGGTTGTCTTAGTAACTCCTGCCTAGCTGGGCCCAGTTTTAGGTCATTTTTTTCTGTCTCTGTGGTTTCTCTCAGAACAGTGCCTGGTCAGTTGGTCAGTCAGCAAGCTGCATTCTGCCCAAATCTGCAACATTCTACTTACCACCCCCACCCCTTGTCCGTCCTGTGATCCCATCCCTGATTACCTAGCCTTCTTCTATCTTCTTAATAACACTGATGAGTAGGATTCCCACCCTCAAAGATTGATGACTACAAGAGTCACAGTCCATGACTATACTGAAACAGGGAGACCATAAGACAATTCTTGGTTTTGGGGATGATTTACCACGGCTAACCTCTTTTTTTTCTTTAAGTAGTTAATTCTACTTCACTATAATATATGTTAATATAGAATTGAGCTGGATTAATTTTCCTTTTAAGAAATTCATAAATATTATGGGAATCCTGAGACCATAAGAGGAAAGGATTAGTATAGACAGTGAAAAGATTGTATGGTCTGCTATTATTGGAAGCAGGTGACTCAAGCACTGCACTCTAGGAAAATTTTGTGTCATGATATTTGCACCTTGACTTTTTAAAAAATATATTTTTATTTATTTCAGAGAGGAAGAAAGAGGGAGAGAGAGATAGAAACATCAATGATGAGAAATAATCATTGATTGGCTGCCTCCTCACGTTCCCTACTGGGGATCGAGCCTGCAACCCAGCATGTGCCCCTGACTGGAATCAAACCTGGGACACTTCAGTCAGCAGGCTGACACTCTATCCCCTGAGCCAAACCAGCCAGGGCTGCACCTTGACCTTTTAAGATAAACTCTTTAGCTCCATATTTGAAGGCTTAGTATAACAGAACTAACTTTTGAAACAGGAATTTTAGGGGAAAATAGGCAGGTTTAGGGGATTTTTAGAATTGGGTCCATGGAAAAAAAATAGGGCTACAGATGGGGAGAAGGTACATTTCCATAACACAAGGAAGCCAGGTGCAAGGACCAGCAACAGTTGCATTTACATAGACAAGGGAGCTGGAAGTAGCCAAAAGTCTATATTTACAAAATAAAGAAGGAAGAAAGCCCAGAAAGAAAAGAATGAGGAAGGAGGGCGTCACATGTCCCATGTGGTATTTGACCTTTGAGTTCAGGAGTCACTATAGTAACCAATTCGATAGGGAATATTGACAAATCAGAGGGAATATCAGGACACAGGAACTGCAGCCTTTATAAACCATGGAAACAGGAAGTCGGTGGGACCCTTTCCCCCTCCCCATGTGGGAGTCTGTACTTGTTCTTCAATAAATCTCCTCCTTTGCTATACTATCCTCTGTCTGTGGATTCATTCTTCAGCTCCAGCAGACAAAGAATCTGGGTTCTAGTCCAAAAATTCTGCTTTACTTTGTACCTCTGATATGGGAAAATTGGATTGGAATACGTGATGTTCCTCTGGGTAAGATGGTTCCCAGGCTCTAGTCTGGTGGAGTTGAAGAATGAAAACATGGATGAACGGTGGTATAGTAAAAGGTGGGAATTTATTGAGAAACAAGCAGACTCCCGCATGGGGAGGAGGAAAGAGTCCTGCTAAGTCCCTTTTCCTACGGTTTATAAAGGCTGCAGCTCTTTGTGCCTTGATAGCCCCTCTGATTGGTCACTATCCTTTTAGATTGGTTACTATAGCAACTCCAGACCTCTAACCTCACCTGAGGTACATGAGGCTCTCCTCTTCTTCTCCCTTATTGTCTTCCCATTCCCTTCGGGCTTTCTTCTTCCCTCTCTGAATGAGGGGCCTCCTTCCCTTTATTCTGTAAATGTGTACCTTCTGCTATTTCCAGCTCCCTTATTCTATGGAAATGAACCTTTTGTAGTTATCAGCTCCCTTATTCTATGGAAATATACCTTCTGCAGCTCTGTAGCCTGTGCTTTTTTCATGGACCCCTTCATTTCTAAAATGTCCTAAACTTTCCTCTTTTATTCCTAAAAACTCCTTTCACCTCTAATACTGGCGTTAGCAAATTTTATCGATGATAAACTGTCATTGCTGAATAATAATTCTATTTAAATTTGCTTTAAAATCTTACCTTCATATTAGACTACATTTTAAAAATGGGAGTAGTGTCCTGGCTGGTTGGCTTAGCTGGTTGGAGAGTAGTCTCATACATTAGACTTGCAGTTTTGATTCCTGGTCAGGGCACATACCTAGGTTGCAGGTTCCATCCTTAGTAGGCAACCAATTTCTTTCACATTGGTGTTTCTCTCTCTTTCTTTCCCTTCTTCTTTCTATTTTCCCCTCGCTTCCTCTCTCTGAAAATCAATAAAAACATATCCTCAGGAGAGGGTTATTAAAGAAACTTAAAAAGGGAGTACATTTTTTAGGGGCAGAAATAGAATATTGGGGACTAGCTACACTTAGAAGAAATATTAATCAAACTCTATTAACCACGATTGTTTTGTTCTGATTAAAGAAAGCACATTTTAACCTGGTTGGGAGTTGTATGCCCCTGGGACCTGGGAGTTAACTTGGAAATGCAGCCTCAGGAGAAGAGAGATGGGAGTATCCATAACTGCCTATTATCATGGAAAGATTAGCAACATTTTTGTGGAAAGGAAACAATGGAGTTCTGAGTCCCACTCCTCAACCCTTTGCATACCCCCAGCTCACATTGCCTGTAATCTGTAACCATTATACCCATTCTTTTTCCTTTTGCCTACTTCCCCATGCAATCTTGTACCCCATATAAGCAGCTGGTTTATGGGGTGGGGGTGCAGAGCAGATTTTTGTGGATGAACTGCTGATCTCCCATACTGCCAGCATTATTAGAATAAACACTCATATATGATTCAACCCTATGTCTGCTTAATTGGCTCAAATAGTGACAGGCAGCCCAGACCCATTGGTTGTCTGGTTTAATATTGGGAGAGTTAATATAAATGTTTAAGACATAAATGATTCATAGTTGTGCAAATGAGTGGCAAAATATCATTTGGTTGTATTAACTATTTGAGCAGGACACCAAACTTTTCATCTTTTCTTTAAAAGGAATAAGAACATATGAAGGGTAGCAGTGGGTTCTATGTCTGACTCTCATAATTAAACTAGAGGCCCGGGGCATGAAATTCATGCACGGGAGTGGGGGGGTTCCCTCAGCCCGACCTGCACCTTCTCCAATCCGGGAGCCCTCAGGGGGTGTCCTACTGACAGCTTAGGCCCACTCCCAGCAGGGAGAGGGCCTAAGCTTCAGTCTGGCCTTCCTCTGTAGGAGGCAACCTGGCTGATCAGGGGAAGGCACCATCCCCAGCACCCCCCTGCTGCTGCCACTGCCGGCCGCCACAGTCACCAAGATGTTTTCATCAACATGGACTCCAGTCCCTTCACCACAAAAAAATGACAACTTTTTTAGGCATTTTCAAGATGTCTCTTTCATAGGATATGACATTTCTTTCTTTCTTTCTTTCTTTCTTTCTTTCTTTCTTTCTTTCTTTCTTTCTTTCTTTTTTCTTTCTTTCTCTTTCTTTCTCCTCACTTGAGAATATTTTTCCATTGATTTTTAGAGAGCATGGAAGAGAGAGGGAAAGACAGACAGAAACATTAATGTGAGAGGGACACTTTGATTAGTTGCCTCCTGCATGAGCCCTGACCTGGGCCCTGGCCAGGGAGGACCCTGCAACCTAGGTACATGTCCTTGACCAGAATCAAACCCGGACCCTGCGGTCAGCAGGCTGAGGCTCTATCCACTGAGGCAAACCGGCTAGCACAGGATATGACATTTCTTAGCCCCTCCAGCAGCGGACCTTCGTTTTTTCCTCTAGGAGTGAGATGGAAAAACCCTAGATCACCTTCTTGGATTCTTATTACTCAAGTTACCAAGAACGCTGTGAGTGGCATATGGGGAGCTTAGCCAATGAGCAGTCAGAAAAGGTGTTTCCTCTGCAGCTCATGCACAAGGTGGAACTGTCGGCACGCAGCGGCTGAAAGGCCCTGTTCTCTGCAGGCCTGTGCCATCCGTGGCTTGCCTTAGTATGCATGCAATCCCCTCCCGCCCACTTGCGCTTACAGCCTCCTCCTGAGCCGTCGTAACGTTATGGTGTCCCAGACAATTTGCATATTACCTCTTTATACGTGTGTGTGTGTGTGTGTGTGTGTGTGTGTGTGTGTGTGTGTGTGTGTGTATAGATATGTTCCCTTCACAAGTAAATTAAACGTTCTGGGCCTACTATTCAGGATTGGGGGGGTTGGTTCTGTAGGTTACCTTTATTCCTTAATATTCTGTGGTTTTATTCTGAAGTATTGCTTATACTTTAGACAGTTTTTCATCTGCTAGTTTGATAAAGATACTAAATAATTTTGTTAAGCATAAAAGGCAATGTAATATACATATAAATTTCTTGGCTCTGCCATATTTTAGGGACATGGGAATGACCTATTTATTCCTTCTGTCATTCCTATTCTATGAATATCCAGTCAGCTATAATACACAAAAGGTTGAATTATTATTTAAATAATTTGTATTGTCCTAGACAATGATAGCTAAATTTAAACAAAAAAGAAGTCCTTTTTAGGATAAGAATTATTCAAGTGTCTATCTAAACTATCCCAAATACTTCACTTTATTTGAGCTAGAAGATTAATATATGTTTGCCTTGGGAAAAAAAAAAAAAAAAGAGAAAGAAAGAAAAAGTGGCTATTTGTAAAATAAATATATTCTTATTTTTCTTTCTTTCTTTTGGATATTAAAGTAGTTAAAAGCTCATAAGTCAGAAAAATTCTGAATGACTAATTGCCTGCAAATTGTTATAGCCAAAAGGTAATATTATATTTTATTTAATTATCCTAAAGGATTTAAAGCCTCTAGCAATATTAACTAACACTATTTCTAAATATCCTTTTCTTCTTTTTATCATCCTCAATACACCTTTACATCTTCAATATCTCTGAGCATTATACCATTGAAATGAGTTTTTAGGGGTGAAATAGGCAGGTTTAGGAAATTTTAGGAATTAAGGGTCCATTGAAAAAGCACAGGGCTACAGAGCTGCAAAGAGTATATTTCCATAAGACAAGGGAGCTGGGAGCCGCAGAGGTACATTTCCATAAGATAGGGGAGCTGGGAGCCGCAGAAGGTACATTTCCATAAGATAGGGGAGCTGGGAGCTGCAGAAGGTACATTTCCATAAGATAGGGGAGCTGGGAGCTGCAGAAGGTACATTTCCATAAGATAGGGGAGTTGGGAGCCGCAGAAGGTACATTTCCATAAGATAAGGGAGCTGGGAGAGGCAGAAGGTACATTTCCATAAGATAGGGGAGCTGGGAGCCGCAGAAGGTACACATTTACAGAATAAAGGGAAGGAAGCCCCTCATTTAGAGAGGAAAGAAGAAAGCCTAGAGGGAGTAGGGAAACAATAAGGGAGAAGAAGAAGGGAATCTAACTTACTTCACCTGAGGTCTGGAGTTGCTATAGTAACCAATCTAAGGGTGACAGTGAACAACCAGAGGAGATATCAAGGCACAAAGATCGGCAGCCTTTATAAACCGAAGGAAAAGGGACTCAGTGGGACTCTTTCCCTTCCCCATGTGGGAGTCTGTGCTCGTTTCTCAATAAATTTCCACCTTTTACTATACCACCTTTCGTCTGTGGTTTCGTTCTTCGACTCCACCAGACAAAGAACCCAGGAACCATCCTGCCCAGAGGAATGCCACAAGTTCCAGGCCAATTTTCCCACCACACATTCCAGTCCAATTTTCCTGTATCACCATGGTCTCTTCTGTTCTTCCACTTCTACCCACTTTTTAAAGTGTAATTTCCCTCTCCTCTGTTTTCATTCTTGGTTCTCCTTGGGTGAAATCATCCAATCACCCTACGATTAAATTGTATTGAGATCCAGATTGTTATCCCAAATGCCATCACCATACAGGATTAACCCCTCCTATTTACTTAAATGCTCTATAAGGGGTCTCAAACTGAAACTAAACATATTTTTCTCTCACTTAGTGTTTTTTAACTATAATTTCAGTTGTACTAATAGAGTGATCACCCCACTCTTGCCTATGCTGGAAAAACAGACAGCCTCTTTGATTCTCCATTACCTCACTGCTATTTTCCATTGCCCTTCATCAAATTCCATCTAATCAACCTCAGTAAGTGCTTCAGAATCTCCTAATCTTTAATTATTAGTTTAATTCTTATTTATTACCTTCCTAAGCCTTCATCATCTCCTGTTTATAGTCTCGTTGTGGTCAGATTTTTCCTAAAATTTTCCTTAGTAATTTTTCTTAGCAAGTTTATTCTCATATAGCTATAGCATAGTTAATACCTTATAATAATTCCCATTAATATCACACTCCTTTTACATGGGAAAGAGCAATATTCATAATCTAAACCTCTCTATCATAAATTCTTGCCTTACCGTTATGCTCACTTTAATTTGCCATTCACAGAATTATCTTACACAGGGAATTTCTCACCGTCCCCACAAATTCAGCTAGTACTTCATGAGTATGTATCACCATTGCAAAGCCTTACCCTGCTCCAGTATCTCCTTCCAGATAATACATCCTGGGACTCCACCAGGAACATTAAGAAGGTTTTGGAAAATGTACCTATTCTCTCTGGGTAAGACATGAATACGAACCCAAGGCAAGATCAGAGTCAAGGGAAATAATTTTACTTGTATTCATATATGAGGCTGTATTCACCTGCAGTCATTATCTCTACTGGTTTAAAATGAACTTCTACTATGGAACCAAAATGGAAATAAAATGGATTCAAGTGGAAGCAGATCTTCATAATCAGATATATATACCAGATTTATCAGAGATGACTTGGGATGCAATTAAATGGAGACTTTTCCATTCTAGGTTGCCTGATAGCATGCATTACTATACTCCATTGAACTTGAAAGGATCAAATAAGCTGCATGAATTTTTACAATTAATGTGTCTATTATCCATATCCTAGTTTGAAATGAAAAATAAAAATAATTCAGATTGAAAGTATATTTATTTTTTTTAATATATTTAATTGATTTTTTTACAGAGAGGAAGGGAGAGGGATAGAGAGTTAGAAACATAGATGAGAGGGAAACATTGATCAGCCATCTACTGCACACCCCCTACTGGGGATGTGCCTGCAACCAAGGTACATGCCCTTGGCCGTAATTGAACCTGGGACCCTTCAGTCTGCAGGTTGACACTCTATCCACTGAGCCAAACCAGTTAGGGTTAAAGTATATTTTTTTTGTAAATTATTTAAAAAATTAAAATATTTGTTTAGTAAATATTAATAATGAACTAATATTTTTATATAATTTTCTTACTGATAAATGTTATTAATTAGCAGGTTAAGTTTATTGGTTTCTAGTAAGTATTCAATTCAAGGCACTATGCAGGTGAATTGAAATAGTAAGGTTATTACTATAATGGTCAGTGATGTCCTATTTAAATTATTCAGAAGGTAAATAAAAATGCCCTCATCCTACTGCATATACCTAAGGGGAAACCAGGTTTTCAAATACATACTAGATCAATACAAAAAATTAGCTGGTTACTGAGAATTCCTTCATAGGAGCCACAAATAAATTACTATGACAAATATGCTTAATGGTTATTCTGCAGATGTTCCATTATAAAACTCTACTCATGCTATTAATCTTTTGAAGCCCATTACCATTCCTATAGACAAGACCATCAACTACACTAATGTTGGTAATTGTCTGATTCCATTAGTCTTGAAAACAGAGGTTAGAAGTAGCTGTAGTTGAAACCAAAACTGACTGACACTAGCCCTAATACATAGCTGTAAGTTACACAGTGAAACAAAATCTAAAAAACTGCATAAAGACAGCTCTCTGAATGTACACACTGGACTGTCACTAATGTTGATATATCATTCTGTAAACCCAATTTCAAAGGAATGCATTTTACTGCTCCTAAGCCAATTAGAGTTTAAAATTATATTATGTTCTTCCCTAAAATATAATGAAATACATTTGATAATTTTTATTTCCTATCAGTTAATTTAAATATTTAAATGAAAGTCTTTCCTGCCTGAAGTCTATCTATATAAAATGCTGCATCTCTCTCTCTCTCTCTCTCTCTCTCTCTCAATATATATATATATGTATAATTTTATATATATAATATATGTATTATATAATTATAAAAACATGAATAACCGAGGATTCATGTAGAAAATAAATAGATTCCAGGAGGCAAAGGAGGTTTCTTTTCTGATTGTTCTTCTATTTGCATAAGAAAAAGTAATATAAAAATATGAAAATATTCTCATTGATATGGGTATCAGCATGCTGAGCTTCTTAAACAAAGAGTTGTAGTTTATCATTTCCATCTTTCTTAGTTTATCACTTCTAGCATTCAAACATTAACCTAGAACCAAGCTCCTGAAGGGAGGCTTTTCTTCACTTGGCAACTCAGAATGATGGACAGATATGTGTTTTCTCAATCCCAGTATAATATTCAAAGACCCTGTGTAGGAAGTCTATCATGGGCACAAGCGAACCTGTGTGTGTCTGTCATCTTAATGAAAAGACTTACTCTCTGAAGCTGCTGCATATTCTATTAATCTCTCCTGCTTAAAGTCCATCTAAAACATTTGTAATCTAGCCTTTGCTTTTGCCCTCATACTCCTTCCATAAAAAACCCAGACTTAAACCGTAATTATTTTCATTTGTGTTTCTTCCCACTTACTGTTTTTGACTTTTGGTTTTCCTACCTGAAAGACTCTTCCCACTCCTTGGCCCTCTGAAATCCTAGAAATCCTTCAGGTTTCAGCTTTGATGCCTTTAGTGATACAAAACAGTCATTCAGCCCATATGCTTCTATAGTACTCGCAGATTTCATTATCATATATTACACTGCCAAGTACTTGCTAGTTGGTTTTGTTTTATATATATATAAATATATATATTTGCTCTCATTTTTATGTCATAAGCTGCATGAACAAGAGACCTTGACAACCTGCTATTTTTTGTCTTATTGGGGCTTGACGCAATTCCAGACACAGAGTGACCATCCAAGGTATAGGTGCTAAGTGAAGTAACAGAAGTGCATAAACGAATATCAACAATGGAAATGATGGTGTTTATATTACATATGCTCATAGTTAAATTGCATAACAAATAAACATTTGATTTCAATTGATTTACTCAAAAAAGGCATGGCATAATCAATGAGAAAAATCAGGAAAAATTTCCAGGTTACTTTTGTTCTTTTATCTGCATTCCTTAAAATTGGACTTTATTAAGTTTTGAAGAGTAGCAGAGGAATTAATTTGGAAAAAAACACACAAAAAAATGTTTTTGTAATATCTCCAAACAAGCCTTCCTGAATTTAACTATATTAATAATTTATTTTGGGACATGGAGTTATATACCTATTCTAATTTGCATTGTTCATTTGAAGACTCATACTATAATTACATGTTGTATAATATAGATCATTTTTAAGGGATAAATAATGTTTCTAGTATAAAAAACAGCAATCACCCCCTGTAACTGTCTTACAGAAACATAAATCTTTCATTCATTTTTTAAAGGTTATTAAAGTCCATACTCTAAGGATGTTAGAGTGTGGATGGGGTATGGCTATTCAATCATGGTAGAGAATCACACCAAATGACCTCATAAAAGTTTAGATTGTTTTCATAGTGTTTTTAATTTAATGTTAAAAATCCTTTTAACACTTTGGCAATTCATACCTTTCTCTAAAAATTTTAATTCATGGCAATTAGATTTTTAGCCCTTTTCCATTTGTCAGCTCTGGCCACATTCTGATAAAAATCTCAGGAGAAGCCTCTAAAAACATTGGTGTTAATGATTAAAATATTGATAATGGAGGCAGCTATTTTAAAATACATTTTTTACCACATGTTTCGCTAAAACAAGTCAACCTCAAACAATCTTAACTGGAATCCCGTGATCCCATTTTAATATTAATGCTTAAAAATAAGGGCTTTAATAGTCTATATAAAAAAATGAAGGTTAACTATCTGTGAAGTTTTATTTTTATCTCAGAAACATTTTTTCCATTCAAGCATACAAACCCCTTCTTTCTTGCAGGTAGACTTTAATGTATTATTAGCCCCAAGAAAAAAAAACTAAAGTTAGAAAAACATTTTTATATGCACCTTCATAAAAATCACTCATAAAATTATTCTCACCCCTTGAGAGATGTATATATAAACTAGCTAGCAAAACAGTTGGAATGAAATATTAAAAGGTTCCCTGGGCCCATTTCAATGCAACTTGGAATACCAGCCCCCTGACGGAGTGCAATTCCTTGCAAAGGCAGGATCAAAAGGTCAGCAAAAGCCCAGAGTTAAATAGCTTTTGTTTCATTGCTCCACGGAGGCAGCACTCATCTAATTTATATCCTTCTGCATCTCAAAACCCTTAAACCTATTTTATATGGAACTCTGATCAATGAGATGCAGGGGTTCAAATGGTGCAAAGTCAGTGTGCTGAAGGAAGTCAGTGTGCTGAACCGAAGCAGTGAACCGGGCCTCCTCTGGAGTGCTTCACTCCATAAATATTAGGTGATGAGGGGAGGAATCTGTAGGTAGGGTTTTCTTGCTCCAGTTATTGAAAGTATATGCTTACAAATGAAACATATTCATTCATAAAGATAAGTAGTTGTTATCTGCTTCTATTTGTTGTATATAAACCATAGGAAACCACAGGATGGTATTTATTTGTGAGGTACATGTTCTAAGCACAAAAATATGCTGTGAGCCAATAAGTCATTAAAAGACCTCAGTCCAAGTTTTGGGTTTGCAATTAATTAATTCTATCAATTTGGACATAGGTCATCTAAGCTCCACAGTCCATGACTCAAAGTACTAGGTAGCACTAAAAAATGTAAGTCCTGTAATCTTCTGTTTGTTATAGCTAAAATGCCCATGATCTTATTATCTTTACAAGTAATTTTAGGAAGCTTTCTATTTAATTTCTTAAATTCTTAAATCTCACAGTGTGAAACATGAGATGGACATTGAAGCAAGTAATTATATACCAAAAATCTATAATAATTAGAATTAGGTATAAACTTATGAACAACTAATTTTTGAAAGTGAAACATGAATAACTTTTGAGAAAAACATAACCTTCGAATTGAATTTTGAAGGGTTAGTAGAAGTTCAGAAATGTTTCTGATTCCAATAATAAGACAATCATTAAAGGAAATTCTTGGGTATGTGATTGTCTGTGACATAACTGGGGATTTTTTTTTTTTTTTTCACAAAGCCGCTCATGGTCTACTATTGTATCTGAAATTTTCTATTATAGTTGTGACTTTAGAAAATTAACCAGAAAGCAACTGTTTAAATACATGTATATTAACTTGAAATGAAGGAGAAAATATAGCTGCCTACAAATAGTCAAGAATGGCTAAGAGTACACAGAAGTATTCTTGAAATCCCTGAGTTTTCAAGTCACAATTTAAGAATTACATAATTCTTAATTATATTCAAATTGTATAATTTCAAGTTACATTTTTTCAATGACAATGTAGACATTTCACTTTTCCTGGAACAGCCAAATTTTAAAGCATGGTATCAGGTTAGGTAGGTTTAACAGGAGTCACAGATTCTGTTCCTACATCGGACTGAAAGGTAGACTGCTGCTATTAAGAGCACCAAAATATTGTTCATTCACACAAATTAATAAGCTGTTTCTCATTAACTTGCCCTTGTATTTTCTTGATCTTTTATTTTTCCATTTTTAACAGGGACATGAGGGCAGGGAAATAATTCACTCCTCTAGGAAAGAGTAACAGCACTAATGTGATAACAAATGATAGCTGACATTTAGGGCCATCTTCAGGAATCCACAAAGTAGAAGCCTGAGGGACCCAACGCACATACTTGTCTAAATAGTGCAGCTTCCACTCGGCTCTAAGCTGATTGTTGCCATGCAGCAATCAGACTCAGCATTTTCTGTAGATCACATTTTCTAAAATTAATATATATATATATATAATTATTACATTATTTTTATCTTTATATTTACCAGATGGACTGAAATACGCCCAATGGTCAGTGGACTGCATTACAAGCCACTGATTCAAATTATGAAATGTCAGTGGAGCATGGCTGCAGAGAGAAATATGGGGCTTGAACAGGTTGCTGGCTTAAAATAATCCAGATTTTTTGATGGGAGAAAGACAAAATAAAATAAAGACAGAAGGCTAGTTAGGTGGGTAGTGCCCAAGGCAAATTTCATTACTTCTTCTACAAAGGCAAATTTCAGTACTTCTTCTACATTTATGGGGGGAAACTGGCTTAAATCTAGACCCATCTCATTTTTAACCCTTTGCACTCGCTTGCTTTTTTTCTCAATTCCTTTATTCTACTCGGGATTTAATTTTTTGAATGCCCCAGATTTTACAAAGCACGGCAGTAGAATAAAAAACTGGAGTTTCTTTTCATACAAACTTATTTATTTGGATTTTTTTATATTTCAAATTATTGATACATTCAAAGAGAAATTTTTAATCTCTATAATTCTTCATGGTGTGATATTTTTTGAAACATTCACCCACATGAAGACCTGGTTTACATTCACATGTTTCGCAAATATAAATCGTCTCTCTTCTTCCTCCTTTGATTTTTCTGTTAGAACAAACAACACAATCTTTGTGTTTTTTGTTAGGGTGAGGTGTGATTATATGGCGCTTTCCATCTAAACGTTGCTCTAAGTTAGTGGATAATAATCTACCCCTGGAAGTTAGTGTGCCAACTCTGAATTCTCCAACAAGATGATGTACTAGTTTCATAATAAATTTCACATGCGTTATCGGTTTTTCATTTTTTCTTTTTTGGCATTCTTTGTACAATATATAGGAATTTAAAACACTGACCTCAAGCCCCCAGAAAAACAATTTACGCCACCATTTTGGAGTCTTCCTCATAAAACAGTATGTGCCTGTGTAGTGATCAGCTATATCAACACCCCCCATAAACTTTGTATAGTTGGTCACGACCTTGGGTTTGAGAACTATTTCCTTCCCACCACCACGCACTCTCCTTTCCACAGACTCAGTCTCTGAAATGTCCCATGGACTGAGCATTGTGACTATCCTCTTGTCTTTCCACGCAAGAAGCATTACATTTTCATCCCTGAAAGCCACTATCTCTCCTTCATTAGCTTTGGATGTTTGATAAGAGGTGGATTATCTTTCCTAGTGGGCATTATTGTCCCTGTCAAGTGTGTTTTTTCCTTGAACAATTCCTTTGCAAGAGTGACACTAGTGTCATACCTGTCAGTGAAGAAATGATAACCTTGAGAACCAGGTACTGAGTTCTTCAATCTTTCATGAAGCTCTGAAACTATTCTGCTAGTAAAAGGGAGATCAGGTCTTACCAATGTTTCAGATATTATTCCTCCATAATAATGGACAAATGAATGTACATAACCACATTTTGAATCTGAGAGGACATATAAATGAATATCCCTTTTTGTGGGCTTTTTAGGATTATATGTGATGAAGTGTATCTTTCCCTTGAAACCAACAACAGCCTCATTAACAGCAATCTCTCTTCCAGGACAGAATCTCTCTAAATTTCATTTCAAGGTATGACAAGAAGCAGTTTACCTTCTCGGTTCTTGTTCTCAAATCTTTACTTGACTTTTGGTCGTTTTTCAAGTGTAACATCCAAAATATATGAAGAACCTTTCTCTTTTGAAAACAGATCGAAAAAATGGTATATGAGACTCAAAATCCATGGACCAATAACTCTGCAAGTTGGGGGTGATTCAATACACCCATATTTAGTACCACACCAAGAAGAGCCTTCATTTCCTCTATCGTCACATCTTTCTAATTATTCCAAGTGGATCGCTGGGATAGTTCTTTCTGGCTAATTTTATGCTTAGCATACTCATTTGTCTCATCAGTTATATTTTTTATCAACGTCTCAGTAAAAAATAACTGGAAAAAGTCTATTGGTATGGCACATCCAGAAGGAACTTGAGGTCCAACATGTAACTGACCAGTGGAGAAAGGGATTCTGCTAGGCTCTTTGTCATTCACAGATGTAGATGTCCACTTTTCTTTTTCCTGTTTTCCCCTAGAAACGTAACTTTCACTGGGTCTTATACACGATTTCTCAATGATATCACCTATATCTCCATCACTCTCACTCGAATAAACAATTGTGCGTCTTCGTTTTGCCTTTATGAATTCAATGTCACTGTTACTGTCAGTACTTTTAGCCAGATCTTTGGGCAAAGCAAGGGAATTTTTCCTTTCTGTAGTTCCACTAGGACCAGCGATTTGTTCATCATCTCCACTCGCATACTCGGAGAACTCACTTTCGTCACTATTACATTTTTCACTTTTTTCTTCGTTTTCAAAGTAAAATTCATCATCGCTGCTTTCTATATCTTCGGAAAACTTATCCATCCTGAGGAGGGGAAATTCACTCAGAACGTGCCACTGCTAGGGGCAAACCAATCATCCAACTAAACCCTGTGTCATGACAACATCTGTGATATGCTAATAGAAACCTAAACAAACCTAGGAGACAAAAAGATAAGGAAGGTTCTTGACCAAGAGAAGATGATGCAAGCTCAAAAAGGCATGATGCAACGACTCATGCCTTGGACCCTCCTACTCAAGATTGCTGCCTATGCAAAAGATAAGCTTAGGTGGTGGCATCAGTTGAGACGTCATTTACATTTTACTTGTCCTTTCATGCTAATGAAAACAAGAAAGATACTGGAAAAATAAACAAAAATCCCCCCCCCCCCCCCCGCCCCCGTGGTGAAACTACGTGTCGAGTGTGGCTCGACATACGAGCTGCTTCTGATGCTAACCATGTCGATTGACACTCGACATCCGAGTGCAAAACGTTAATAGGCTGTTGTGTGTAACATTTCTGTCACACCCTCAGTGAACTAGCTAATCAAACATGAACATTTGAAATGAAATATTATATTTGAACACCTATTGTTTCCTTGAAGGTTTTGTAAGAAATTCAAGGCAAAGTCTATATCCTCTGTTAATGACAGAAATATGTTTTTTCACATGCCAATTAAAACTAATATATAATTATACACATTCTTATTGAAATCAGGTATAAAATATCAGGAAAGTATAATAATTATGTAAACCATTCTTTTCTGCTGGATCATGAAGTGCTAAAACCTGAAAATATATAACTGAATTTTTATTTATTTATTTTTTTAGAGAAAATGAAAGAGAGAGGGCAAGACAGAGAGAAACATTGATGTGAGAGAAACATATCAATTGGTTGCCTCCTGCACAAGCCCTGCCCTTGACTGGAATTGAACCCGGGACACTTTGGTTTGAATTGCAGGCAGGCTGATGCTCTATCCACTGAGCCAAACTGGCTAGAGCTATACCTGACTTTTTATCACCTCATGCCACTCCTTTGTTAGGTGACCAGTGACCGAAGCTAATAAACTGGAGAATATGCTTGTTCATATAGAATAGAAAAATTATATATTGAAAATTTAAACCATGCTGTTTTGTCAAAATGTATAATAAAAGAAGAAACTGAAAAATAACCACTTTTTCTAGATTTGTCTTTTATTATTGAGGATATATCAATGAGCATATTAAGGAACTTTTATTGGAAAATATAAAAATTCCTCACAAGAACCTCAGATTTTACATTGTACAAAAATTACAAACATCTGAAATTTTGTATGAATAAATCTATGAAAACAATTAAAATTTAATATGGAGTAAGTTAATTATTAATTATGTGTCAAACAAAGGGAGAAATAACTTAAAAAGAGTAGAAGACTCAAAAAAATATGAAATTCATATTTAGTTCATGTAATGGCCTACCATGGAAATGTTAGCCTGACCCTTATTCCCTTTTCCCTGAAGTTTCTTCCCTGGGCACCCAGTAAGGCCAAGAGTGTCTATTGCACTTTACATGAAAATGTTGCAAAGCCTTTACAGGCTTGGAAAGCATCACTCAATTATTTATGTGATGTCGCATATTGAATCATTGATATAACATTAACATCACTTCCAGCTTCTTATCTGTGCATACTTGTTACTTCCACTTAATACATCCTTTTAACCTCTATGAATAATTATGTTATTCACTAGGGGCCCAGTGCACGAAATTCGTACACTGGGTGGGGGGGGAGGGCGGTCCTTCAGTCCAACCTGCCCCTCTCACATACTGGGAGCCCTCAGGGGATGTCCTATTGATGGCTTAGGCCCAATCCCCCCGGGAAGCGGGCCTGAGCCGCAGTCTGGCCTCCCATGCTGGTCAGGGGAAGGCACCAGCCCCATTACCCTGCTGCTGCAGCCATTGCCAGTCACCACAGCCACCAAGGTGTTTTCATCAACACGACTCCAGTCCCTTCACCAAGAAAAAATGACAACTTTCTTTAGGCATTTTCAAGATGTGTCTTTCATAGGATAGGCATTTCTTTCTTTCTTTCTTTCTTTTTTTTTTTTTTTTTTTTATCCTCACCTAAGGATATGTTTCCATTGAATTTTAGAGAATGTGGAAGAGAAAGGGAAAGACAGAGAGAAACATCAAAGTGAGAGGAACACTTTGATTGGTTGCCTCCTGCATGAGCCCTGACCTGGGCCCCAGCCAGGGAGGAGCCTGCAACCTAGGTACATGCCCTTGATCAGAATCAACCCAGACCCTGCTGTGGGCAGGCCAAGGCTCTATCCACTGAGTCAAACTGGCTAGGGCAGGATATGACATTTCTTAGCCCTCCAGCAGTGGACCTTCGTTTTTTTCTCCAGAAGTGTGGTAGAAAAACTCTAGATCACCTTTTTGGATTCTTATTACCCAAGTTATTAAGAATATTACCAGTGGCATACAGGAAACTTAGTCAATGTACAGTCAGAAAAGGTGTTTCCTCTATAGCTCACACCAATCAGCGGCTGTGCCCTGCCCAGGCCTAAAGCCTCTGGCCAAAGCTTTAGGCCTGGGAAGGATACCTCAAGCTCCCTGTGATTGCAAACACCACCCATTGGGCAGGGTACCCCAGCTCCCTGCAATCCACCACAGGAGCAGAACCCCTCGCAGGAGCGGACCCTTGGTTGCCTGCGATCCATTGCAGGCTCCCCGCTGGTGCCCAAGACCAGAAAAGCCTCTGGCGGAGGCTTTCCTGGCCTTGGGCTCGGCCGCACCCCAGCGTCCCTGCCATGGATCGCAGGAGCCGACCCCCAGTTGCCTGCGATCCATGGTTTCCTGGTGGGTGTGGCTGGCGGGCGTGGCTTGTGGGTGTAGCGAAGGTACAGTCAATTTGCATATTACTCTATTATTAGGTAGGATAGTATAAAGAACATACACAGTATATGTAAACAGTAAATTTTTCTGAAAGTTTTTTTATGAAACTCAGCAAGTGATTGTCAACTTTTTAATCTCCTTCTAAATAAATACTCATCTATCCTTAAAAAAATAAATAAATCCCGAGAATTATTCCTTCTCCTATTGTTTTATAACTCTAATAACCTTCAGATTCCAATAACATCAGTCTTGTTTTTTAATAAGTTGGTATTTGTATGAAATTTAGAAATTATTTAAAACACTTGGACAGGAAAGGGGCTTTGAAAGAAGCCAAATTTAAAACATTTGCAAAGCACATTGGAATATACAAATGCTACTTAATATTAGTCAATCTTCTACCACCATCTGGTGGTTATATATGGTATGACACAAATTGTAAGCTACAAATAAGTTTCTACAAGCACAATTGTAAAAGATTATTTAATTTGATTATTTTGGAAAAGGTAAAGATTTCCTAATCAAATAACTTTTATGTGTTCATGCTACAGGAAGCAGAACAAAAACATGCTTAAGAAAAGTTTTGTTAACTTACTATAATCTAATGTGGATACAAAAATCTGCATTCAGATTTTCCAAAATATTGGCCAAACACCTGTTACTTCATGACATCTAATACAGTTAAAAGTTAAAAACTGTTGCATATTTTAACATTTTGTCTCTCAAAACAAAAGTTTAAGCTTAAATTAAAATAATTTACATTGATTTGTTTTTATTATGATAGTAGTAAATTTCAATGAACTAAGCTATCAGCTAAATATATATTACTATAATAAAATTTAACCCTAAGAAAATATTACTTTTAAGTCATTAACCTTATTGGTGAGAAATTGTCTATAAAAACTAGATAATAGCTATTACTTTGTAGACATATCAGCCTCTTATTGATTCCTCATTATTCTAAGGAAACAGATTTGAACAGAGGTTACAAGGATATCAATACAAACTTCAGACTTATCAGTGTCATTTTTTTTCTTCATAATTTCTATCTCCTTCTCCACATTTCCAAGCTTTCCAAGATAACATATAAATTCGGGATAAAATTTATATAGGTTTATGGAGTGGAAAACGACATGGATAATACACTTTGTTGTTGTTGTTGTTGTTTGTTGTTGTTAAAACTCATAACAGCATGTGACCTGCGCTGATACATAACAAACTATGAACAATGACCACTCCTGCCTAATATGGGGGGTAAGGGTAGGGCAGTGTGTTCGCGACTCTTACAGAAATCTATCACATTATGGAGTCTTCATTTATGAGATTTCCTAATTGATACTTATTAATCTCAATTCTAGGAGATTACAATGAAAATTCTCACTGTACTTTTGAGTTTCCTTCTGTGTTTTGAGAACACAGAAACGTCTGAATCAATTGACTTAATCACAGTCTGTTGAATCCATAGAATCACTATTCAGGACCATCTCTAGAAACATCATCGAGAGACGTGCTGATGGAGATCTCGTGTCCCGTGATAAGCTGGACAACATGGAAGACTTGCTTCATCCTCCAGTGCTGTGTGAGCAAGTGAAGTGCTATGCCAAGTGCACTAAGACTTTCCCAAACTTGAACTTTTGTCAAAGAACAAATGGCCATAATTGTGTTGGTCTATTTTCGAACTCTATTCTGTTCCTTTCATCTCTGTTCTTGTCCAGTTGCCAGACCACACTATTTTTATTACTGTAGCTTTATTGTGAAATATTCTTAAAATTGGGTAGTGTGTCACTTCATTGTTCTTTTTCAAAGTTATCATGCAAGTGTAGCTCCTTCGTTTTTGATTCTGTATATATCTGAAAAAAAAAAATCCTGCTAATAGTTGCATATATATTGCATGAAGTCTAAAATCAGTTTAGGAAGAACTGACATCTTTGCCGTATTTAGTTTTCCATAGTATTCTTCTCTGTTTATATAGGCCTTCTGTGATACTTAAAATATTTAGTTTTAATTCTTGGAGTTATTTGTTGATTGATATAGAAATGTAACTCACTTTTGTGTATTAGCATTATATTTTATAGTCTTAATTTACTGACTGAAATGCCCTTATTAATTCTAAGAGGTGTTTTGTATAGTCCTGGAATTTTCTACATAGAAAATTATGTCATTTGTGAATAGGAGCAGTTTTATTTCTATGCTTTCAATTTCTATGCTTTTAATTTTTTTATTTTTTATTTTTTATTTTTTTTTTGTCTATTGGCTTGGCTAAGACTTACAGTACCATGTTAATGGGAATAGTGAGACTGGGTATTCTTGTCCTGCTCCTGAATTGAGGGGGAAACCATTAGTCTTTCATCATTAAGTATGGTATTTGTAGGAAACATAAGTATGGTATTTGTTGGAAACATGTAGATGCTCCTTACAGGGCTGAAGAACCTTCTTTCTAAACCTGAATGTTAAGAGTCTTTTTTATTACAAATTGATGTTGAATGTTATCAAATGTTTTGCTGCATCTGTTGATATGATCTTGTGTTTTTTCTCCTTTAAATTGTTTAAAGAAGTGGGTCACATTGATCGATTTCTGAAAATTGAACCAGTGTTACTTACATAACTGCAAAAATTCCACTTGGCTATGGTACAGGAGGAAGATGTTCCTGAGATTAGAGCAACTCGTCAAACTTCACGGGAATCTCAAATTAAATACTACAATGATGAAACAGGATACAATTAGGATTTTGGGGAATAAGCAGAGGGAGCAAACAAAATCTAAAATAATCTAAAAGGGAATTATAGAGAAGCAACCTGACTCGAGCTATATATGGTAGTTTAAATTGTATGAAAATTTTTCCTTTTTTGGGCTATCATAGTAATAAGGAAAAAAAAAACTTTAAAAAGTTTTGTTTATGGAACCAAGAAGAAAAAGTCACCATGTTAATATTTTTAGAATTGATTAACTATCCTATCTATAAAAGAGAAACATGCAAATTGAGCGTACCTCCCCTATGCTCACAAGCCATGCCCACTAGCCAATCAGGAGCAAGTATGCAAATGAACCCAACAAATATGGTGGTAGCCACAGAGCTGGAGAGAGCAGGAGGCTTGGGTTGCCCCTGGCGATGGAGAAAGCCAAGCTTTCCGCCCTCCCTGGCCGGCCCTGGCCTCTATTCAAGGCTACAAAGTTTCAATTATAGAAGATAAATAAATCCCAGATACCAGGGCCTCCACTTGGGTCGCCGGGGGTGTGGCCAGTCTGCAAACCACCACAGGCCCCTTGCCCAGGCCGCCCCACTGCTCCATGCCCCAAGGGAACTTCCACCCTGATCCGGGAACCCTTCAGGGTGGACCAGCTGGCCCCCACCCGTGCACCAGGCCTCTATCCTATCTAGTAAAAGAGTAATATGCAAATTGACTATCACTCCAACACACAAGATGGCTGCCACAAGATGCCCAGCAGGGAAAGGGCAGTTGGGGGCCATCATGCCTGCAGGGGAGGGCAGTTAGGGGTGACCAGGCTGGCAGAGGAAGGAAGTTGGGAGCGACCGGGCCTGCAGGGTAGGGCAATTGTGGGGGGACCAGGCCTGTAAGGGAGGACAGTTAGGGGTGACTAGGCCTTCAGGGGAGGACAGTTAGGGTCAATCAGGCTGGCAGGGGAGTGGTTAGGGGGTGATCAGGCTGGCAGACAGAAGCAGTTAGGGGCAATCAGGAAGGCAGGCAGGCGAGCAGTTGAGAGCCAGCAGTCCTGGATTGTGAGAGGGATGTCAGGCTGCCCATTTAGGCCTGATCCTATCTAGATCGGGCCTAAACAGGCAGTCGGACATCTCTCGAGGGGTCCCAGATTGGAGAGGGTGTAGGCTGGGCTGAGACACACACATACCCCCCTCCGTGCATGAATTTGGTGCACAGGGCCTCTAGTTGTTGTATGAAGATACATCGTTACATATAAATTGTTATTGCATAATTAGCTTAATTTATCCTAATAAAATACCATTTACCTTTGAAATATTGATAGCACAATTATTACAATTATTACTTTAATCTATGTGTCAGTGTGCCAATTAAGGGCAAATGTATCTATTTTTACAAATATTCAGGGGCCAAGGAAATCACCAAAAGATGGGTTAGTATACCATGTACTATTCTCATCTGACCCCTATAAGCCCCAACCCTGATGGGGGACCCTCAGTGGCATATGTGCCCCCTTTCAGTGCAGAGCCAGAGTCTAATCATCTCTGAAGTATTTACACATTTCCCATTCTGCAAGATATAGCCATTCAGGTAAATGGTGGCACAGAATTTTGGAGAAGGCTAAGAGGGAGATTTGTGGTACATATTAATGGCAATGTGTCAGAATCCTTCCTCACAGCTCAGCTTTTACTCCATTACCTAGGTCTGAGATTTAAACCAGGTTCTATTTGACAAATGAATGGAATTGCTAGTCACAGTATTGCGTGACAGCCAAAAGTGAGCTTAATAGTCTGCTTGTCTATTGTTGATCTACACAAGTGAGAAAAAAATGACTTAAGATATGGAATCCCGAGGAGAAAGAGTCATTGCTTTCTGGAAGGAGTTGGAAATGACAGAAGAGTGAAATGTTGAGTGGTTTCCTCGTGAGCTCCTGAGAATCACCTGTTTTGTATCAAAGATGGCTGAAATCATCACGGGAGGCCTCCTTGTTATACCTTGTTCTCCTTAACTATTTTCTTAGTCCTTCCAGTTTTTGTACAAAAGCCATATTTCAAATAAAGCTTAAATGTGTTTGGCACAAGCCTCACTTTTAGACGTGATTATGAACAAAAATGTGGTCTTTTTTATCTCACATTTCCTCATATCTTATACGGTGATGATAATAGTAACCACTTCGTGGGATAATTATGAAGATAGAACACTTGGCACTGAATCTGTAATCTGTAAGCACTTAAGAAATATAAATTAGTTATTAATACAGGACACAAAAATCTTTTTTTTAATACAAACCATGAATACCTTTTAAAAATAATATTTTTAGGTAGTTTATGTTTTTTTTATTTTTTATTTTTTAAAATTGATTTTATGGTTGAGAACATTACAAATGTCCTCCATTTCCTCCCATTGCCCCCCTCCACCCAGCTCCCACCCCACCCCAGGCCTCCATCTGACTATCATCTGTGACCATGGGCTGTGCATATTTGCCTATACTAGTAAGTTCTTTGATTAATCTCTTCCTGCCTTCCCTCTCAACTTCCCTCTGAGATCTGTCAGTCTGTTCCATGCTTCCATGTCTACGGTACTATTTTTCTCATCAATTTATTTTGTTCATTAGATTCCACATATAAGTGAGATCATGTGATATTTGTCTTTCTCCGACTGGCTTATTTCACTTAGCATAATAATCTCCAGGTCCATCCATGCTATCTCAAAGGGTAAGATATCCTTCTTACTGAGGGCCAATAGACATATGAAAAATTGCTCAATGTTACTAATCATCAGAGAAATGCAAATTGAAACCACAATGAGGTATTATCTCATTGGCTACCATCCATAAACCAACAAACAAGTGCTGGCAAGGCTGTAGAGAAAAGGGAACCCTCGTGCACTGCTGGTGGGAATGCAGATTGGGGCAGCTACCATAGAAAACAGTATGGAGTTTCCTCAAAAAATTAAAAATGGCACTACCATCTGACACAGCAATTCACTTCTGGGAATATATCATAAACATCCTGAAACACCAATCAGAAAGAATATATGCACCCCTATGTTCATAGCAGCATTATTTACAATAGCTAACATCTGGAATCAGTCCAAGTACCTATGAGTATATGAGTGGATAATAAAGCTATGGTACATTTACGCAATGGAATACTATGCAGAAGTAGCTTATTTTTTTTTAAATACAATGCTACTAAGTATCTATGTCAAAACAAAAATAGAGACAGTGAAAGTTTTAATGCAGACCTAATAGATAAAGCCATATGAATACTCTAAAAGCTCAAATATTTTGTTATGGAAGTGCATCTCACAGCACAAAATAATATTAAGCATTTTGAGAAGGCTGAAAAAATGTACAAAAATATTAGTTTTGAATTATTTTGAATTCTGGGGATAAAATTGATTAATCTTCTATTTTTTTCTGCTTTTGTAACTTTTCCCCCATTTTTTTATTTTATTAAATTTTATTGGGGTAACATTGGTCAACATGAACATATAGGTTTCATGTGCGGATTTCTAAAAAATCTGTACACAGATTTATTTTTACCTTTTTTTATAATGAAAATGTGCTATCTCTAAAATTGGAGAAATTCATTTAAAAATCATATGGGGAGATTATACCATATGCAAGGCTTTTTAGAAGTGTCATCAATCTTCAATGGGTCTTTTGAAGGGAGTGGACTTTTTATCCCATTTTATGATAAAATAACTAAGTGTTATAGTAGGAAATGATAGTCTATCAAAGGTCATTCATAAAGCAAGAACCAGAATTGTGATCAAGTCCTAAAAACAACAACAACAGAGCTCTATTTCATTACTCCCTACCTAGGGATATAAGCTTAGGGCTTAGGTAGATTTAACTGAAATAACAGTCAAAAATTTTATGGTACTTCATTAACAAGAAGATGTAGTAGATGCACTTTTCCTAATTATTACTACTATGTACAACTAAAAATCATGGACATTATATAATACAAACATAGGAAGATTCTAAAAGGTAAAGAGAAGAAGGAAAACCAGCTCAGAATCTTGAGAACTGAGGAGTAATAAGAAGGTGAATTCTATGGGTTTTCTTTTTCCTCAGATATTTCAGACTTAGAACTGAATAAGCCATCAAGCTAGAAAAAGCAGACATACCAAAAAAAAAAAAAGAAAAGAGGGAAACCAGGGAAGGGGCAAGCTGGAAAGACAGAAAACTTTTCAGACAATAACCATTCTACTACCTTAAAAAACATAGATATGAAGTACCTATTATCACTACAGATCCCATAGACAACAAAAGGATAATAAGGTAAACGATAAACAAATCTACACATTCACTTTGACAACTTAGATGAAGTGGATCAACTCCTTCACAAACATGTCCACAACTCACCCAATGCAAAATAGATACTTGAATAAATTATAACGAATTAATTAATTTTGTAGTTCAATAACTCAGCTTCTTTCTCTCCCACCCTCCAAAAAATTTCTAGAACCAGATGGTGTTAAAGAATTAATACTACCAGTATTTATTATTTATTTATTATGCCTAAATGCATATAATAACAGTTATTGAGTAACTACTATATGTACACTACTATACTAGGAACTAGGACATAGTAATAAAATGAGAGATATAATATTTACCTTTATGGAGCTTATGTTTTAGAAAATTCACAAAAGCAGAAATACAAATGATAGATATACAAAGTATTTTTTTTATTTTTTTGTTTTATATATATAGAGGTATATACTTTTCTCTTTTTTAAAATTATTTAATTTTGAAAGTATTACATATGTCCCCCTTTCCCCAAATTGACCTCTCCCAGCCTGCCCCCGAACCCCAGCCCAGGCCCTCACCCTCTTATTGTCTGTGTCCATTAGCTATGCTTATATGCATACATTTATAATTAGGTTTTTTTTTTTTTTAAGAGAGAGAATGGAAGGTGGGGAAGACAGAGAGAGAGACAAAGTTTTTTTTTCTTCAATAAAAAACAAAGATGTGAAAATTACATCAAGATATACATTTTTACCAATCAAATGGCCAAGTTTTTTTTTTTAATTGAATTTAGTGAGGACATTGATTAACAAAATTATATAGATTTCAGAGATACAATTTTACAATACATCATCTGTATATTGCATTGTGTGTTGTGATTTTTTTTGCCCTGTCCCATTGATTCTGTAGGTGTATCTCTCTCTTCTTGTATTAGTACACTTTCTGTTGCTATTGTGTCTGCCATCATTTCCTGTCTTCTGAACATGTTGATGTTCCAGAACATGTTACTATTCTTACTTTTGCCAACAGGGCTTTCTGTGAAAATGCTTAATCTATGTGACATTGTTTACTCTTTGCCATTTTGAGTAACTATACATCCCAACCTAGATCTGGTTCTTGGGATTTAATTCTACTATCAAACATGTGACTGAAATCTAAGCCAGGCCTAAACCAATTATTCCCTGAGAAACTCAGGTTTCTCCTCCTCTATAAAATTTTTCTGAATATTCCAGCGGGAAGCAAGATCTCTTTCATTTGAAAATCTATAACACTTAAATTTTATAGGTTTAATTACATAAATCTTTAAGTTGCTTGAAATCAGGATTACACACACACACACACACACACACACAAAACATGTATCTTATCTTCTCCATAACCTATGAATTTTTTGATAATCAAGATCATATCTTACATTATTGTATCTCTCAGAGCATTTTGCACATGGGCTTCAGATCAAATATCCTATATAATAAAAGCATAATATGCAAATCAACCAATCAGCAGAACAACTGGTTGGCAGGGGGCAGGCTGGCAAACAGGTGGTGCCAGGCCAGCCAAGGCACGTGCCAGCAGGCAGAGGGAGGTGACGGAGATGGTGTAGGGGGAGTAGCGGCAACCAGTGGTGGGACAATGGGGGTCGGCACCATCCCCTGATTGCCTACCTGGTTACCTCCCATGGAGGGTGGCCAGGGGGGACTATGGTGGGGATATTCAGGGGCGGGGGGGCTGCTGCTCGCTATGCCCAGATAGGCCCTCCAGGGTCACCTCCTGCAGAGGGAAGCCACTGTAGAGGGAGGCCACTGGCAGCAGTGACGCAATAGGAGACAGGGCCAGCTGTTTGCCGCCAGTGCTGTCCCCTGATCGGCCCACTGGTCACCTGCTACAGAGGGAGGCCAGACTGCGGCTTAGGCCCGCTCCTCCTGGGGAGCGGGCCTAAGCCATCAGTTGGACATACCCTGAAGGCTTCTGGACTATGAGAGGGTGCAGGCCAGACTGAGGGACCCTCCCCCCCCCACAATTTTCGTGCACCAGGCCTCTAGTTTGAATATAAACTAATAATATCTGAGGTCAGATCCCCACACACATCACCCCACACACATACTAAAACAATTTATTCAACGTTAGCTCCTTTTCAGTCTAAGATAGTTTCCATATATAAAAATCAAAATAATTGCTCAAATAATGCAGATAAAGTAAGAACACAGTAAGAGAATTTATTTACAAATATTAAGCAATTTTATTAGGGTGAAACATCATTTTTGCCATTAAAAGTACCTCAAATCAGATTAGAATAGGAAACATCCCAACAAAGAGAGTGACTCCATTTATGAGAAAATAAATAATTGATTATTATCTGTTAACAGTAGTTTATATTGATGAAATTTTAAAAATTTTGAAACTTACATGTTCTGGACTAAATTTGGAACTAAAATAATTCAGTAAAGGTTCACCCTTGCATACTAAGCACAAAGAAATATCAAAACTGCATAGGTGTGTTTAGCAAGATTTCATATAGACCCTTAATTTTGAGAATTATTGGTATGTTATTAAGTAACTAGTGGCCTGGTGCATGAATCCGTGCACTTTGAAAGGGAATTAACGAGAGGAAATATTTTAACCCTTTGCACTTGCTTGCTTTTTTCTTGATTCCTTTATTCGAATGCTAACCGTGTCAAGTCACACTCGACATCCGAGTGCAAAAGGTTAATATTGCTATTTGTCCTTTCTCTCTAATAGAAGTGTCAGAGATGAAAGAAAATTAGTAAAATGTATATGAAAATAATATATAAATGTATTAATAAATAAACAATAACAACATGATATAACAACAACAAAGACATGATATAAAAAAAACAAAAACATGATATGAAAACAACATTGATACAAATAATGACTGATAAATTGATTAAAATTATTCTAATATCTCCCTGTATATCACATTAAGAGTAAAAACACTTTCAGAGTGCTTGACTAATTTCTCTTGTGATGAAGTATTTACAAGTATTTACTTTAATGTCACATGCTCTTCAAACTCGAGAGAAAGCAACATATAACTGACCATGTCCGAAAACGGGTTCAGGTAGGAATATTCCTACTCTGTCTAGAGTTTGTACTTGTGATTTAGTAATAGTTATCGCAAATGCTAGCATTACGGAAAACTGTCTTCGAATTAATTTAAATGGGAGGCCTGTCAGATGGGGACAAATCAATTCTTGGAATCAGAACAACCTCTCCTTCTGCATATCCTGTTAATACTTCAGCTTCGATAATGTTAGTTTGCAATCTTTTGATAATAAATCTAATACCATTACAAAGACCCTATTTACTATTAAGATTTCTCAGTAGCATTTTTTAAAATATATTTTATTGATTTTTTTACAGAGAGGAAGGGAGAGGGATAGAAAGCTAGAAACATCGATGAGAGAGAAACATCGACCAGCTGCCTCCTGCACACCCCCTACTGGGAATGTGCCCGCAACCAAGGTACATGCCCTTGACCGGAATCAAACCTGGGACCTTTTAATCCGCAGGCCGACGCTCTATCCACTGAGCCAAACCGGTTTTGGCCTCAGTAGCATTTTGATTGCACCCATTTTCAATTTTAATTTATGACACAGCATTCCCAAAGTAGTAATACTATTAAGAATTTCAATGGGAAAATTTTTCCTTTTCAGCATCATCTGTTGAATCAATGGAATCATCACTCAAATATGTGTGAAAATCTCCATCGAGTATATCTAAAATTTCTTCATTTAAATTTTTAACGTGCTCATTTTTGGACAAAGAATCACATACACACACACACACACACACACACACACACACATGTATAAACAATTTGAGAAAGATTCTTTTTTTTAAATACATTTTTATTAATTTCAGAGAGGAAGGAAGAGGGAGAGAGAGATAGAGACATCCATGATGAAAGAATCATTGATCAGCTGCCTCCTGCAAGTGCCCCACTGAGGATGGAGCTCACAACCCGGGAATGTGCCCTTGATTGGAATCGAACCTAGGACCCTTCAGTCGGCAGGCCAATGCTCTATCTACTGAGCAAAACCGGCTAGGGCAGTGGTTGGCAAACTGCGGCTCTTAAGCCACATGCGGCTCGCGAGCCGCAGTTTGCAGACCACTGGGCTAGGGCTGTTTAGATATATTTTTAATATTACTTATAGTATTCCAAAGGTAGCTTCAATAATAGATCCGTTACAAATCATTTCACAGGGGATTTCAATAATGGCCATTCCTAAATGAAAACTGCTATCAAGTTTGCCATCTCCAAGTTTTACTAACCATTCACTATAAGCAGAATCCTCTGATATCATATTTGTTTTAAGAGACAACTTTATGAAACATCCCCAAACATTACAGAACTTTAAACTCGTTTGTACTATGGCCGATTGCATAGCATGCGGCACAATACTGAGACATTGTCGCAAATCTCCTCTGAGAAGGAGAACTTTCCCACCAAATGCGACATTCAAATTCATAATTTCTCTTAGTAATCTGTCTATGGCGTTTATAGCATGACTGGATGCCATGGTGCATTCATCAATAATGAGAAGTTTGGCCTTTTTAATACTTTTAGCAACTTCACTCTTTATGTCGAGTCTAGAAATTGAAGTTTCGCTTAATGTAATTGGTAATTTATATTGGGAATGGAAGGTTCTTCCACTGAGAAGTAAATTTGCAGCAATTCCTGTAGACCCTGTGGGTAAACAGTACCACCACGACCTCTAATTAATGTATTAAAACTTTTAAAGATATGTTTTTCCACTACCACCTGGACCATCCCAGAAAAAGCATTTGGGGTGTACAGTTTGATCTTCGATGGCTGAAGTTATAGTCTGAAGGGCTGCCAACTGTTCAACAATCAGAGAATTTATCAAAACCTCTGCTTGTTGTCGCTCATAAGATTCATTACATGTATTTGTATCCGTTAATAAAGGATAGTCTGGAAGTTTGAAATGTGAATACCTCTTGAATTTCATTAAGGGCATGAATTTCACAGTTCACACAGGCACCTTCTCTTCAGTGTAATTTCCAACAAAAATCTTCAATAAAATGAGATTTATTCTCATCCGATAATTTGTCTGCATCAGGACATCCAAACACACACATATATATGCAAAAAGTTGCCATAGTTGTTTGGGCATATTAAGGATGATCACATCTTCAATTGTATATTTCCAGATAGTGTCGTCAATTAATAATTCTCAATGTTTAGCAGCTTCATGAAATGTATCATAAATTACACCTCCTACAGTTTGCAGATCATCAAAACTTAAGCCCTCCTTTTACAAGCAGAAGCAAAAGTCTAAGGTAATATCATTCTGGTTCTCTAAAGCTCACAGTGAACAGTCTACCTAATACTTTATTCCCACCTTTTGGCGTTTTGTCCACAAAGAATTATTAAACACATAATGCTGTAGAATCAATAATAAAATTATGTGCTTTGGAATCTTCTCTATTCAATAAGAACCAAGCCATCAAAGTCGAGTTATGCCTTTTAGCCCTATCTACAACTTTAGCAAAATCATCATGAAAATACAAATTCTGATCATTTGCCAAATGAATAACTAATCTTGTGATTGGTCATGCATTCCCATTGCAAAAAGTCTCCAAATAGCCTCAGAAGTGTTCACATACCTGGAGTCAATGAAGTCCTGTACTTCTTCATGATCAATAATATTTTTTTCAGAAATATATCTGAATAATCGTGCCCTTTATAGACGTATTTAAATAAATATTTGACACTTTTAATCGATGTGCAGACTTCAACATTTATAATACAGTTATACTTAAGGCACAAATACAGGCTATAAGAGACAATACAAGTGTTATCAACAACTTTATTTCCAATAGACATGGTGCTACCAGATCTTCTTTTGTATTTGGGATATCCATCAATATTTCCAGTGGTTGCATTTTGAAATTCTTTTGGATATCTTTTTGAACATTTTTCATTTTCTATACATGGACTATTTGGATTTTGTATTCCACATGGTCCATGTGCCATATTTGATTTTACAATTTGAAAAAGTTGAGGACACTGATCTATATCTGGAATTTCTGCCTTATCTATACAGTCAATGTCATCTCCCATTAGTAATTTAGATTCACTATCTAATATCAATAATATGTGAGCATGAGGCAATCCGCATTTATGAAATTCAATGACATGAATTTTAGCTATTTCTTTGCCAAGTGAATCGAATTTACATATATCATTTAAAAGAGCATTCATCTTAATAAAAACCCTGGCTACCAAGTCAGGTCTATTTTCAACTTTTTGCCAGCGTTTTAAATTATTTATAACTAGAGGCATGGGGCACAAAATTCATGCACGGGTGTGTGTGTCCCTCAGCCCAACCTGCACCCTCTCCAATCTGGGACCCCTCAGGGGATGTCCGATGGCCGGGCCTAAACAAGCAGTCGGACATCCCTCTCACAATCCTGGATTGCTGGCTCCCAACTGCTCACCTGCCTGCCTGATTGCCCCTAACTGCTTCTGCCTGCCAGCATGATCACCCCCTAACCACTCCCCTGCCAGCCTGATCGATGCCTAACTGCTCTCCTGCCTGCCTGATCGTCCCCAACTGCCCTACCCTGACAGCCCGGTCACCCCCAAATGCCCTCCCCTGCATGTTCCCTCTTTATTAGATAGGGTTTTTTCTTTAACATATTGGACAGCCCTAACTAGTTTGGCTCAGTGGATGGAGCAACAGCCTGCAGACTCAAGGGTCCCAGGTTCGATTTCAGTCAAGGCCATGTACCTTGGTTGGGGGCACATACCCAGTGGGGACTGTGCAGAAGGCAGCTAATAGATATTCCTCTCTCATAGATGTTTCTAACTCTCTATCCCTTCCCCTTCCTCTCTGTAAAACATCAATAAAATATATATATAAAAAAAGAAATATTTAAGATTCCTCCATATTTGCCTGGCTGGTGTGACTCAGTGGCTGAGAACCCAGGCTGGGCCGGGAGAGGATCACTGCGTGGGTCTGTGCGCCGCTGCCAGCCTGAGACCCCAGGCTGGGGTGGGGGTCCGATTGCCGCATGGGTCCATGTGCCGCTGCCAGCCTGAGACCCCAGGCTGGGGGAGTGGACCCAAACCACCGCTTGGTGCTGGAGCATTCGCCAGCGGCTGCAGGCGGGGCCGGAACGTCCCCACATCACTATGGTGATGCAGGGACATTCCCGTCCCGCCCCCAGCCACTTGACACCTGCACTCATAGGCTCCAAGTGGCCAGGGGAGGTTCTGGGACCCCTGTCACTCAGGGTCTAAACATGGGCCTACAGGCTAGGAGCAGCCTGGGTCCGGAGGATGTTCCTGAGACCCAGGCCGCTCAGCGCCTGCATATGCAAATCAACCACCATTTTGGTGGGTTTATTTGCATACTCGCTCTGATTGGCTGTGGGCATAGCAAAGGTATGGTCAATTAGCATTTTTCTCTTTTATTAGTGTAGATATCTGCCCATTTTGGGTTGCACATCATGGTTATGAATAAATCGGGCTTGCCATACTTTGTTATAATTTCCATAGCATCCTGTTATCGCTGTTGCATATTTCTGGGACTACCCTCAAAAGACAATGGAAGTATTATCATTTTACCAATCAGCACATTGTCATTTTCAAATCTAGATGTGAGATAATCCATCAGACCACTATATTTTTCAACTCTAAACTTAGATTGGTTTTCTTTAATGAAATTTATCCAATTGGCTTCTGTTTTTGAATGTGAATTAATAATATACTGTTGAGTTAATTTTCCTGCATTTAAAATGGGATTGAACGTGTCCTGGATGGAGAGATGAAATCCATAACACTGCATTTGTGTGATTTGTGTCCTTACATTTTGTCTAGTATTATTGTCGATTACACTGTCGTCTCTGATTCTTAATGCAATATCTGTTCCCCACCCTTTTTCACCATATGTAAAAATAATAGGATATGTCATTGCATCTAATGTAGGAAACAGGATACTGATTTGTTTCACTTTAGTGGAATTCGGATTATTGGGATCTGGTTTACAATGAATGAGCAAGTACCTTTCAAAAGGTTGTTCTCCATCTTCGTTTCTGAATATGATGGCAACCTCGGTTACATGGGGGAATTATATCTACCCAGATCACTATTACGATCGAATTTAATTGCCTTTTTACTTTCATGGGACCAATACCTTTCACTGCTGCTTCAGATTGGGCTTCCTTTTCTACCTCATGTTGCATCTTGTATGATTTTGTTAATTCATTTATTTCATGCATGAGGTTGTTGATATTGATCATGAGTCTTTCTGAGCAGCCTTGGTTTTCTGCCACTGCTAATCTTTTACTTGTCAATTCAGCCATATCTAAAATATAGAGTTGAGCAAACTTCCAATAAACACCATCCAAAGGATGTAAAGTTCCAGTATGGTGATAAACTTTTCCATGTATTCTAAAACAGTATGGTGCATATCCTGATGGAGATGCAATATTTGCACCCATGAAGCAAAAGCAAAAGAACTATTTATAGAATGCATATTTTCCTTGAAATTTTTACTGTCATAATCTTCATTTATCATTAATTTTTTAAAATACACCAGGTATTCTGGAAAATGTATATCATTTGGACAAACTTTACCTTTGCTACAACATCAAGTAAATTTTCCATCAGATGGTTTTTCATTGGAGAAATTTAGTGATAGGCAAAATTGACATGTAACAGTCATTTCACCACAACTATGTTCAATAATTGCATCCTCATTTACTTCATATTTGCTGTGAAGGCAGTTCCTACCTGTATTGGTAATACTTGTTGATGGCTGTTTTTCAGACATATTCTGTCAACTACGCTGGCTTCTTTCAGCTTTGGAGGTACATTGTGTCAATAGTTGGTCTTCAGACATATTCTGTAGATGACAACACTTTCTTTTGGCTATAGAGGTACGTTGGCCAATAGCTGGTCTTCAGATACATTGTGTCGATGCTGCTGGCTTCTTTTGGCTTCAGAGGTACATTGTGACAATAGTTGGTCTTCAGACATGTTCTGTCATTGACACAGGCCGGGGGAGGAACGGGTGAAATCAGGCTCAGGGTCAGGAGTGGGGGGTGGGGGTAGCAGTTGGGGGTGGGGCTGGTGGGAAAAGGGGCCTATTGGGGATTTTTTTCCCCCAGCTGCTGGTAGCTGGCTCCACCCCTAAGGCTGCCACTGCTTGAAATCTGTGCAGCACTGCCCCCACTCTGCCACCAGTTGCCTCCCTCCGAGGGTGAAAGGCATGGGATGCCATCGCTTGGCTGGCCTGGGCCTTCCTCTGTGGGGCGATGGTTCACGGAGCCCCCAGATTGATGCCCCACAGAGGGAGGCCCTGCCCACCTACCAGGGCTCTGTGATTGATGGTAACCAGCACAGAGGGAGGCCCTGCCCACCCGGCCGGGGCTCTACCATTGATTGCCAGCCAAAGTGAGGCTCTGCTCACCCTTCCCAGGCTCTGTGATCCATGCTGAGCAGAGGGAGGCCCTTCCAGGTGGCCCACAGGGAGGCCCTGCCTGCCCTGCCCACCCTACCAGGGCTCTGCAATCAATCACAGAGCAGAGGGAGGCCCTGCCCACCCTGCTGGGGCTCTGGGATCAATCGCAGAGCAGAGGGAGGCCCTTCCCACCCTCCGGGGCTCTGCCATTCATCGCCGCCCACAGGGAGTCCATGCCCACCCGGCCTGGGCTCCACCATTGATCACTGCCCACAGGGAGGCCCTGCACACCCTGTTGAGGCTCTGTGACAGAGGTCCTGCCCACCCAGCCTGGGCTCCACCATTGATCGCCACCCACAGGAAGGCCCTGCCCACTCTGCCGGGGCTCTGTGATCAATGCTACACAGAGGGAGGCCCTGCCCACCCAGCTGGGGCTCCGCAATGGGCCCTTGCAGCCATGGCGGCTTGCCTCAGCCCTTGTAGTCCCGGCTACATCTTGAAGGTTGTCTGGAAGGACGTCCGGAATGACATCTGGAAGGTCGTTTGGCTGTCCAGTCTAATTAGCATATTAATCTTTTATTATTATAGAAGATGATGATATCCATATATATAAAATCCTAAGCAACCAGAAGACCGAACAACCGAATGACTGGTTACTATGATGAACACTGACCACCAAGGGAGAGATGCTCAATGCAGGAGCTGTCCCTTGGTGGTCAGTATGCTCCCACAGCCAACATCCCACGGCTGGCCAACCCCCAGCCAGCTGTCCCCCTGATTGGTCCTGATCGCCAGCCAGGCAAAGAGAACTCACCCATGCACGAATTAATGCACCGGGCCTCTAATATTTTTATAAAATGGACCACACTGGTAAACAGTTAATATTACCTAAAGAAACTTTAAAAAATGTCAACTATACAATAGTAAGACTTGAAATATAGTTTCAGTACATGTTCAGAATTAAGTTAAAGGCCTGGGTGAATTTTCTTCCCTTCCCTCTCTCCCGCCCTTCCTCCCTCCCTTGCTTCATGCTTTACTTCCTTCCTTCCTTCTCTTTCTTCTCCCTTATTCTCTCTCTGTGGTTTCTATCTTTCTTTCCTTCTTTCCTTCCTTCTTTCCTTCTTTCTTTCCTTCTTCTTTCTTTCTTTCTTTCTTTCTTTCTTTCTTTCTTTCTTTCTTTCTTTCTTTCTTTTTCTTTCTTTCTTTCTTTCTTTCTTTCTTCCTTTCTTGTAACAGTTAAGAACTTAAATAACACTATATGTTATTTATATATTTCCACTTTTATTTTCAATCACTCTACTTACAATCACTATTAATTTTATGTAGTTAAGCAAATATAATAATGAAATGTCACCTACTAAATAAATCAAGTTTATATGGTAATTGATTTTTTTGGATTACTATGCTTGCTTACTTTTGACAGAGGCTGGTTTTGTACTTCCATTTATTTTCTCATTTTCATATTATTGATTAAGATTGCTGGAAAAATTGAAATCGTTGTGGCTATTGTTTTATGGTATTAATTAACTTGATTTATGTAAGGATTACACTTTGAGTAATTACATTATGCCAAAGCAACATAATGTAAATAAATCACTTCATTTGAGCACAGTGCTCTTGGTAGATATATTAAACAAACTTCTCATTCTGTAAAAAACATTTGTGATTATAACAAAATCAATACCATAATTTTTCACTCTTTTCTACATACCTCACAATATTATATTCCTTTTGTACATTGCTGTTAACCAGGGTCAAACTCAAGAGAAAAACAACAACAACAAAATACCCTAAAGATCCAGCAGGCTCTTATTTAATATTTTTATCAATGCCCCAATAAAAGAGTAAACATTCCTTAGTATCAGGTAAACTTCAAAAAGACACCTTCTGAAGTGTTGTAGTACATATGTGAAATGTTAACAAGCAAGAAAGATAGAAGTAGCAAAACCAGTATTTAGTATCCGTATACAACAACAGAAAAATGACTATGAAAATACCAGAGTGAGAAGGGTTGACAATTTGCAAGTAAGCAGTAAATGCCAAGAATCTCAATGTTTATTAAACAACAACATACTATCGTAGTAGTTGTTGTTTTTAATGATGATATGCCATAACAAATAGTGAGATAAAAGTTAGGAAACCTTAGGTAATTTTCCAGTTACATTTATGCATTTATTTTATTTCAGGTTAAGTAAACTCTACAGATAACTTTATAAAAAAATTCTACAAACAATTCTCAAAAGCAAACTCTGGGCATCACTTAGAACCAAGAAAATAGAACAAGTAAAATTCTAAATGAGAAAAACAAGAAGCTTACTTTCTTTGTAGTCAATAAATTAGATTTTGTTTTTCAAATATACAAAAAATGCTATGTTATATGAAGTTTAGAGGCAAATTAAGAAACTACTGAGAATAAAGGGGGTTATAAACAACAATGGGTAGAAATATGCATTAATGTTGCACTTTTGAATATTTTTCCAAGAAATGTAATCTCTTCTGCAGTGCAGTGTATTATCAAGGAATGGGTTGAAATGTCTTTCCCTAGAGAATATTATTCAAAGTAAACTTTCTACTCCTAGTATTGGCAAACTTGGTGATTCAAATGAGCCATCCTAATAAAGACAATGAAGGAACTGAAGCAAAATGTGTACAGACAGACACACACATACACACACACACACACACACACACACACACACACACACACACACAAAACCTTCTCCAGGACACAGCTGTCAAGGAAAATCAAGAGTTTGAAGATCAGCTGTGATTCTTGATTGAAAATGACATGATACCAAATAATTTGTGTTCTGTGTGTGAAAAACTGTTTTAAGTGCTAATAAGGGGGATTATTACTGAAACATGACCTCACTTATTCTGATTAATATACTTCTCAACCAAAACAAATAGAAAAACAATTATATATATATATATATATATATATATATATATATATATATATATATCCTATATAATAAAGGCTAACATGCAAATAGACTGAACAGAAGAACAACTGAAAAAACCAAACAACCCTAACACCCAACAACTGGTCATTATGATGTGTACTGACCCCCAGGGGGTGTGCGCAGAACATGGTTGGCGTCATCCGCAGTGGGATTGTGAAGCAGGTGAGCTGGGGCACAAGACCAAGGCAGGGTGCTGGTTGCTCTTATCGGGGCGAGACTCTGGTGGTTACTGAAAATTCTTTGCTTCCATGCGCCGTGGTCCCACCTGGCACTTGCACCTGCTGCTGACGCTGGCCCCGCTCGCACCCACTGTCGGTGCTGAAGCCGCCACTTGCACCCACTGCTGGCACCCGGAGCTGTCCCCGGTCACTTGGAGCTGTGAATGGGTGCAAGTGGTGGCTGCTGGCCCCAATCGCCCCTCAGGGCTTCTCCACCTCCCTCTGCTCCTGAGGGGCAACCGGGGCAGTAGCTGCTGCTTGCACCCGCTGACAGCGCTGGCCCCAATCGCTTCACACCTTCAGCAGGTGCGAACAGGGCTGGTGCTGTTAGTGTGTGGGAGCAGTGACAGTGGGAGCTGGGCTGCCAGCAGACAGGGGATCTGTGGGAGGGGCTGGGCAGGGGCGAGAAGGATGGGCGGAGACCCACTCCTGTGCCTACTGCAGTCTTGTGGCCCACAGTTCCTTTAAAGGTTCATGAATTCGAGCATTGGGCCCCTAGTATATATATAAAAGAGAACAACTGTCAACTTACATTTCTAAAGTCAGAGAATATATCTTTAAAAGTATAATGGCATTTTCAGAAAAAAAATTAATTTGACAGAATTCCACATCTGCAAATGTTTTATGTAGGCAGATTTTAGTGAGTATTATTGGCAACTAATTATAAAATGTATATACAAATGCAAAGGACCATGAGTAGCCAAGATATTTAATAAAAAGAACAAAGTGGGAGGAGTTGCTCTACTAACTATGAAGAATTATACTAAAACTTGAGTACTGAAGAGAAATAGTTGGAATAAAATATAGAGCACAGAAATGGATTCATCACTATATGGAAAGTTAACTTTCCTCAGAACAGAGTAGCTCTTCAAAGCAGAGAAGTAAGTATGGATTTCTAAATAAATAATGAAAGAACAATAAGACAAGCACATTAAAAAACAAACTTGAAACTTGATCTTTAAGTCACGTCATGAACTAAAAAATCTAAAATGTATAAGCAACAACAATTTTGCTCCTAGAATGTGATGTAGAATCTCTTCCTTTTCCCCATTCCCTTTTCTACTTTTCCTATTTTTTTCATTTCTCTGTTTTATCCCTTATCATTTTCTTCTTGAACAGATCTGTCCAAAGCCAGTAGGTGGCACAGAAGATGGGAATCTGTATGAGTGTGTGTGCACTGTGTATGTGTCAGGGGAGAGGGGATGTTGTTGGTCTGAAGCAAAGTATTGAAACCAAACCCAGAGGAGGCTGCCTAGCAAGGAGTTGATAGGTGAGTGTGGAGTGCAGGATCACATGTTGGATGATACTCAAATATTATAAGGCAGCCAGCAGCATATGGTGTCAAAGCCCAAGTTTAGTGATCAGAGCACCCACATAAGAGAATAGCCTGGCACAGATTATGAAACACTGATTGTCTCTTCAGAGGTGGAGGAAGTATGGCCAGGCACAAGGTATCAGAAGTCCAGGAGGGTGAAAAGTACATAAGTGCAAGAAGGCAGATCGGTGCCCTTGTAGAACAGGAAGATGTCCACGTGAGAGAGCTGTCTACCATGGGTGTTGGAATTCAGGCAAGGTTACCCAACATGGAGTGTGGGAACCCAGGGGAGCTGAGGAGGGGGCCTTTGGAGGATGACCTGGAGTAAAGAGTTTGTAGTACATGGATCCACCTGCTGTAAGGTGTGGGCATGTAAATGAAGTGAGAACAGCTCATTGGAAGTCAGCCCAGCTCAGAAAGTTAGTGCCTCAGGAATGTGAGGGAAGAATCATTGAAGGACGGAAGGGTGGCCCAACTTGGGTTTTAGAACCTAGGTGGAGTGAAGAAGACATTCACAAGGGAGAACATCAGGTTGAGTAAGATGACATCCATCCAGGTATCAGATATCGTATAGACTCTGGGGACAGGTTGAGGCAATGGTCTGTTGTGGGTTGCTAGAGCCTAGGTGGGCTGAAAAAGGTCTCTCTAGTGGAGAGGGGGAAGGGGCAAAGACAGCAAGGGGGGATTGAATAAACAGAGCTGGATTGGTTAAATAAATAAATGTACTTAGAATAATGTGAGCCAGGCATTTTACTATTGGAGAAGGGAGTTACATATGTGAAAAAAGAAAAAAAAAACCACCAAGAACAAACACTGTTGTGCTGCATTAGAATTAGAGAAATCAGTGCAAGCTTGTGGTGTATAATGTAAATACTGTGCGTCAATATAGAAATATAGACATTAATGGATGTACTTACACACATACGTGTGTGTATATGTGTAGATTCCTTTGCTCTGTACATTAAGGAGTCCTGGAAACAGTGATACCTGCAAAATAGTGAGCACACCTAGCATCTAGACATTGGTTTTTAAATTCAATTTGGCACATGAAAAGGAAACAGGCTTCTGAGAGAAATGACTGATTCCTAGGTTGGGGCAAAGGAAGTACAGGAAAAATTTTGACTGAGTCCCTATTATTTGTATTTCCTGTCATCTTCATTACTATTAAGGGAGCCCAGTTCCTGCACTTCCTACTATCAGCCTGACTTACAGAGAATGGCCACCACAAATTTTCTTAGTGATATTGGTGCTCTCTTAACAAAGAATCTCTTTTTTAAAAAAACATGTTTTTATTGATGAGAGAGAGAGAGAGAGAGAGAGAGATGAAAGGGAAACATCAAATGGTTGCACCCTACTGGGAATCAAACCCATAACCTGGGTATGTGCTCTGACCAGGAATTGAACCAGTTACCTTTCGGTGCATGGGATGACGCTCAACCAACTGAGCTATACCAGCCAGGATAACAAAGAATCTCTTACTTCATTTTATAAATGCAATGTTCCTAAGGTCTTTCAGAGAACATAGTAATGTGGTGAGTTTTCCAACTTATATAGTATATCCACTCTAGCACATCCTGTTCTCTGAGCCTTTTGCTTCCTTCTTCAACCATCTACCATAGCAGTTCTGGTATTTTTACTATATGTACTGTGTCCATCTATATCATAATGGTTCTAAAAGCCACCCTAACAATTGTATTCCAGGACAATTGTATCTTTGGGAAACTTATTTGGAAGAACAATTTAGACTAAATCGACATAGAAATTAGCTTCTGAAAATGAAATGATGGCCTGCACTACATTGCAAAAAAATAAGTTTTGATTGAAATGCAGACTGTTCTCTCTCTTTTTTTTTTAATATATTTCATTGATTTTTTACAGAGAGGAAGAGAGAGGGATAGAGAGTTAGAAACATCGATGAGAGAGAAACATCGATCAGCTACCTCTTGCACACCCCTACTGGGGATGTGCCCGCAACCAAGGTACATGCCCTTGACCGGAATCGAACCTGGGACCCTTGAGTCCGCAGGCCGACGCTCTATCCACTGAGCCAAACTGGTTTCGGCCAGACTGTTCTCTTATTTAAAACATTATAAAAATGATTTAATAGTGTGTCGTTTGCTTTCTCAATTAATATTAACCAACAATTATAATGGAGTTGATTGAATTGAAGTGCTATGTTAGGAAACTAAATATGATAACGTTTCAATGCCAAAATTTTATAACATATTCAAAGTCATTATCATAAATGCATATTTTAAAATTATGCAAGTTACCCTATGTATGGAAATACAATATTTTCTCCCAGTTAAAGGACTCAAGAATGAGTATTGTCCTCAATACTAACTAATAAACACAACCAAATATTAATATATTTGTTCATAAGACATCTTTCCTGTGATATAATTATAAAATGTTTGTGATATTTATGAAATTAAAAATTATTTCAATACTTTTAGCTTTAAAATAGACATAGAATACAAATAATATTTAATTGTATTTCTGGAAAATACACATATATACAATGAGATAATACTGCACATCCACCAGAATGAAAACCAGGCAACATGAATCTTTGGAGAGGATCTAGCAACAGGAACTTTCATATTATGTTGGTGGAAATATAATTGGTACACTTCTGAAATTAATTACAAGTTATATATTAAGGCTATATGCCACATGACCCTGAAATTCTACTCCTAAGGATAGTCATGCAGAGTGTGTATACACAGCTACTAAGAGAAGTGAATAAGGTTATGTTCATAATGAAAGCAGTCATAGCAAGAATCAGAGTCTATAATTTCTAGCATCCAATAATTCAATCTATAATTTTTAAAGATTTATAGAATGTAGAAAAATTACAGAAAAATCAAGTGAAACTATGATAGAATTCAAAACAAGTTTAAATATGTATATATATATATATATATATATATATATATATATATATATAATTGATTTCAGAGAGGAAGAGAGAGGGAGAGATAGAAACATCAGTGATCGACTGACTTCTGCATGCCCTGCACTGAGGATTGAGCCCACAATCCCGGGCATGTGCCCTGACCGGGAATCGAACCATGACCTCCTGGTTCATAGGTCAATGCTCAACCACTGAGCCTTGCCAGCCAGGCCAAAACAAGCTTTTGAAGACAAGTTTAGGATCTTTGATAAAGCAAAAAAACAAACAAATTTGCTTTCACCAAACAACTTAGTAACTTTTTAGTACTTGAGGGTTATCAAATAAGGCATTTTAAAGAAGTAATGCAAAGTAAAACCAATAAACCACAAAATCCCTGTGCCGAACTCTAACCTTTATTGTGGGTTTTGCAGAAAGCCCCTGCTTGATATCTGACCTCATGTTCATGTAGCTTTCAACCCAAAGGGCTGAGCAGCTTGAATTCTTGCAAGATTTGGGAAACACTGCTCCTACTTCTGACAGTTCTTCTCCCTTCTGTAAATGAAGTGTAGAGAGGAAGTAAACATTGGGGCAATACAGTATTTTCACTAACTCTTCATCGTAGTCAGGCAAGAAGTCATGTACAGCCTGAACTATCTGTTTTTAGTCTCAGCCCTACTCTTCCTTTGAGGTGTGTCACCCATAAATCTTCCAAAGATCAAATAATCCAGCTCACTGGTGCCTATGTCATTTTGGCCAAGAATAATATATCCTCTTCTGGAAGGACCTGAAGTTGACTTGGAGAGATTCTGTATCAGCACCACCTGAGGAAGAGTGTAGGGGAGGTGACTTGGGAGGCCTTGATTCTGACTGACTCGAGGGAAATCAAGTTCTCTCAGTTTTATAGCCCAAGCCCAGCGGGTTATATGTTTATAAATCTCAGGCAACCTTTCTGACCAGAACACACTGGACCCTCAGACCCACATTTGATTGTATTGTATCGGCTTCTTATAAAGATGCTTTTACTGATTTGCACTTTTATTTGAACTCATTGGTTTATATTGAAGGCTGCTCTAAAAAGCAATCCTGTAAAATTCACTGTAAAGTTGATGAAAATATTTCTTATTTAATTACATAGTATCTTTTCTCCCCACCCCACCCTCATTCTAATTCGGGCATCTTGAGATTAATTTTCCTTTGGTATAAATAAAGTACAAGGAACAGCTTTAAGTCTCTTGAATAAATAGATATTTTTCTTTTTTATTTGTTTGTTTATCTCATAGGCAGTTTTTGTTTATCTGAAAGGTTTATATTTCCATGCTTCTTTTTAGTCATCATAGAGCCAAACTGATTGTTCACATACAGTCATGGGAAGGCCATCAGGACAGGCATAGTTCTTTATTTAACTATCCTTTAAAACACATTCAATTTTTTTCTGTATTTTTGCTTAAAGATAGATATGCCACCCTCTTTATTAATTTTTATAAGGCACTATCCTAAGAAAGGGAAACATAAGTAAATAAATAGTACTCCTTTGTCTTATATGTGTTTTAATTGCTCATTGCATTATTTATTAGAAAATTAAGACTAAAACAAATCATATATCTTAGAATTAAAAGTAGAAGGTAGCCATGACTGGTTTGGCTCAGTGGATAGAGCGTCAGCCTGCGGACTAAAGGGTCCCAGGTTCGATTCCAGTCAAGGGCATGTACCTTGGTTGTGGGCACATCCCCAGCAGGGAGTGTGCAGGAGGCAGCTGATCGATGTTTCTGTCTCATCGATGTTTCTAACTCTCTATCCCTCTCCCTTCCTCTCTGTAAAAAATCAATAAAATACATTTTTTTTAAAAAAGTAAAAGGTAAACCTTTTATACATTTTGAAGGCAATATTTACAGTAAAAATATAGCACTCACTAAATATTTATAATATATATTCCAAAATTAATTTTTTTTTTAATTTTCCAATTTATTTTAGAAAGATCACTTTTCCCAAACATCAATACTTGATAATGTAGCACCATAAATAACAGCACCAAAATAATAAATTCAAGAAATAATGGGACATTAACAACACTCATGGTTGGAGGAAAGGTAGAAAAAAAACAAGAATACAGATGATTTTTAAAAGAAAATCATAGACATCTGTTTAACAGCTAGAGCTCTTCCAACAAATCTGTGTTATAAGCAGATGATATGCCTTTTTTTCTGGTTTTCCTTAAGCAGTAAAATTATTTTTAAGAAATTATATATTTATATATGATAACCTTAAATAAAACTCCAATAAATATCCTTAATTGAAATTACCCAGTCTATTTTTTTAATAAATAACACAAGTACATTTAGATAATAATTAAGGGAGTAAAAATACATATCTATATTACGAAAGACCAGTGGCCATAACGCCAGAATGACCAAACAACTGGTCACCAAGAGGTGCATGGAACACCTCTTGGTCCCTCCCCCTGGCCCGCGAGCCACTTGCGGTGGCAGGGTGGGGTTCATGGCTCACGCGACACAGCAGGGTGGGGCTCACAGCTCACGTGGCCTGGCAGGGCTCACAGCTCGTGTGGTGGGGCGGGGCTGGCGGCTCTCATGGCTCACACGGCACGGAGGGGCTCACGCAGGGCTCGTGGCTCGCAAGGTGCAGAGGGGCTCACGTGGCACAGCAGGGTTCGTGGCTCGCAGGGTGTGGAGGGGCTCACGGCTTGCAGGGCGAGGTGGGGCTTGTGGCTTGTGTGGTGCGGTGGCTCATGGCAGCGAGCTACTCACGCATGGCGGGTTTGGGGTCCTGCTGGCGTGGTGAGTCTGGGTCTCACGCGATTTTTGCGATGGGCTTCTAGTCTATATTATAAAAGACCAGTGGCCATAACGCCGTAACAACCAAATGACGGGTCACCAGGAAGTACATGGAGCACCTCCCCCCCCCCCCCCCCCCCCCCCCCCCCCCCCCCCCCCCCCCGGGCGCCGGCAGTGTCCACAGAGCATCACAGGGCTCTGGCAGTGTCCGCTGAGTGTGCAAGGCATTGTGGGGTGATGGACATGGCCCTGATGGCAGGCTAGGCCTAGGGGATCCTCCACACGCATGATTTAATTGTGTGCTGGGCCTCTAGTATTATATAATAAAGTAATGCTCCAAATAAAAACTGACATAGTATACTACCCCAAGCCAACTTTCAATAAAATGGAAAATAAAAATAAAATACTTATAAATCTATGGGATCTTTTTCCTAATCTTTGAAACACATCAGGGTCATGAATTTAAAAAAAAAAAATATTTGACATAATTACTTGAGAACTTTAATGAAAAATATAATAAAAAAACTTTAATAAAAGCAAGAAAAGATTGATAATAATTCAATATAATTTTGCCTTAAAAGGTATTGATGGATAAATAAAATAAGCAATAGAACAGAGAAATGTTAAGTTAGTCAAGTCCTATCAAGAAATGAAAAGTTGTAAATGAATAAAGCATAGGATCTAGTAATATATTCTTATTTAAAACTTAATGATAGTGATTTTTTGAAACCTAATTAATTCAAGAAGAAATAAGGGTACTCAAAGTATATGCATGCAGTAAACATGGCATTGTTAAATCAATTCTGTTAAATATCTTCATCCAAAAATGGCATCACACAAATTCTCTTATACTTTCAAAATGATGATCTTTGCCCTGTAAAATAATGAAATCCAAGATAAATAAAATGATGAAATACTTAATCAATAATTCTATAATCATATATCCCAAATAGCAAAGCCTGATGATATAATATAATCTGCAATATTAGAACTGATAATAAAACACAATGAGTAATATTATAGATTCATCATATGTATGAGCATTCAGGTAAATAATATCAGAAAAAAACACTAGCAACCTAATACAGCACTATACTAAAAAGATAATTTACTTAATCAAATAAGTCTTATTATAGTGTAGTTACAAAGTCAATTGATATAATCAACTATAGCAATAGTTATCTAGAAATAATTACCAAATAATTAATAATTAATAAAATCCATTGTAATAGAGGTTAAAAAATAAGTTGGTACAATGCAACTCCCTCCCAAATATTTTATAAATAATACTGTTTATTATAATAAATAGTATCAAATTTACACATCCTTCATACTACCAAATATATTTATATTAGAATCTGAAAATTTATCACAATTAACAACATTGATGCATATTTAAGTGTACCTGCAATAAATATACATTTATTTCTCAAAATGTAAAAATTATATAAACCTAACAAAATATTCTCATGGACATTTTCTATTATGTTATGTTCCTTATAATATTACTTTAATATGTAGTAAATTTTTAAAAATATTGATTTGAGAGCGTGAGAGGAAGAGAGAGAGAAACGTTAATTTATTGTTCCACTTATTTATGCATTCATTGGTTGTTTCTTATATGTGCCCAGACCGGGGTTCAAATCCACAATCTTTGTGTGTTGAGGGGATGCTCTACTAACTGAACCATCCAGCTAGGGCACATTTAAAACTACTTGTAAAGTGAGTATTCTGTCTCTTTTAGAAGTTCAAAATCCAAGTAACTTAAATAAAATGTAACAAATATTGCCATTAATTTGATGTGAAGCAAAATATTATTTGATAAAAACAAAATGTCTTCTTTCAGAATGAGTCCGACATTATCCACTATTGGCAAAGTTCACCATTTCTATACAAACACATGCCAAGATTATTTGAATAATTCATTATCATTCCACATCTTTCCCAAGCCTCCCCCCCCAAACACACACACAAATAAATAGTAAGTACAGTCAGTACTGAGTCAAACAACGTTCTTTTCATGTGCTGGCAAATCCATATACATGCAAAAAAATAAAACTAGACCACTAACTTACACCACACACAAGAATAAACTCAAAATGGATAAAAGATGTGAAATCATAAAAATCCTAGAAGAAAACACAGGCAGCAAAATGTCAGACATCTCACTTAGCAGAATTTTCACCCATACATCACATCGGGCAAGAGAAACAAAGGAAAACATAAACAGATGGGACTACATCAAATTAAAAAGCTTTTGCACAGCAAAATAAATCATCAACAATATGAAAAGTGAGCCCGCTGAATGGGAGAACATATTTGCCAATGATGAGGGGTCTCTTTAAAAGGGGTTAGTTTAAGAACTTACAACGCAACACCAATAAGACAACCCATTTAATAAGTGGACAGAAGACTTGAATAGACACTTCTCCAAGGACATACAGATGGTCAAGAGACATATAGAAAAATACTCAAAGTCACTAATCATCAGAAAGTTGCAGGTAACACCTCACACCTGCCAGATAGGCTAACATCAATAAACCAACAAACAACAAGTGCTGGCGAGGTTGTGGAGAAAAAGGAACTCTAGTACACTACTCTAGTACACAGGTACAGCCACTATGGAAAACAGTGTGGAGTTTCCTCAAAAATTAAAAGTGGAACTGCCATTTGACCCTATGATCCAAGTTCTTGGAATAAATTTGAAGAATCCAAAAACACTAACATGAAAGAATATATACACCCCTGTGTTCATAGCTACATTATTTACAATAGGTAAGATCTGGAAACAACCCAAACACTCATCAGTGGAAGGGTAGATTAAAGATGCGGTACATTTACACAATGGAATACTATGCAGCTATATAAAAAGGATTGCTTACTTTTTGAGACAGTATGGAAAGACCTGGATAGTATTATGCTAAGTGAAATAAGCCAGTTAGAGAAAGGAAAGTATCACATGATCTCACTTATGTGGAATCTACTGAACAAAATAAACTGATGAACAAAATTGATCCAGACAGAGACATAGAAGAATGGAATAGACTTTTAAACCTCAGAGGGAAGGTGGGGAAGGGTGGGTGGGTGGGTGGGTGGAGATCAACCAAAGAAATTGCATGCATATATGCATAGCCCATGGACACAGACAATAGGGTGGTAAAAGCCTGAGGTGGGGAGTTGGGGGAGAGCTGGAAGAGGTCAATGGGGGAGAAAAGGGGATATATGTAATACTTTTAACAATAAAGATTTAAAAAATAATAATAATGAACAAAATAAATTGATGAACAAAATAGATCCAGAGACATAGAAGCATGGAACAGAATCTCAGAGGGAAGGGGGGAGTAGGGACAGGAACTTATATGCATATATGCATAACTCATGAAGACAGAAAACAGTGTGGTGAAAGCCTGGGAGGGGGGCGTTGTGGAGGTTAAGGGGCAATGGGGGAAGCAGGGGAGCATCTGTAATACTTTCAACAATAAAGACAAATTTTAAGAAAACTTAAGTGATTATATCATTATTTAAAAATAAGATCTTTTGTTCTTACTGAAAATATCTTTGTTTGCAGTTATTTAAATAATTTAGATAAATTTATTTAAATCCAGGGGTCCTCAAAGATTATTGTTGCCATTTTAGAGATTAAGATGTGTCAGTCTAATAAAAAACATTCCTACATTAAAACAACAAATTAAAGGTTAATCCCCTGCATTTTAATGTTTGACTGATTCATTGTGATCAACACCCTTAAATGGTATTGGCAATCTGTCTAGAAACACAAGCAAATCAACTGAAAGCTATTACACTGAAAAGGGCTCAAGAAGATAAAAAAAAAATCCTGATGCTTAAATTATTTGTTCTAATTGCTTATTTTCTCTACCTATCTTTTCTGTGTTAAAGCAAAACTCTCATCTGCTTAATGACATGTGTTCCATGGCAAATTAAGTCTATTTCTTTCAATTCAATTTGCATCGCACAATGACACCAAAGAATGCTATATTTCATTTACTAATCCACAACTTTAAATTGCTTGGAACAAAATAGACTAAAGATATTGTGTGGGGATTTACTCTCATTGCCTTGGGAAGAATCAAATCTTCTTTATAAATTGGAGCTAATAGTGGTCACCAATGTAGTATAGCTCAAAATCGTTAGGACTGTGTTATATGACTCAAGAGTACAGTATATTTCTAAACATTGAGCCTGCAGTCTTAGTATTTTATGAATATTTTATTTTATAAGTTGTAAGTTATGAGTTTTCATAGCCTATGAAAAGACCTTAGAGGTACATAATATTGAATGGCTGTTCATGAAAAATTGCCTATATGTAAATTCATCAGCAGAACCAAGGAAAGGAGGAAAATAACAGAAAAATCTCAAGATTGGCAATTGGGAATGTAAGTAATGGTCCTATGACTCCTATTTATTAACTGGGTTTTTCTTAAGTAAATCACTTTGTTTCTTTGGTGTGTTTCCACATCTGTCATAATCAAGGAGCTTACATTGGAAAACCTCTAAGGACTCCAGGCTCTGAAATCCTGTTTTCACTGTGATGTTAGTTAATTCCACCAAATTCACACAGATAGTTTTGTTGCACACTCATTCCAGGCTGCTAATACCTGCTATTCTATCCAATAAGCTTTCACGAATTATCTAGACAAAAATTCAGTAGCTTTCCTTTAAATTGCCATAGCTTTCATATACTTATTTTAGAGTATTTATTATGACTTATATAGTCCTTATCAGTTCAATTGTCTTGTTTCTATACTTCAAATTTGGGACCGTTTATCCATTTATTATTCATTTTGATGACTCTTCCTCCTTCTGCAACAATCCTACCCTATGGGCCTGTTAGTGTTACTTGTGTGTGGAAAGTATAGTGAAGATTCAGTGAAAGTACACTGGGCAAAACGAGGGAACTGGGTCGTCTGTCCCTAACTTGAATCTTATTATGCCTAAGAAAGCTATTGAATCGTCCATTTAACTTATTTATTTGGCCTTAGTAGTTCTCTGAATATTCCCTGGAAATCCAAGCTCTGAAAAAGTTAATGCCAAATATTGAACGTCCTCATGTTAGTAATAGATAGATAGTTTCAAATTTACTACCTACCATCCTAACTCATAAATCCATAGACCAGATTTCCCTATTTCTGCCATTAGCCTTTATCAGGAACTTTTAGACTGAAAAAGCTATTTTTTAGTATTTTCCACACTTGAAAATGCTTTTCAACAATTTGGAAGAAAAAAAATCTTGTATCTAGAGGATTGCCTGTTTCCTTCAAATCTTTGTATTGTATTTTTATCAGAGCATTGATCATGCTACATTTTAATTGCATGTTGATTTTTACTACCCACTAGACTATGAATTTCTAAGGGCAGGGATTTTTGTCTTTTATCTCTGTTTACTCAGTACTTAGCATAAAGCCTGCCAGCATATCACACAGAGCTTGCAATTTCTGCATTAACAAGCTGTGCCAGGGCCTGGGTGAAATACATGAAAACTATAAACTGTTGCTGATGTCTTAGAAAACCTCCCCACCTATTTATGATGACAATCTGGGATGTATAAAATGTAACAGGAAGATCACAGACTAACCGCTAGATCTTGTATCTGAGGAAATAAAACCCTTCCTGCTAGCACAAATCTAAATATTCAGTGAAGAAGCAATAGAAACCTATAAGACTCATGTGATTTTAAAAAGAGTTAATTAATGGAGCCAGCAATACAATTTTTACACATCTCACACTATCCTTGAGTGTTTATAACTGTTAAAATGCATTTATAAAAATAAATAAATAAAATAAACATAATAAATTAGTGTGATTCAAAGTCACAGTATGGAAACTCATAGGTAAAAGCATGGGGAAAAAAACAAATCAAAACAAATAGCATCCTTCTGAGTGAATATTGATACCAACATAACTTGTTAATTTTTATTAGTTCATGATATCTTAATTAACATTCTTATCTATATAGCATTACATACTGTATGTGTATAAATGCTAGTGATAATGTTTTACTACTCCTAATTTATCATTTTTAAAATTAAATATATATTTTTATATGCTGTATGATTTAACAGATTTGAACTTTGTAGAAAATTTCATTGTCTCTACTGAGAGTTATATTCTTTTCCAGAGGGAATTCTTTTGGGCTATCTATATGACTGTGATTATCCTAATTTTATGTTTTCTTAGTTTATATTATATGAAATTAAGGTAAACTCTACAGTAAAAATGTTAGGTCTTTAATATATTTGATATTAATAATATGTCTCTTTTTCAAACCTAAGTCCATCAACAATTTTACCTATTTCTATATTCTATAAATTTATATTCAATTTTTCTTAAATTATTGCTTTTAATTGATAAAGAGATGAATCATTGATTTCTAACTTTCCTAAAAGTAATTGCATATTTGTAAATAGTATTACACTAGAACAAACCTGAAACATCAATATTACTAAGCTAACTTAGTTTGGAGTATAAGGACGTTTTTCTCAGAATGCCACGATAAAAAAAGGTTAAGAAACCTTAGTTTCTTTGTTCCATTTCAGCATGCTAACCTCAATCTTAGAGTTTAGGGCCATCTCCCAAAAGTAAGTTCCTTAAATTTATTTTGACTTCCAGAAGTTGTACATATAATGTACATAAAGATACTAATGAATGAATAAGTAAAGGAAATTGTTCCTCAATAAGATTAATATTATTATTGTATTTAACATGTATTGAGCCTTGCTCTTTGCCGGACACTGTGTTTAATGCTCTATGATCAATTTTCTCATTTTTTCACTTTTATTTTTACAGATGAATGTCATAAAAATTACATAATTTGCTCAGCCTAACACAGCAGAATCAAATTTAAAATATGTTTTTATGTCTTCAAGCCTGTGCTTCATAGACTACTCTATTTCATGAAATTCTACTCTTAAGACATACTGTAATATATCTCATTATTGGAAGGTGAAAGAAACATGGGAATGCTTTTTGCAGGAAAGGAAGCATATCAGTGACATTCACAACACCATCAAGGTCTATTTTGAGAACTAGTTTTGGAACCACGAGAATTAGCACACGAGAGTCTACATATAGCTTCATACATAAATAATTAATAATTGCTAGGTAAATCATTGCTAGATAAAGTTTTCCTTAATCTTAGAATGCTCAGAATGTATTTTCTGAACATTTTTTTTTAAATCCAAGCTTGTATAGGACTTTTCTCCAGTATCTGCTAATGTATTACCAAAAGGAAATTATTTTTTTAGCTAAGCTTGATGGTGGAGCTGATATGAACTCATCTGATATCAACTCTTCCAACCTGTGTGAGGTAGACAAGGAAACAGGTTCAGAGCAGCTAACAACAGTGGCAACCTAGGATGGAGGAGAGTATGGTCTTTAATAATTTTAAGAGCAGAATCCCATTCCCAATCTGGGGCCACGTCTGTCTATACTAGTTTCTTCATATTATATATTAATATCATTTCATGTTTTTATGAGATACCAGTGTATTTCTCACAATATTTCTGTAAAAAAATGTTCAAGAACTATAAAAAAATTGAAGTTTTAAATATCTTGCTATGGGTGGCAGACCAGAGGTTCTGTGATGTGGGAATGGTGTGGGCCAGGAAAGTCATGCTGCCACTCAAGAGTATCTCCCCAGAACAGCCCTCAGTAGGGATCATTGAAGACCAGGTCTAGTCCACTACTGCATTTAGGTTGTTTCATGAACTGAATTATGATAAGCAATTTAAAAAATCAAGTGATAAATATCATATGGCTATATAATCCAAGCAAATACATTTATTTGGGTTTTATCTACTAATATTTACTAAATTAGAAATTAAAACTGAGAAATTTAAAAATATTTTAGTTCATTTATTAACAACTATTTCATGTTAACAAAATAATATTTTATGACAAATAATCACCTTTTTAAACTCAGAAATATTAAGAACAGGGTCATCATTTTTGCAAATGTCTTTAATATTTGGCTTATTAAGGACTTATATGTATGCATATAAGCACAACCAATAGATGCAGGACACTGGCGGGGTGGCAGGGGGCAGTGAGGGCAAGTACCGGGGGGTAGGGGAGGCCAGGGGGAGGCCAATGGGGGAAAAAAAGGAGACATATGTACTACTATTTGTAATGCCTTAAGCAATAAATGTAAAAAAAAAAGAAGGCAACTGAATTTTCATGTTCAGTTCTGCATTAAATCTACTGTGATATGTACTTCAATTTACAGAAATTAAATCTGTCCTAATACAAATACCTTTTTTGAAATAGAAGGAAATATAAATGCTTGTTTACATAATTATGGATTATGGATATTATTCTTTGACACTCCACTAAATGGATAGGTGGTAGTTCCTTAAATATGAATTGTAGTGCATAATCTTAAATTACATTTAAAGATATTTTTGTATTCAGTTCCAGTAATCCAATATTCTCTCTTGCCCTTTGAATGCATCTTTTAGTTATATATGATTTAGAAATATTTTGCATGATTTCAAAATATTATGTAATTCTGCATAAAATACTGGTTCACAGAATTATATATGCCTATTATAATTAACACATTACAATATACAATATTTCAAAAATCACATTTGTTAATATCACCAAAGAAAAATATCTTTAAGGAAAATGTCAAGCTCACATGGGAAGACACTGTTTTTCCAAAATTCCAATATTTACTTAAAAGTTTGAATTTTATCAATGGCAGAAATAGTCTCTTATTTCCCTTGAAGTGTTCTTAATGTTTTTAGAAATTCAACAAATATCAATGTCTAAATAACCATAGCTTATCAGATTTCTAAAAATAAAAATGACTTTTCATGAAGAAAATAACTAGTCAACCTAACTTAAACAATCACACAAATACTTTTTGCTCAAGAAATTCACTTGAAGGTGGGTATGCAAAAAATTTATTTATTTTCACTACCCATTACTTCACAAAATATTTAACAGACTTGTATTCAATAGTTGAGAATTCCAAAAAGTGAATATTCTTTGCCATTTCAAAACATTTTTAAATGAAATTTACTTTATTTTTGATGATGTTAATGATGATGATATGCTGATGAAGATAAAATGATAACTAGTTAGGTTTGGTTTCACTACCCTAGTTCATGTTACAGCACTGGCAGTTTTAAACATGATTGTCGTCACACTATGAGTCAAAATATAATTCTGAGGATATGGCAGATGACACTTTGACATATTATAAGATGAGTTTTGACTACAGAGATCCCTGAAAGTGTGTTGGGAACCTCTGGGGTTTTGTGGAACACCTTCTTTTCTCTTTCTAATTAAATTTATTAGGGTGGCAATTAATAACAGTATGTAGGTTTCAAGGGTACATTTCTATGATGTGTGATCTTCACCTTGCATTGTGTGCCCACCACCCTAAGTCAAACTTCTATCACCATATATTTGACCCCCTTTACCCTTTACAGGAGCCCTCTCCCCTTCTCTCTGGTAACTACCATACTGTTGTCTGTGTCTTTGAGTTTTTGTTTTTCTTTTTTTTTTTAAATATATTTTTTTGATTTCAGAGGGAGAGAGAGAGAGAGAGATAGCAACATCAATGATGAGAGAGAATAATTGATTGGCTGCCTCCTGAACGCCCCCTACTAGGGATCGAGCCCACAATCCTGTCATGAGCCCTTGACTGAAATGGAACCTGGGACCCTTCAGTCCGCAGACCGACCGATGCTCTATTCACTGAACCAAACTGGCTAGGGCTGTTTGTTTTTCTTATTTGTTAATTTGTTGCTTTCAGTTTTATATCTCACAGATGAGTAAAATCATATGTTTCTTGAATTTTTCTGTTTGACTTACTTCGTCTGTGGAACACTTTTAATTAATTGTTTTCTTAGAGCAAGATTTGAACAGATTGCTTCTTCCCTAATGTTTCCTTTTCACAAGCTGTAATTACAATTACATCAGAATTTCTATAGACAACTTCTAATATGTTCCTGAAGGACATTCAAATTAAAATAAGAAAAGCTAGTATGTCAAAGATTAAACCGTTTGCATAAGGTCACAGAAACAACTAATGATAACACTAAGATTCATGTATACTAGGTAAGCCAGAGTTTCCTCTCCTGTACTATTTCCTCTTAATTTAAACTTGTAAAATAAAATTCTCCAAGGCATTCATTTTTTTCTAAATTATTTCCAATTTCTGGCATTTTTAAATAGAAATCTTCTAGATTCAGAAATGATAGTGTTGAAATTTTAAGGAACCACAAATTCATGATAGATTTGAGACAGCAAGATCAAGAAAATATGATATAGATAAAAGGTAAAAACACTGAATAATTACATCCCAATAAAATATCACACCATATGTAAAATGCATTCTAGGCTATATGTTCTTGCCATAGCAAAGTAGCAGATGCTATAAACATTAACTTTATTTTTGCCAAGTCTTATACATTATCAATATTTATGGCTATCTTTGAAATCCCAGTGCCTTCTTCTATTTAGTCTAGATAAAATATAAGAAAAAGGAGATTTTCTAAATAAATATTGACAATAGGATGAATTTATTAAGAAAATATTATAATTTTGACTTGTACAGCTTTGATGCAAATATATTAACAAAAAATAAAGCATTAATATTGTTATTTCCAAACTGTTTCTTGTGTATCCTTCAATAAAATTGATCAAATGCTATATATATAATGTTACATATTACATATAATAATTATAGTATGTATGATATACTATAATTATATCACATTGCATATATATTATATATGTAATTTGTTATGTTAAAAGACCTGCATAGTGACAAGTTTACTGGTCTTCATATTTTAAGAATTTTGGCCCAACATCAGTCAGAGGTTATATCTTTTCCGATTAACTAAAAATATAATTAAAAATATAAGATTTCACCTTATTTATAGTCTGATAATTTTCTGAACACATCTTTTAAAGCCACATAGTCTTTATCTTTGTAACCCTTAATGCCAAACATAGTTCTTTTCTTATAGTTTATGCTTAATATATGCCAGTCAAATTGAATTTTTAAATGTACATTCAGGACTTCCTATTTTCCTGGTAGAATAATTTTCATATTACCTATGAAAGATGGAGAGTCAATGAAGAATGGATCATTTAGATTTCATTTTCCAGAGCACATGGCCTTTTTATATGCCAGCATAATGGATACACGGGTTCAGGGAAGCTGGGGGATTTTTCTCCTGGGCCTGTTCCATATTTATCATCTATGTTGTCACTGGGTACACAAGGTCTATGCACTTTGTAAGAGGATTTCTGTCTGGAGAGCTATATTTTATTTTTCTGCTAAGATGATCAGTATAAAAATGACAAAGTGTTTGCCGCCGGAGTTTAAAAGTTGTTCCTGAAACTAGATCATGTTGTTCTCAGTCTTAATGGAGTCAACAGTGTAGACAATTGTTTAAAGCTTATTCTAGCTGCAAAGAGATGAAAGCCCTGAAGACTCACTTGCTTTAAAATTAATAAACTGAGCAAAGGAAAGACTCGTTGGTTCTCTATGTGAGTAAGGATGCATGAATAAACTACTGCTCATCTACGCATATTAACAGCAAAATAAATCATTGTCACTGCATTTGCTTCTAGGAACTTTGTCAATTAAAGTAATCTTATAAAATACTGTAAAGTGTCTTGATATTACAAGTAAAGATATTGAAAATGCATGGTCAATCTTGTTACCATTCATGATACATTTCAACCAAATAATATTTTTAAGTGGTCCCCAGTTCATTCTAATATAAGGGATTCAAACTTATATAAGGTTAAACAATAGATGCCCCTGATTATCCAAATAATTGATCTACAATATTTCTAACAACCTTTTTACATTTCTGTACAAAAGATCAGGTCAATTATGAAATAAACAAATAACACAGTTCAAGAGAAAATACTGACTTATTTGGAATATAATTGATTAGTAGTAGTAATATCCATTGCCTACATTATTAAGTACATATATACAGAGAGAGAGAGAAAAATTAAATTTTATTTTTTAAGCTTTGGATGATTATTATTTCTTTGGTGCTGTATATTTATCATATTAAAGAGATGCTTTACAAATAAAAAAATGAAAGTAGAATAGATTAGAAGTTAAATATAAAGAGTAAGTACTGGTGGGTATTTGTAATTTTTCTTTTGACAGAAGAATAAGGAGTAAGTTTTAGACATTCTACTAAATATTTTTTAAAAATACACTTTAAATTATTAAATTTTATCTTTTTTTAGTGATACTATCTCTAAAAATTGTTGGAAGTGACTATCATATGATGCATTATTAAAGCAATCAACATTTATATATAAGCATTCACACTGAAAAGTTATGCTTGGTGGCATGTGATTAAGAACAATTTTGTTTGGTGTAAGATTCTCTGTTAATGGCAAGGTCTTTGTTATTGACAACTAGAGGCCCGGTGCACAAAATTCGTGCATGGGGGAGGGGTTCCCTCAGTCCAGCCTGCACCCTGTCCAATCCAGGACCCCTTGGGGGATGTCCAACTGCCTGTTTAGGCCTGATCCCGGTGATCGGGCCTAAACCGGCAGTCGGACATCCCTCTCACAATCCTGGACCGCTGGCTCCTAATTGCTCAACTGCTTGCCTGCCTGGTTGCTCCGAACTGCCCCTCCTACTGGCCTGGTAGCCCCTAACTGCACCCTGCTGCTGGCCAGGTCACCCCCAACTATACCCTCCTTGCAGGCTTGGTCATTCCTAACTACCCACCCTGCAGGCCTGGTTGCCCCTCACAGTCCCCCTGCTGGCCTGGTAGCCCCATGTAGCCTGCTTGTTCAGTTGTTTGGTCATCCCTCACTAACCCCCCTGCCAGCCTGGTTGTAGGCAGCCATCTTGTGAGGGTGTGACTGTCAATTTGCATATTACCTCTTTATTATATAGGATGTATACATTAATGTGAAAGTATCTGATGTATTGTCTAGCTCAATACTTCAATTTAGATTGAAAACTCTATTCTCATAGGAATATTGTTTTTAGAGAATATCCCTGAATTTTATATTTTTACTTATTACAATAATGTTTCGATTTCTTTTTTATATTTTCTGTTGTAATCATCCCACTGAAATTTTGAAATTGTCAGAATTTCTCTAACTTATGATGACAAAAAGCTATTGTTTATGGAACACTTATTACGTTCTGAATAGTACATGCATGATCTTTGATAATCTTCACAATAACCTCTATGTAAAAACTATAATACACATGGTTCACAGATGAGGAAGTGTGTCTCAGGAAAATCAAGCAATTTGTCCAAGGTCATAGACTACTAAGTGACAAAACTGGGATTCAAACCCAGGTCCTGATTCCAAAGGCAAGTGCATAATCCTGACACTATAGAGCCCCCAAATATGACTGAGTCACATGCACATGACTTCCTCTGAATTTAGTGGGAGTGTGATTTGTAAATGAAGTTGATTATAATAATAAAGATGAACCTGTGATGTACAGAGACATTTTGTTATGATTATATTAAATATCATTTAGAACTAGAGGCCCAATGCACAAAATTCATGCACGAGGGTGGGGCAGGTTGTCCGTCAGCCCGACCTGCATCCTCTCACAATCTGGGACCCCTTGGGAGATGTCAGACTGCCAGTTTAGGCCCCATCCTTGCAGGCCTAAACTGGCAGTCGGACATCCCACTCACAATCTGGGACCGCTGGCTCCTAACCACTGGCCTGCCTGCCTGCCTGATTGCCCTACCCACTTGCCTGCCTGATTGTCCCTAACCGCTTGCCTGCCTGATCACCCCTAACCACTTGCCTGCCTGCCTGATCACCCCTAACTACCTCTGCCTGCCTGCCTGATCACCGCTAATCACTCTTCTGCCTGCCTGATCACCCCTAACTGCATCTGGCATGTCTGCCTGATTGCCCTTAACTGCTTACCTGTCTGCCTGATCACCCCTAACCACCTTTGACTCGGCCCCACCACCGCAGCTTTGTCTGGAAGGACATCTGGAATGATTTCCAGAATGTTGTTCTGCTGTCCAGTCAAATTAGCATATTACGCTTTCATTATTATAGATTATGTTTTAATCCTCACCTCAATATGTTTTTATTGATTTTTAGAGAGAGAGGAAGGAGGAGAAGAGAAAGAAATCAATGTGAGAAACATCAATCAGTTGCCTTTCATCCTTGCTCCCACTGGGTATTGAACCTGCAACCTAAATGTGTGCCCTGACTGGGATCAAACCTGCAAACTTTTGGTGCCTAGGATGAAGCTCCAATGAACTGAGCCACCTGGCCAAGGCTAGATTATTTTTAGGTCAGCAAGGGCTATTTGCTAAATACCTATTCATCTTACGTATCTTCAATATTTCCTAAAACATAATCTTTTGTCAATATAATGAGCATTGATAAAAAGAATGAAATAGCCCTAACCGGTTTGGCTCAGTGGATAGAGTGTTGGCCTGTGGACTTAAGGGTCCCAGGTTCGATTCCGGTCAAGGGCATGTACCTTGGTTGTGGGCACATCCCCAGTGGGGAGTGTGCAGGAGGCAGCTGATCGATGTTTCTCTCTCATCGATGTTTCTAGCTCTCTATCCTTGTCCCTTCCTCTCTGTAAAAAATCAATAAAATATATATTAAAAAAATGAAATAGTATAATTACATCTATCTAATGGTGAACAATGCTTATGACCTCTAATCTAGTATTTGAACAGACTCAAATCTGGTACAAACTTGGACATTAATAAAATTAGTAAATTCGACTTGAGGGTGGGCAGCACTGTGTGATTTCAAATCGCGCACTGGCTCCTAGTATATCAATAAAAGCAGTGATTTCTTACCTTCTTCATTGTTTACTGGAAGTTGCCATGATATCCTTACCTACACAAGGATACTTTCTAGGTATTTTGGTCTTATTGATGTCATTCTTCTTCTAAATATGCGCACTATGTTTATTTCCCAAATCCTCTCTTGCTTTGAAGATGCTGGTGAGCCTTTGGTGTACTATCACAGAGGATGATAGACTGTATGATCTGCAATATGTACCTTATAACAACTCACAATTTGTGAATTGAAAATGTACTTTAGTTAGCAAGAAAAATATTCCTAGTCTTCAAATATTATAAAGTTAAGATTATACATGCTCATCCTTAACTAAAATGAGGTTGAAAGAAGTAACATTTATGGAATAAAGTGAAACCTCAGATCTTGAACATAATTCTTTCCAGAAAGCTGTTTAAGAGTGATTTGTTCAAAAACCACACCATTTGTTCCCATTAAAAATAATGTAAATTGAATTAAACTGTTCCAATGCCCCAAATGATTCCCTGTTTTAACCTTTCTTATAGGCAGTATATGTCGAATGTACTGTTTAATCTATAAACAAACACTTCCTTTCTTACCTTTATCGAACCACCCTCTACTAGCCTTAAATGAATCACTTTCAGCACTCCTTCCAGGGGCATCTTTCAGGTCAATATGCAGCATCTTCGCTTTTTCACATATCACTGTTTCTGAAATGCTGTCAACAGTTAAATGCTTTTTGTTTACCCAAATCAATAACAGGTTTTCTGCCCCTTCAATTGCCTCTGATCATTGTTTCTTTTACACCCTCTTTTTGTTTTAAAACTATGCTAATTGTCCATTTTTCTAGCAACAAAAGAAAAAACACACACACCAAAACACCCACAAATACATTTATAGCAGAATTTCCTGAGATGTTAACAACCGAAATTTAGCAGTAAACATACTCACATTCTCTCCTTTGTTTGGGGCCTGAGGGATGCGTTTTTCCATGCTGATGTATCCACATAGAAGGGCTGTCAGGTTGAGAACCAAAATTTTGTTCAACAACTGAGACATTTTTTTCTTGAGCAATTTGGTGGAGAACTGAATTGTTTGAGGTGGGAGATGTTGGAGAACTGAGGTTTGACTGTAATTTAAGTAGCCAATGCAGTTTTCTTAAATTTTATATTTGCAATTTAAAATATTTTATCAAACTAAACTAAAGCCCTATCATTATTCTTCTTAAAACACTCCAATAAGTCCTCATTACAAATTAGAATAGAATATAAATATGGTAAGTGGCATAAAAGGCTATGGCCTGATTTCTCTTCACTTCTCTAACTCATCCCACACTGCCCTTCCGCCTTCATTTGCTCTACTCTACTCACATTGGCCTCCCTTATCCATTGGACACAGCAATCTCACTTCTGCCTCTGGAACTTTGAACATTCCATATTTTCTCCCTGAAAGCCACTCCTTCTGGACTTAGCATATTGCTTCTACTAATAGCTTGCTTGGGCCTCACATTAAATTTCACCTGTTGTAAGAACCTTCTAACCACCCTAGTGAAAGGAGCCACCAAAGACCTTCCACACAGGGAATCCAGTTCTATTTTATCTATAGCTTTTTTCTACCAGGTAGTCTCATTCACATCATCCATGTGCTCCGAGTTTAATCAAAATTCAATTTGAAATTGCATTATTTACTTTGTGTTTTAGCTCCCATCTCACTCCACAAACAGATGGAAATAATACCTTTTATATTCGCCACTGTTATTATAAGCAACTACAATCGTACCTGTCATGAGACACAGTGTCAATGAGCAGCGATTTGTAAAACACAGACAATAACATGTTGTAATTTTTAGATCCTCAAAGAGTTGCTTTTACTATAATATCTGCTTGCGCTAAAGTTACTAAAGAAAGAATTACACAGCCCTAACCGGTTTGGCTCAGTGGATAGAGCCTGGGCCTGAGGACTGAAGGGTCCCAGGTTCGATTCTGGTCAAGGGCATGTACTTTGGTTGCGGGCACATCCCCAGTAGGGGGTGTGCAGGAGGCAGCTGATTGATATTTCTCTCTCATCAATGTTTCTAACTCTCTACCCCTCTCCTTTCTTCTCTGTAAAAAAATCAGGAAAATATATTTTTTAAAAAAGAATTATACAAATTCATTTACTGTAGTGTAGAAATGTTTTCAATGATTTTTCGCTATTGACTCTGTGGTCTTCATGAAAAATTGGCATTGAGAAAAAAGTGTTTGTTTTAAACATACATACATACGTTTGTTTGCTTGTTTTTAGGAACTGTATAATTCTTGTGAAAATATTGTTCTCTTTTCTTTGGTTACTAAGGACTTCCAAACTTAATTCTAAGATCATCTCTCAGAGACATATTATTTATCTAGTTTATAGGTTAAAAAACCAAGAAAAATATACAGGTTAAATAAATGGCCTTGAGACAAATAATTTGTGAGTGATAAAAAGTAATCATTAAGACCTTTACTATTACACCAAAATTCAGGGTTTTTTCCAACTATTCCCTAGAGCTATCACTGAGACATCAAATCATGCATTTCACTAAAAACAATGACAGCTACAAGAAATATTTTTACACTTCAAGAATGAAAATATTGATATTTTCAAGACTCACAAAATTCAGAACTACTTATCTTTGTTTCTATCATTAAAAGGCAGCAAATTCTTATAGTGATCGCTAGCGTAAACTGACCATAATTTTATTTGAGAATTCTTTTCTAAGCCTAAACCTTAATTGCGGTATTACATATGCAGTGTGGGTGTTTTTGTTGCTCAATACTTATGACTAGACACCTGTCTTAAAGCCTGAGGGAACAATAGCTCAGGCAAATTCCATGAGCCATCTGCCACTGACATTCTCAGACTGCTGGGTCAAATTTCCTGGGAATTATATGAGATGTCTTCTGCAATCCACCCCTACAGGCCTATCAGATCACATTGGTAATTGCATATGATTTCAGAGTGGGCCTCTTCTGAAAATGGAAATGTCAAATTGAGTGAAGCTGGTGACTGACACATAGGTACTTGAGGAAGCAAAACAATTTCACAGTTTTAATATGAAAAATAAAAACACTAGCTGTAGAGTTTATATGTTTCAGTGAAAACACATTTTTCCTTCAGATGGGAATCCCATGTTACTGTGATGCACTCAATGCATCCAGTCCAGGAATTATGCACCATAAATCTTTTGGAAGAGGTTTTGTCTCTTCATCTTAAATTAATTGTGTAAATGCCAATTGCCTTAAAAAAAGAGTAGGGATGCTTAGGGTAACCTGACAGTAAGGAGCCCTACTTGCTATTGGAATTCATGATGTGTGTGGAGCACTTTCAAAGAAAGACTTGGATTTTAGGACACAATCTCTTTAAAAACTGTGCTCCTGATTTAATCTAAAATTCAACGTCTCTAATTATCACTATGTACCTGTGTTAGTATTAAATAGCTCAGTAATCACTATTCTTCTTGAGACTAAATCTTCATTGATCTCATTTGAGATCAAAGGAAAAACATATTCACAATTTTACTATTAAATCTCCATGCCCTCAAGTAAGTGGTCTGGCTAAAAGATGGTACAAACTACTAAATGTGCCCTGGAGAAGCTTGTTAGAAGGTATCAATTAATATGAATTGCCAGATTTTTATTGCTTTACATGTCACTACATGCACAATCAGTTCTATTGAATTATTAATAGTACAGTGCCCTGAGACTTGCCTCAATTATTTCCATCCAGATTTAAAGAAAAAGTTTTAAGACATGAAAACATATCCTGGGTATGGCTACAATTTTTGTCATGCCTATTTGGAGATTCTTTTTTTAGCTATGAATTATAAGGTGATATCTAGGCTCTCTATTTGATTTTAAAGATTATGGGACAAAGAGCTCTTATAATTGTACTGTGTGATCAACTACAATAATAATTCAGAATAAAAATTCCAGAAACATTTCCTCTAAAACCAACTCTCTTATGTATACACCTACTTGAAGGACTTTTGGAATTCCAAAGGAAAGGAAGAAACAGCAGTTCACTCCTAGCTATGGAAGGAGGTGAAGGGGTGCATCCTAGTATTACAGAATCAATCAGTACACCAGAGAGGTTGGATCCACCATGTTTCTGATTAAAACACTGTGTTAGCTAAAGAGAGAAGAGTATTGTGGCCAGCTCATAGTAACTTGATTTTATTTTGTGAGAATAGTTGATTTATGGCAGGGTGAGAAAAGTGAAAGAAAACTTGTTGAGTATCTAATCACCTCACCTGTGTTACTGTCTAAATAGGACTGTTATCTCCTTGTGATGATTTATTGCTGTGTGTTTTATACAATTTTAATAATTCTGTGGTAAAACAGTAGGACTCTAATGTCTAATTTTAAAATATTCTCACTAACACATTTCAATGTATTATAAAAATATTCATTTTCACTATATAAAATTTTTGTCTTTAAAATGTCAGTATGTTTTGCATTTGACAGGGAAAACCATTTTTTTGAGAGATACTCATGGTAAGCACAGCAGTCTGTTGGTTAAAAATTTAGAGAGAAAAAAAAGATTCTGACAAAGCTTAGAAGCTTATACCCTGTTTCTCTCAATAGAAACCTCGATTTTTTTTAAATAAACTTCTTTATTGACTTCAGAGAGGAAGGGAGGGGGATAGAGAGATAGAAACATAAATGATGAGAGAGAATCATTGATTGGCTGCCCCTGCACGTCCCCTAATGGGGATTGAGCCCATAACCCGGGCATGTGCCCTTGGCCGGAATCGAACCTGGGACCCTTCAGTCTGCAGGCCGATACACTATCCACTGAGCCAAACCAGCTAGGGCAAGAAACCTAGATTTTTAATATGGTGAAATATCACTGTAGAACCTAATGGGAAAACTGATGAAGTCACATGACTGAGAAGTTATACTTGGTCATTTCTGATATTAATTATCTTTGCAATAACCAAAATGTAAAAACATTTAAAAATAGAACCTGGTAAATCAAAATAATTAACTATAAAAGAATGTACTGAACCACAGATACTCTCCAATGTCCTAATATAGAGAGATAAAATGTGATAGAAATGAATGAAAGAGTGAGAGAAAGAGAGAAAAAAGAGAGATATACATAATGAAATACCATTTATTTGTGGCACAGTCACAAACAAACAAAAATATCCTATTTTTCCTAAAATTTGATTATATTGAAAATTACTGGTAAGTGATCTTTCAGAGTTTAAAAGAACTGTTAAGAAACAATGTTGATATTAAACAATGATGTTGGCTAGAGTATTTTCAGGTTGAAAACACATAAATAATGAAAGGCAAATCACCTCGGAATAAATCCTGGATTTACAGAAATTTGAAGGTGCAAATGATTCATTTAAGTTTATTTGGAATATTTAAAAGAAAAACAATTACAACTTTGCCATACAGACAGACCTTCAAAATTTCAGCACTGAGCTGCCCTTTTCACTCAGCACATAGGGGTTGTTTAATAGTGTTTGATGGTGATCAAGGAAAAAGAAAGCTGATGATTAGGAACCAATTCCATTTTTTTAAGTTCTTTGTTGTTTAAAGTGTTACATATAGTATTACATATGTCTCCTTTTATCCCCATTGGCCAATCCCATCCCCCAGGACATGCCCTCACTGCCCTGGTGTCTATGTTCATTGGTTATGCTTATATGCACGCATACAAGTCCTTTGGTTGATCTCTTATCTCCCACCCCGACCCTCCCCTGCCTTCCCTCTGAAGATTGACAGACTGTTCGATGATTCTATGTCTCGGGATCTATTTATGTTCACCAGTTTATGTTGTTCATTATATTACACAAATGAGTGAGATCATGTGATATTTTTATTTCTCTGACTGGCTTATTTTGCTTAGCATAATGCTCTCCAGGTCCATCCATGCTGTTGCAAATGGTAAGAGTTCTTTCTTTTTTATAGCAGCATAATATTCCATTGTATAGATGTAACACAGATTTTTAATTCACTCATCTGCTGATGGGCACTTAGGTTGTTTCCAAATTTTGTCTATTGTAAAGTGTGCTGTTATGAACATAAGGGTGCATATGTCCTTTCTGATTGGTGTTTCTGATATCTTGGGATATATTCCTAGAAGTGGGATCACTGGGTCAAATGGTAGTTCCATTTTTAATTTTTTGAGGAAACTCCATACTGTTTTTGACAGTGGCTGCATCAGTCTGCATTCCCACCAGCAGTGCACAAGGGTTCCTTTTTCTCCTCGCCAACACTTGTCGTTTGTCAATTTGTATCCTCGCCAACACTTGTTGTTTGTCAATTTGTTGATGATAGCCATTCTGACAGGTGTGAGTTAGTATTTCATTGTCATTTTGATTTGCATCTCTCAGATGATTAGTGACTTTAAGCATGTTTTCATATGTCTCTTGGCCTTCTGTATGCCCACTTTCAAAAAGTATATAGTTAAGTCCTTTGCCCATTTTTTATTAGATTGTTTATTTTCCTTTTGTTAAGATGTATGAGTTTCCTATAAATGTTGGAGATTAGGCCTTTATTGGATATAAATTGGCAAATATGTTCTCAAAGCAATCTATAGATTTAATGCACTCCTTATTAAAATACAAACAGCATACTTCAAAGACCTAGAACAAACTCTCCAAAAATGTATCTGGAATAAAAAAGACCCTGAATATCTGCAGCAATCTTGAGAAAGAAGAGCAAAGTTGGAGGGATCACAATACCAGATATCAAGCTATACTACAATGCCACTGTTCTCAAAACTGCCTAGCCCTGGCACAAGAACAGACATATAGACCAATGGTACAGAACAGAGAACCCAGAAATTGACCCAAGCCATTATGCTCAATTAATATTTGACAAAGGAGGCAAGAGCATACAATGGAATCAAGACAGTATCTTCAATAAATGGTATTGGGAAATTTGGACAGATACATGCAAAAAAATGAAACTAGACCACCAACTTACACCGTACACAAAAATAAACTTAAAGTGGATAAAGGACTTAAACGTAAGATGGGAAATCATAAAAATCCTAGGAGAAACTATATGCAGCAAAGTATCAGACATATGTCATAGTAATGTCTTCAACAATATAGTTCCTAGGGCAATGGAAACTAAGGAGAAAATAAACAAATGGGACTACATCAAAATAAAAAGCTTCTGCATAGCAAAATAACCCATCCACAAAACAACAAGAAAGCTCGCTGCATAGGAGAACATATTTCCCGATGTTATATCCGATAAGGGCCTAACCTCCAAAATTTATAGGGAACTCCTACAACTTAACAAAAGGAAAATAAACAATCCAAATCCATTTAAAGAATCTTTCCTTTTGAGCTTAAGATGTCAAGGCATTTATTTTGTTAATGAAGTGGCACACTTACTTTTAAATGAAAACTTTTAAGTAAGAATTCAGAGGGTTCTTTCTTCTTAAGATGGCTTTGACTGTTTAGTGTCTCTTGTGGTTCCATATAAATTTTCCTAATATTTTTTTCTACTTCTATGAAAAATACCATTAAAATTTTGATAGTGATTGCATTGTATCTATAGGTTGCTTTGGGTTGCATGGATATTTTAACAATATTCATTCTTGTAATTCATTACCATGGGATATCTTTCCATTTATTTGTGTCTTCTTCATTTTCCTTCATCAGTCTTGTAGTTTTTGGGATACAGATCTTTGAGCTGCTTGGCTAAATTTATTCCTAAGTATTTTATTATTTTTGATGCTATTGTGACTAGGATTGTGTGTGTGTGGTTTTTTTAAAAAAATTCTTTTTCAGGTAGTTCATTGTTAATGTATAGAAACACAAATGACTTTTGTATGTTGATTTTATATCCTGCAACATTACTGAATTTCTTTATTATTTCTTAAAATGTTTGTGAGAGTCTTTAGCACTTTCTACATAATAGAATATAATCTACAAGTAGAGATAATTTTATTTCTCCCTTTTTAATTTGGATAGCTTTAATTGATTTTCTTGCCTTATTGCTCTATCTAGGACTTCCATTACTATGTTGAATAAAAGTGTTGATAGTTGGCACCCTTGTCTTCTCCAGATCATAGAGGGAAAACTTTCAGCTTTCTACTATTGAGTATGATGTTAGCTGTGGTCTTGACATTTGTGCCTTTATTCTATTGAAGTACATTCCTTCTAAACCCAGTTCATTGAGAGTATTTTTAATCATAAAAAAGATGTTGAATTTTGTCAACTCTTTTTCTGCATCTAATGACTCATTATGTGATTTTTATCCTTTATTCTATTAGTAGTAATTGATATTTACATGACCCAGCGATCCTACTTCTGTCTATATCCAAAGGATATAAAGTCAGGATCAAAAAACTGTCTGCACCTCCATTTTTATTGCAGTATTATGCATAATAACCTAGATCTGGAAACAATCTAAGTATCCTTTGATGGATAAATAGACCAAAAATTTGAATATATGTGTTTGTGTGTGTGTGTGTGTGTGTGTGTGTGATTACATGTTATTTATCCATTAAACAGAAAGAAATTCTGCTACTTGTGACAACAAGGATGAATCTTGAGGGCATTATGCTAAGTGAAATAAGTCAGACAGAGTAAGGCAAATACTATATGATCTCTCTTACATGTGGAATATAAAAGAGTCAAACTCATATAAACAGAAAGAATAGTGATTGCCAAGGACTATGGAGTTGGAGAAATGGAGATGTTGACTAAGGAGTGCAAACATTCAGTTATAAGATAAAAAATAATGAATATCTAATAGCATGTTGACTGTAGTTAATAATACTATATTGTATACTTGAAATTTACTAAGAGAAGAGGTCTTAAATGTTCTCAACACACACACATAATTATGTGAGATGAGGATGTGATATCTAACTTTATTGCAGTAATCATTTCACAATATATATATATATATATATATATATATATATATATATATATCAAATTTTTAAAAAAGAACTCAGAGGATTGTGTGAGAATTAAAAGTATCAAATCCCACCAGCTAACTGAGCTATAGGTTCAACTATTATTCCTCTTTGTTTGTTCATTTTATATAAAATTTGACTATTTAAAGCTATATAAGTATGTTGATTTAGAAACTAACTGGAAGCTAATGTAGAAATTTAGCCAAGAAGTTTTTTGAGATACAATATGCCGGTTAGTTAAAACACGACAGGTAATCTCTCTAGACTTTACTGAAGTGGGATTTATAGTTCTATAATTCTACAGGGAAAGTAATGTAACAGCTGCAAAATAACGTGATTTTTAAATGGCATTTTTTAACAAGTAGTAGGGATTTTTAATTGATGCATTTAGCATGTATTAAACAGCTCTCTACACGCTTGTCCAGTGGGAAGTGGTTGTCATGTGCCCCTTGCTGTTAGCCCATATGGCAGAACTGCCCCAATTCAAAATTCCTTCTATTTGTATGTGATCAAAATCCCTGACTCATTTAGACTTGCAACTGGAAGTGTTATAAAGAAATATGATCAAAATAGCATACCTCTTTTAAGGATTTCCTGTCTACCTTTCATGTGTTAGTTGAGATCAAATAAAGCATTCTTCATTTTTTAAAGTTCTTTAAGAGTAGTGGACATTTGCCAAGAAAACTTTATGAGTGCAATAAAAATTCCTACTTAACATCCAGGAGTTATTCTAAAAGGATTAAATATATTAATATGTAAGAACATATTATAAACAGTAAAGTTTGATACGATGGAAACTATACTAAGTATTTATAGTGGTTATACTTTTATAACCATTGTAATGAATTTTACTAAAAAAGAACCAAGACAGTTGCAGTAAGGTGTGGTAGAAAAAGCTCAGAATTTGCAGTCAGGTTATCTGAGTTCAAATCCTTGATCTGAAATGTATTGACTTTGTGTTTCGCTTAACCTCTTCAAGCCTTAGTATTCTCTTTTAGAAAGTGTAGCTATACTGATGAAATTACCATTGCTGTTTGGAGAAATTCAGAAAAGCATTTGAATAAACACCATCTATCATCTGGCACAGTTCATGGCACATTTGGTTACACAATAAATAGTCAATGAATAAGAAGTTTAACAAATTGTACCTGAGATTACCAGTATTAGTTGCTATTCTGATTCACTACCAGGAATTAAACACATGTACAGCATTAAAAAAAAATCAAATCTCTTTTTGCCTAAAGTTATGAAACACATAAAACCTAAAAACTTTCTTAAATTTATGTCTAGTATTTGTTTAATAAATTATATTTGTACATTGTTGCTACCCTGAACTAAAGAATTAAAATATAGTTTTGTCAGACTTAGAGAAAAGAAGCATTCTTACTATTTTAAGATTGTGCCTGCGTGTGAAGGAAGCAGATGGTAGAGCAGAGGGACGAGATGGCTCACATATATTATCAAGTGCACAGCACATAAATCAATACTCTTTTAAAATCCAAGTTTAGCTTAAGAATGACTTGACCAGATGCAGTATAAGTTATGTCATCTCCAACATAAAATATGTTGTTAGTAGAAAATTCTTCTTGATGTTGTTTTGTAAGAACAATGATAGATAAATTATATGCAATATATAAATTATAGATATACTACCCTTCCCAGGTAGTTAATATTGCGTGGAAGTTAATGAGATTCTGATTTAGAGGAATGCTTATTTCCACAAATTAATCTTCATTTTGAAGACTGAGAAATCTTTACTGGCTGTACAAAGGAAGACTGTCTATCAATGCAGAATTCCACCCATGCTTGACATTATAACATCTTGCCACTAGAGCTCATTGTTGCTCTTTCCATAGATTCCAAGGTTCAATTTCTTTATTATTCCTTACTTTATTCCTTACTTTCATTCCTTCTTTTCAAATCACTCTGCTAGCTGTTATAGTCCTCTCTGAAAAATATTACATTCTAAAAATATATTGATATTTAAGAATAAAAATATTCCAAGGTCCAGAATCTCCTTCTAAAACCGTAAGATCTGTGTACCTTACAGTACAATCTGCATAAATATAAGTCTGATAAAGAAAAATTTTAGTTAAATACATTACACCATCTTTATCAAACATGTTAAATTGCTCATTTGTAAATATTCTCTAAGCTTGATCAACTTAATGAAAAAAATGCTAAAGAGTTTTATCATATATAATTAGATTACTTGAAAATTCTTTCTAGGATACTTGTTTTAAAATAATCCTTTTAATAATAATCAAATGTCATTTGAATGTTTTATTTCTAAACAAACAAACAAAAAAATCACTTAGAACGACTGTTAAAGAGTTTTTAACTGCTCATTTTACATAAGAAGAAACCTAGCTTTCTTCTCCCATTCTAAATTAAGACTCTGTCCCTTCAAGTTGCATTTGATAACAAATAAAAATATTTAGAATTAACTACATGAGAAAAATATTTACATAGAAATAAGAATAAGTTCCTTTCTCAATTTTATTGTTGTTCTCCCATTATTCACATGAGTGCATGGCATTGCTGCTGTCCTGGTAACTCTGAAACTGTCTACAACCTAACTCCAACATCTAATAAATAAAAAATGATGCTCGCCTGATTGGTCTGGCTCAGTGATTGAGCAGAGATCTATGAACCAGGAGGTCAAGGTTCATTTCCTGGTCAGGGCACATGCCCAGGTTGCAGCTTGATCTCCAGTGTGAGGTATGCAGGAGGCAGCTGATCAATGATTCTCTCTCTTCATTGATGTTTCTATTTCTCTCTCCCTTCTCCCTTGCTCTCTGAAATCAATTAAAAAAAGAAAAGAAAAGAAATGATCTTCTTTATCATTGCTCAAAACGTATATTTCTTGTGTAACTTCTCTGGATTCTCTTACATTAACAGAAAGCCCCAAGAAAATGTCCAAAATAGTTTAATTTACCCTATTTATACTAACTCAGTGATTATGAAGTTATGATGCCCATGCAAACCTATTAAACCATAGGTGCTTTTTCTCAAGAAAAACTCCCACTTAGACTTTTCCAAGGAAACCAATAGCTTTTCCAAGGAAACCAATAGCTTAAGTTTCCAATCTAAAACTTCCCTAACTCATTGCAAAATGGATTTCCCACTCACTCATGGCTTCTTTCATTTTTTCAATAACCTTTCAATTAAAAATGTAATTTAAAATCTGTGTAACACACATACATACACCCCTCACACCCCTCAACCTTTGCACACAATGGATTTATGAAAGCACATTTCATAGTAGAACAGAGTGTTCTAACTTGGCTTTTCCAACCACTTGCTTCCACCTTATTACAGACACAGCCTTAAGCTCCAAGCCCACCTATCCCAACTGTCATCTGATTGAGATTCTGCTTTTCTAGCAACCAAAGCAAAAGCTTTCTTTCTGCTCTACTCTCTGCTTCACCGAGGTAGAAATCCGAGTATCTCTCTTATAAATCCCCAGTTCCCTGGGTGAACAATAGTGGATTCTTAAATTGCTTATGAATTGTTATAAAATGCAAGGCTGTGAAAAGAAATTGGACTGAAGATTTAGGCTCATATTTCAATAACTGGTATAGGTAACTTTCCTATTTTTTTGCATAGTTAATTTAATATGCTGAGAAAGTTCCCAGAGGTACAGGCCAGGTAAAGGTTAGGAGAAGGAAGATGGACAATGTAATTTGAATGAGAAAGATGTAGTTATACTTTTCCTTTCAAATTACCTGACAATTCAAGAGACATGGGTTATATATTAAGGAAAGAATGTAGTCCAAGACAGCATATTCCCGCCTGCCTGGGATTGTCTTAGATAAATGGACAGCTTTCTATATTGTGGATGTTAGATATTATATTCAAGATAAAGAGTTTGACTGACATATCAGTATCTGAGTAACACTTGGCATATCAATAGCTTCATGCAAATAAGGACGGCCATTCTAAAGGCATTAGCTGAACTTCACATTGGGGGTGGGCCTGTATAACCAGAATTGGAAGTGCTGAAGCACTTAACATTTTCACAAAAATCTACAGATCATTAAAACTACATGTTGAAAACAATATAAATAAAAATAATTGTCAATGAAAATTGTTGAATATTTCCCTATGAATTGTTTTATGAAATATAAAATCTTCCAAAACATTTTTATTTCATAACTTATGCTCAGTAGTAGTGCATCTTAATGAAAATGATATTCACATGGCAACCTTTAAAATTAAATGTTGAGCAAATATAAGAAATGTTTATCATTAATAGATGATAGTACTTTGATACTTCCTTTTCTTTTTTATCAAATTTCTTTTACATGTTTGATTTGTTTGCATATTTCAATAATCATGTTAATTATTTTCATACAAAATAGCACTATTCTAGAACTAACTAACATATTTAAGATACCCTCAACTATAAGAAATACACTGATTCTTAATGCCCAGCTATATTTTTTCACTTTTTTAACCCTTCCTTACATCACTCCCATTTCTGTTAATGCTTTGGGGATTTAAAACTTCCAAATTTCTGAAAACTTCATCAGTTTTGTTTTTACTTTGAAATACTAGTGGCCCGGTGCACAAAATTTGTGCACGGAGGGGGGCGGTTCCCTCAGCCCAGCCTGCACTCTCTCCAATCAGGGACCCCTTGGGGGATGTCCAACTGCCTCAGTAGCAGCTGATCAGCCTCGCCTCTCTCCCTGAGAGGTCAGCAGTTCAGCCTGCTCGCCAGTCCCCGCCCATTGGAGCCTGCTGTGCATGCAGCCTGGCGTTCGGTTGAGTCTTTGGTCATTACAGACCCTGGGTTTTTATATATTAGGATAGTTTTAAATGTTCCTGTATGGATTGTTTGTCCTTGACTGTTATTAACAGTCATTCATTTTCCCATCTCAATCACCTTTCCAGAAAAAAACAGCCATTTCCTTGATTATCACACTTTATTGACAAGTTGAAATGACCAAACAAAATATTAAAAAATAATCACATACTCAAAAACTGTTCAGATCTCTTGAATAAAACAATAAAACTTACATATAGCTCTACAACTACCTCAAACTTCTTTAAAAAAAAAATCTTTTGACTAGCTTATTCTTTTCCTTGTACTTTTTCCTCAACCAATTAAATTAACCATTCAATTTATAATGAGTTGGTCAAAAACATGGAGGTCATACATGAATTTACTCATTTCTACATACTTACCTCCAAATAATCATCCCTTAAAGATCACTTAACATTTATCCCTTGTCTTCATGCCTTTAACAATTCTGGATATGAGTTTTCATCTTTTCCTATGACTTGCTGCAATAGCCTAATTTTTCTACTGTCTTGAAAACTTCTAGACATGAATGGACATTTTACCAAAGAGGATAACCAGATGACAAACAAGCATATGAAGGAGACCATAGTTTTGCTACCTCAAAATATGCCTTTTGGGATACTTATTTTAAGCTAGTTATTTTTAAGAAACAAAAGATTCAGAAAAATAAAACTTTCACACCCCCCACACATACACACACTTCCCATTTAGGTGCCTAACGGTGTTTATATAGAAAAACTGCTTCAGGCAGGGAAATAGAAAATTTACCTTAGCATATTCACCTTAGCATATATGACTAAATGTGTCAGACTGGGAGAAATCTAGCAAAGTCCATTTGTTGGACTCGCCTTTGTATCACATTTTGTGTAGTGCAGCAAAAATTGTTTACCACGTTTATTCATTCTCCTCTACTGGGAACTTCTCACTTTCTCCTTGAAATTCCAGACCAATGCCCCACTCTTCCTTAGTCCAGAATGGCATATAAGCTTCAAGTATCCAATGCAACCTGGTCTTATGTTCTTATAAAACTCCCATATGTACATACATAATAAATTTGGTCATTTTCTCCTGTTAATCTGTCCCAGGTTAATTTGAGTATTAGCCCAACCAGGAAATTTTAAAAAGGTGGGAAGAAATTATTTTTTTTACCCCTTTACATCATTCATCATTACAGAAATCTAATGACCACAATGAATACCTATCACTAAATACTTATGAAATTACAGAAGAAAAGGCTGTGAAAGCATTGAATGCTGATGACACATAGGAAATGTATCACCTATGCTTTGACATGGGTATGTAACATGGTTCAGCCACTTGGACACAGTTTGGTGGTTTATTAAAAAACTAAACATGCAACTACCATAGAACCAACCCAATTATTGTACTCCTTTGCATTTATCCCAGAGAAATAAAGACTTATGTTTACATAAAAACCTATACATGAGTGCTTATAGCAGCTGTATTCATAATAGCCAAAACCTAGAAACAACCCAGATGCCTTTTAATGGGTGGATTGTCAAACTATGCTACATCTTACTTTGGGATACTATTTAAGAAAAAAAGAAAGAAACTATTGACACATTTAACAAGCTGGATAAAAATACAGAGAATCTCCTGTGGGAAAACTATTCCCACTACACTTTACTGTTAAATTGATTTAAGTGAACTATCTATAGGTTTTCTATCTATCATCTATCTATCTACCTATCATATATTTATCTATTTATAATCTATAATCTATCTACCTATCCATCTAAACACCATAATAAAATGGTACAGGCAATTAGACATACTCAGATTGGCAAGAGGATTTAAAAAATCTACAAATATTGGAAAACATAGTTACAAAGTTACCATGGAGGAACAATGTAGAGCATCTTCTGGTATTTGTTCTTACAAATAAGAAATAGAATTGAAGGAGGTGTTATTCACGCTTTGCTGGCATGCTCAGGATTATTTACCGTAACACTTCAAAAAAAAACAAAAAAAAAAACAGATGCAGTATATTACAGTCTTTTTCTTAATTACAGCCAATCATTTAGTTAGTAAAGGTAGATTAAAAAAAAAAACACGTAAAGTATCAAAAGCAGAGTTAAAAACACTGAAAGAACTGAATCAAAAATGTGTGCTATTGTATATGCTGCAAAAAATGTGGTTCAGATTTCATTTCATGTAATTTGTGGAGAAAATAAAATATAGCTTACATAGTGCATTTCATAGTAATAACATTATTCATTATTGATTAATAAAACTAGAAAATTTGGTTTATTACTATGTGTCTTGTCTGAATAACAGCTAAAATGTACTTGTGCTTTCAATTAGTATCATTGTCTTTATATTGAGAGTCAAATGTGGCCAGATTGCTCAGAGAGGTGAACTGACAATTTGCCAATTCACGGCTCAATTACATATCCAAAGAACCACTTTGAGTTTTAGACTCAGAATGGATTATTTACACTGGACAAATTAACCACTCCAGTATTAAGTCTCAAACTCTGTGGACATAACTTGGAAATAAATGTATCCCAACAAATCATTTAAAAATTCCTGCTATCTCAAACTTCTAAGGTCCTATCTTCACAACTAACATAACAAAAAGAAAAGTTAGCATGACTTTTTGCTTATGGGTGCTTGAGCTGAGATACTGAAATTTAGGTAGGTGTTTTACTCTTTGATGATGTCCCTTAGAACTGCAATGAGGAGCTCTTAACAATAAGGAATGGGAATTGTACATTTTAGATGCCGAAGATATCTGATTTCTCATACTGCTTACTTGATCTCATACTGCTTTAAAGAACAAAGAGCCACTGGATATTCTTTCTAAGTAATCAAGTCTTCTTATGCTAATGTAAATTTAATTCATTGATCAAAAGGGCTATTTCATGCTATATTATAGACAGTTAGGTTCAAGTAGAATACTTTTTGAGAATAAAAATATTTCAATGAGAAATTATCACTTCACGGGGGTGCGGGTGGGTGGAGAGTGATGAACTGGGGAACTTATATGCATATTTCCATAGACCATGGACATAGACAGTAGAATGGTGAAGGCCTGAGAGGGGTGGTGCAGGGTGGAGGGGGTCAATGGGAGAAACAAAAAAGCAAACAAATAAATAAGATGTTTGTAATACTTTCCATAATAAAGATAGATTTTAAAAAAAGAAATTATCACTTCATACAAGAAATACCACTTATCAGCAATTATTTTCTTGCTATATTTTTGTTTATTTGCTAAGTTATTTTTTAATAAGACCTTCTTAAATATTTTAGAATATAACTCAGAGTAAATACTAAAGAATAATTAAAATTATGACAATATTATTTTATTTGTAAAGAAACCTTATGTGGTAAGAAAAAAAAAAAGATTATTTTAAGAATGTGGTTCTATACACAGAGCTAAGACCAAAAGATCAATAAGGGTTGAGGAATGCAATATCTAACAAAACCTGAGGTGGTGCTAAATGCTTGTGTTGCGGGTAGGGGGAATATGCTCTTGTGCTATCTTGATTCTACAATATTCATTCCTTCATCATTCCCAAAATCATGCCTTTACAAGCATGTTTTCTCTGCCTCAGTATTGTCTCTATATAAATCAGATGCTCTCTTTGAGACTTTTCTAGTCCCACCTTTGTAACACCATCCTTTATCATTCTGGTTATCAGTCTGGTTAATATTGCATTTTACTGATTATGTATTTCTAAAGGGTGATTTTTGTTTTTTATTACCATTGCCTGATATTTACTTCATTATCCCATATAATAAAGAACTAATATGCTAATTAGACTGGACAGTAAAATGATCTTTCGGAACGACCAGTGGGCTGCAGCCGAGGTGGCTAGGGCTGTGAGGCAGTGGCCAGGGATGCAAGGGCCAAGACAGCTGGGGGTGTGAGGGCGGAGGCAGCCAGGGCTACAAAGGCCTACCCTTGCACGAATTTCATGCATTGGGTCTCTAGTGTCATAATTATTTATAGCATCATTTGTTCGGTCTTCTCCACTAGGCTGTTTTTCTTGAAAGAGTTGATTATACTGTGCTTTCCACTTCTTTTACATTTCCATAAGGGTTAGTAGTGCCCTGATGCTCACTATCTAATCACACAATTTGATTATTGTCATTGGTCTTCTCATTCTCTGAACTTATCTAGTCCTTCCATTTATGCACCTGATTTGGCTGTGTCTCTCTCTGCATGAGGATGTGAGCTCAAAGAGTACAAGGATCTTTCTTTTTTTGGTCCCAGCAGTTTCTCAGTTCCTAGTTCCTGGCTGAGTAGCCCCTCAAATATTCGCTGAAAGAATGAAGGGGTAGAGTTCTGGTTAGGTATTAGCTGTTTATACATAACAGTTACATTGAGAAAAGTTAGGAGCAAGTGTTCTGAAAGTCCTGGCCTTGTAAAGTATTGGATGGAGATCCCAGAGAGTGGAATCCATACATTCATTTGTGTAATGTGGCTGACAATATAATTGCAAATCCCTACCCATAATTGAAAGATAGGTATATGACATCATTTTGTCAACTTTATAAGAGACTGTGCACTGTAGCTCTCCAGTGTTGTAATACTGGCACCTGTGCCTATTGACTCCATGCCACTTGGACTGATTCTTTTCAGTTTGAAGATGTTAGATAGCCTCTCTTTGTATATGTATAAATAAGTATAGGTTTATTCCCTAGAGTTTTTCTAAAATGTTATGTACATATACTAGTGTGTGAAAATGTTAGTCACAGTTAATGTTAATATCAATATTCTTTTTTTTTTGTCCATAGATGGCAGCAATGTACCAAATCTTGCAAAACTTTATAGTTAACCATGTGAAAAAGTTATCTCTATGCTAAATACCATGTTCTCTTAATAGTACATGAAAATTATTTAAGAGGAACCATAGCATCAATAGAATATGAACAAAAATATTTTTAAAAACCCTCCTCAGCCAGTCTCAGTTCTTTATTCAGTGAACTAAAGGGTTTCTTCAATTTGCCCAGCATGGTTGTCATTTTAACTAAATGTCACAATAGATACTGATAAAAATAAAACTCTTTCAAGATAATAGCAAATTCAAAACAATATCATGAAAATGCCCTGTCTTTCAGTAGTGGCTATTAAAAATGGATTAATACATGTATGCAGCTCTCTTTTATTTATTTAAAAAATTAAAATGACTGGAAAGCGCTTACATCCAGAAGCCTTTCATAAGGAAAGAATGGGGGAAAGTAAAGAAAGGAGATTTCCAGATTTAGACCCTGAAGACAAAGCAAACCAAGAGAAACAGGCCCATGGGAGACAAAAAAGGCTACAAGACGAAATTGAACTGGAGAGAAATATAATAAATCTGAACAATGCCTCAGACTGCCTATCAGAACACAAAACATATTTTGGTCAGCTATTGAATTTTCTGTCTATAAAATTCCGTATCACATGTTGAATCATATTGGTTCATTTTTTTTTCCTTTCTAAATTAAGAGTTCATTGTGAATACTTTGGAAAATTACACCTATGTTGAGAATGCAGTTGTGTGGAAGAAATGTATTTTCATTTTACATCATGAGAAATAAAATAGCAGTGCAAAATTTCTCTATTAGGCAACATTTAAAGTCTGAAAATAATCTTTTGGAATTAAACATATTTTAGCACTTAATTTAAATGATTTGGAAAGAAGCATGGACATAAAGAATAAAATATAAAGAATCGGGGGGGGGAGGGGGCAGAACACAAGACTGCCTAATATAAGGCTCAATGTGGATGAAACTCACAAGGTTCAAAGCAGCACTCCAAAATATCTTACAGATGTGGGATTTAGTCCTATCAGGGGTAGGTCTCTTAATACTGGCTTACTTAGCTCTTTAAGTCTAAAAAATCCTAAATCTTGTAAATCCTCCAGGGCCTACTATCTAATTATAGTGGATATCCTGCATGTCTCCTTAATAAAAACTACCTTATTATTTAATGGCTGGACATTAGAGTCTTTGAAGACCAGGTTCTGCACTGTTGGAAATAAATTGAAAAATGTTACTTTCCTTTTGCCATAGTTCCTAATTTGAACCTTTATTTTCCATCTCATGATTTCACACCCAACCACAATCAAGTATATTTAAGTGAATGTATTTTTACCAATCCAGCACTATAGACTAAGGAACTGATCCCTAACTTTCTTCCTCTTTTTCTCCTTCTCCTTCTCCTTCTCTTCCCCTCCCCTTCCCCTTCCCCTTCCCCTGCCCTTTCCCCTTCCCCTTCTCCTCCTCCTCCTCCTCCTCCTCCTCCTTCTTTCTCCTATGGTGAAAGTAATTTCTGGTATAATAAGTTGTGACTTTAATGCTATCAGCTATTAGAATTATATTAACTCACTAGAGGCTCAGTGCACGAAATTCACACACGGGGGGTGGGGGGTGTCCCTCAGCACAGCCTGCACCCTTTTGCAATCCAGGACCCCTCAATTAGGGCAATTAGGGTCCCTAGGCCTGGCTGGCGATCAGGGCCTATTCAGTCTTTCTTTCCCCCAGCTGGCCCTGCCCCCGTCGCTGCCACTACTTGCCATCTGTGTGGCTTTGCCCCTCCTTCCCCCACCACCGTTTGCCTCCTTCTGAGGGCAACAGGCATGGGGTGGGATCGCTTGGCTGGCCTGGGCCTCCCTCGCCAGGGTGATCGCTGGCCAGCCCCACACACCCACCACAGCGTCACTGGCTGATGGCCTGGGCCTCCCTCTGTGGGGAAATTGATCATAGGGCTCCCAGATAGATCGCACCGCAGAGGGAGGCCCTGCTCATCCATCGCAGCACTGCAGGCCGGATAACCTGGGCCTTCCTCTTTGGGGTGATTGCGGAGTCCCCCCAACCCCCTCTCCAATCTATTGCTCTACTGCCACAGTTGTGGGGCAATGACGGGACCCCCCAACCAATTGCATCGCATCCACCTTGGCTGGCCTGGCGCCAATGCGTGTCATAGAGTGGTCATCCAGAAGGTCGTCCGGAATATCGTTTTGCTGTTCTGTCATTCAGTTGATTTGCATATTAAGCTTTATTATTATAGATAGAAAATTAAATCAATAATAAACATCAAGTTTCAGCATCATCTTCAAAGAAGACATAAGACTAACAGATTCAAGGAAATATACAGAGTATTTGAAAACTGCTAAGATTTGGCACAAATTCCAAAATATCTATTTTATTTTTTATTTATATTTTCTTTGAATAAATATACAAAAGAAAATGTACCAAAAATTACTTCATTGCTACTGCATTAAGAGGTGATGATTTCACAGTTTTGGGAAACTGTTTTGTATTTTTGATGAATAATGTTCTGAAAGGTAAAACCTTCAAAATGTTGTATTTTCTTTTATATGAATTGATTAAAGTAGTTTACTCAGTTGAATAAAAGGATTGGCTCAAAATGGGATATTGTGTATCATTTGTATTTTTAAATGCTATGTCTCCAAACTACTTAAAGGGAAAAAAATAACTGATATTTTATCGATATTGAGATATTTCCTGAGATTGTGTGTGGTTAGACAGGGAGTTATTTTTAGAAAGAATTTTATTAAGGCAATTATTACTATTTTGACTCCCATTGTTATTTTGAGTTAGAAAAATAATGAAACATTTTATTGAAATGACCAGTATAAAAATATTAGCTGAGTTTACTGATTATTTTTGTCATTGTAAAAATAATTATAAAGGTGAGAATATACTCTTATTAGGAAAATATAAAATTTTTTCAAGATAATTCTTACACCTTGTTCCATAGTCTTCTCGTGTTGATTTCTGGTAACATTAAAATCAGCAATTCAAATGACAAAATGTACTTTCTCAGTGCATTATTAACCACTAGACACTCAATAGCATAGCTATCTAATGGAAATTATTTCTGAGATGACTATGTCCAGGTAATTCAACCCCACAATATAAGTGTTTTATTTTATCACCCCATTAAATGAAAAAATAATTCCTCATTTAATAAATAGGAAAGAGTACTGCAAAGAAGGGGCAGTAGTATATATGACCAAATGTCCTTATGCTAGAACTAGCATATGGGGCTGCAAATACAATGATTGCACAAATGTTTAAATGTCTTCTTTCCATGAAGACCCCCAAAAGATAAATGATTAAAAGTATTCAACCTGAAGTGTTGCTCACTGGTTAAAGTGTTGGCCCTTGCACCAAAGGGTCTCGGGTTGGATCCCTGGCAACCTCTGGTGGAGAATTAACAATACATACATACATACATACATAATTTAAGAGAGTGTGGGGATGGGGTGGGGGTGAATAGCACAGATTCTAATCTGAAATGTGTAGTGTGTACTGCTACATATCTCAAAAAGCTGTAACAGAAATAGCAAACAGAAATTGTAAAGTATATAAGGTGCTTTTCACAACCCAGAGTGGTTGAAATTAAAGTGCCAAGAATCATGCATATGATATGTGGTCCACTTTCACAGGAGGAACAAAAGGAGGGGGTATTCTAGCATAAAAAAGTCATCATTGCAGTATGAGGTATTAAAAATTGCTAATTAAAAACATATAAAATTATATCTTATATGGTTCTGTCTTTGAGAATTTAGATGTAGACTATGGCTCTTTTGAAAATCTCTGCAAGTTACCAATAGAATCCAGGGATATTCTGACCCTGAAACTAAGATCTATTTTTACATTCTCAATTGTTTCTCTATGCATAAGTGTTAAAATTTCACTATGTAAAATGTTGTTGCATAAAATACATGTACAATAAAATTATAATACCATATCTGTTGATTTTTATGGTTATGTGTATATACTTTAACACTGTCTACAAGGAATAATCCTGTATTACAGATACTTTTATTGTACCTTGCCCATGCTATAGCTATTTTATCATATTAAAGTTAATGGGCAATTAATGTTTACTGATAAGTAAATTGCATATTTTTTCCTGAAAATGAAAGCCTCCCTTCCAGCATTATATAGTCAACAGATATATAATAGAGAATCTTCCTTTCTAATTCTAACATCCATGTCCTTTCTACAATAACAAGTTAATTAAATATGTTACTGGATTCATAACCAAGACATATCAACATATCAACATTTCAATTTTTTTCATAATCTCTTAAGAAATAGATTCAGCATCCTCATCTTGCCAATGACAAATTATTTCTGTAACTACATGATGTCTCAAGACTTTTTCTACAAATAGTTTAACTTTGAAGTTTCACTTTGGAGTTTTTTCTCACTTTTGTTCCTAATCCTTTATTCCATAATAAAACATCAACATATTTCACTAGTGGTTTTCAGTTAAGAGATAATGAATGCTTTACCAATTCAAAGTTCCATGATAATTTCTGAAGATTCCTTGTTATTACAATATGCTTTCTAATTTTGCCTAATGATAGTGATAAAAAAAATCAACACCCAGGGCAGAGTGAAGGCTGTCACTTTTAGGATATCTAATGGCATTTAGAGATACCACATAGCCCAAGAGTTGGAATAGAGAGCATGAAATAGAAGGAGGTTTTACCTGAGCTCAGAGTAGAGACCTACATAAACTAAATGATAAATTCCTTAAGGGATTATAATTCCAATATTCTGACAAGATGGGGTGTGACATTAAGAAGTCTAGCTAGTCTGCAATAATGAAAGTAGTTTCTGTGTCTTAGAAGTTACACAAGAGAGTTTTGTTTAATTATTTTGACAATCTGATGAAAAAATGAAGTATAATTTTGATTCATTCAAACAGGACAGCTATTGTTATGTTGGCTGTTGTCACATTTTTATTTGACAATGTAAGGAACAGAGGCTAGGTGTTGCATGTTTTAAAAATTCTCGTGGCACACCAGTTGAAAATCATTGCCTTACAAGGCAGGAGAAAACCTGATATCCCTCTGACACCATTCACATGTTCATGTGCCTACCTGTGAGCCACAGACACTAGCACCCTCATATCAGTTCCATGTTTGACTGAGATGAAGGTTACGGCTACCAAGTTGAATTTTATATCTATGAAAAAGGAAATTTTAAGTCCCAAAACAATTGTATAATGCAATTTACAAATAAGTCTGGAATTACCTTTATTTGACACAGGTTATAAATAGGAATTTTATACAAATAATTGTGTATATAAAATACTAATAGTATGGATAAAATATTTTTCTGGGTTATAATTACCAAATGTTTAAATATAGTTGATCTTTATTTTCATAAGAGAAAAAAGAAAGAAAAACTTATTGGGTGACAGTGTATTATTAATTGCTTCTCTTGTCTTTTTAAGAACTTAATAATAATAAAATAGCTATACATTGAACATACACTATAGTCATAGTGGTATTATAGATTTATAAGTGTTACAATGAGCATACACATAGGTATCACAGTAAGCAGTTTATAAAGAGTACATTATATAATTCTCACATCAGGTAGGTAGCTTTGATTTTATCCTGCATCTTATAGATAAAAAAAATAGAGCACTAGAAAGTAATAGTTTATCAAGGACTCAGTGGTAACAAATGGCAACAGTGGAATTCAATCCTGGGCAGTTTGATGTTTCAGCATAGCATCATAAATATAATATATATATATATATATATATATATATATATATATATATATATATATATATCTCCTATCTAATAAAAGAGTAATATGCAAATTGACCATCACTCCAACACACAATATGGCTGCCCCCATGTGGTCAAAGATGGCTGCCCCCATGTGTACACAAGATGGCCACCACAAGATGACCATCAGAGGAGGGCAGTAGGGAGGGACCAGGCCTGCAAGGGAGGGCAGTTGGGAGGGACCAGGTCTGCAAGGGAGGGCAGTTGGGGGCGATCAAGCCTGCAGGGGAGGGCAGTTAGGGATGACCAGATCAGCAGAGGAGGGAAGGTGGGGGCGACTGGGCCTGCAGGGAAGGGCAGTTGGGGGGGACCCAGGCCTACAGGAGAGAGAACTTGGGGGGGGCCAGGCCTGCAGGGGAGGGCAGTTAGGGACAATCAGGCTGGCAGGGGAGCAGTTAGGTATCAATCAGACTGGCAGGGGAGTGGTTAGGGGGTGATTAGGCTGGCAGGCAGAAGCGGTTAGGGGCAATCAGGAAGGCAGGCAGGCGAGCAGTTAGGAGCCAGCAGACCTGGATTGTGAGAGGGATCCCAGATTGGAGAGGGTGCAGACTGGGCTGAGGGAAACTGCCCCCCTCCCCGTGCACAAATTTTGTGCACTGGGCCTCTAGAATATGTATAATCTTAATATATAATAATTGATATAAAGTTCAAATATTACAGAAATACTAACATAGTATTGCATTGTTTTTAAAAGATTAAATGGGAAAAATAATGTAAAATTATAAGCAACTAGCACATAGAATTTTCTTTATACTGTTGTAAAGAAGTACTTATTTATAATTTCTACTTATTGACCATTTTTTTTCAAAATAACTCATTTAGATTAAAAATTGCACTATTAAGTTTAGAGTAAATCAAGTATGCTGTTTATAGCTATCCAACCTGTGAAATGTAGTGATAAGGTTGAATAAGAGCTAGTTAACTTAATGACCACCTTGAAGTATTATCCTCAAAGATGTTCAAAAGGTCCCTGACTCAATACATTAAGATATTACTTTAAGATATTACTGATATAGTATGTTCACATTATTCTGTGTTCCTAAACTTTTAATAAAGTGACTTAAATCACTTTATTGCTTCAAAGATCATTTCTTTTAAGGCCACAAAATGCTGTAGTTATCTGCATAGATTGGGGATGCATGGAGATAATTTGAGAAAGGTGTGTGCTGGTCTAAATTACTTTGTTGCTTAATCTAACCTCAACAATGGATACTTTCTAGCTGTCCATTTAACTTGATACCTGACACAAGGAAGCTCTGATTTATTCAAAACATGGATTATTATCAATAACTGAAAAATTGGAATTGTGGCCAAGAAATGACAATGAAACCTATGCAATTATTATTCTAATGGCACGTATACTCTAGCTTTAGCTTAATGTACACAATTCATAAATATAACCACTAAACATATAGCTTTTTAGCAGGTTGGTATTTCCCCGCCTAATTTTTAAAATCTCTCTGAACATGAAGACTTCACCTTATGGCTAGATTTCAGGAAAAAAATTATATAGCTTGACCTAGAAAGGTAATGCCACCTTCATCTTTTAAAAATTATATTAGTCCTTCAGACATATGCTAAATGGAATGTTTTATTGTTTGATAGATCATTTCATTTAGCTATTGAAAACTGGGGTGACTAAGTCTTTAGATATTTAGAAAATACTCTTAAATATGCAACAATATAATAACGATAACAGTTTATTGCAACCATTTAATTAAGAGTAACAGCTTTTTCAAACTCTGGAATCCAATCCAAACATAAATGCATGGGATTTGATAACTAGAGAATTGTCTTTGAAAGGAACGATGACATGATAGCTAATGCATGCACATGGAAACTAATTAGATTTTTTAGCTAATGAATCCCCATTTAAATAAATGTGATTCAATAAATAATGGATCCCCATGGAAATGAATAGAATTGGATGACTAACACCCCACTGAAATGAATGTGATTCGATAGTTATCGCATCCTCATAAATGTGTTAGATTGAATCCCATTCATTTTAATTGCAATAAATTAAAATAGCTTTTGTTCATGGTCTTTTGGCTAAGATCAAGTATTCTGTCCTTATTTTGGGACTGTATGCTAACCAAGCAGGCAACCTAGACTTTCTGGTCTAATAGATCTCTTCCTTCTGTAACTATATAATCTATAAGTTACACACATGCCATTCTTTCCAGTAGACATAAACCACTACTAAAATCCATTTATTTCAATGGAGCATTTGTTACCAATCAGAGCCCATTAATTTCAAAGGGGAAATTATAGCTATTACAAATGGAATCATCCAAATACTGTATTGAAACACTGCTTTTCAAGAAAAAAAAGTCAAAAGCATGTTTGCATGTTCAAAAATCCAATGTGTAATGCATTTTGTTTGCTATCTGTCACTTAATATCACAAAACTTATTAAAATACAAATTAAAGAGTTAAATATACTTTTTAATAAATATGTAAATTGCAAAATACAAATTTTGTGAAAAATAGAATGTTGAAAATAAAGCACATGATTATCAAAATAATACTAATCTCTCTGAACAAACCTCTTCTAGTGCATTTGTCACATTTATATTTATTTATCTTTCACAGCTCTCTACTTGTTTGTGAATATTATGGAGCCAAGACTGTTTTATTTTTCTTAATATTACAAAAGTATGCAGCATGAGAACATAGTAAATCCCTGATGAAGTGGTTGAATAGGTAAATGTATAGATACATAAATAAATTAATTAATAATCAAATGATTACAAAATATTAGGAAAATAAAAACATTACTGAACCTTAATAGTAAGTCAATCTCCTGGGATAAATATGATATTACATACATTTTCATGAGTGTGTGTAATCTTTATTTAAATTTTATAATTACTATCTGATATGTTAAGACATTTTAAAATGAGGAAAATGAGTCCAAAATGAGTGAATAAAAGACTGGACGGCCAACAAAGTGAGGCCAAAGTGCAGGTATCCTGGATAAGAAAGACACTTGCTTTTTCCTTACACTGTGCCTTCATCACCTTAACATACAAAGATCTGCTGTAGGATTGCATCACATAAACTTAGAGCTACAAAAGATTACAGCCTGGGATAATTATGCAGTATTAAAAATAATTGCCTAAATAAGTAGCACAAGAGCAGTTAAGTATTAAATTTGCTTTGTGTCTAAAATGTTTACATTAATAAAAACATTAAAAAGGCATTGCCTAAATAAAATGAGGGAAAGAGGTTAAAATAATAAAACCTATCTTAACTATTTTCAAGTATTTATGAGAAGTTGAACAATGACAGTAAACAGTGTGGCTAACTTGAGTAAAATATATTATTTAAATGATTAAATAATAGGATTAAAAATGTAGTGATATTCAGCTTAAAGATTTACTGACTAATCTTCTATCCAACATATGGAAATTATGAAAAGCTCCAAAGAAATTATGTTGTCAGAATCTTGAATGAAGACATGGAATTTGGGGAAGAAAAAAAAGATTCTTTAGAATTGAGGGGTAAAGAACCTTTTTTCTGCCAAGGGCCATTTGGATATTTATAATATAATTCACAGGCCATACAAAATTATCAACTTAAAAATTAGCCTGCTATATTTGGTCAAACATTTAATTAACTCACCTCTATTGCTTTGGCAGGGCCAGACCAAATGATTTCATGGGCCTTGTATGGCCCGAGAGATGGATATTCACCACCCTTGCTTTAGATAAATAGTTTTCTGAAACCTCAAGAAGTTTAATCCTCTTTATATCCAATTTCTTCCTATTTCTCAATGATTTTCTAATTGAATTTTAAATTATATCAAATAAATGGGACTTCGCTAATATTTCTGGTGTTATCAATGCAAACATTGATCAATAAAAATGATGTCATGTACAAAAAATATTTCATACAGAATACAGTTTATTATTAGTATATGCATATTTTATTGAAACTATCAGGAAATCAAACAAGAAACAGTAGCTTTTATCAGAAACAAAATTTCAAATGCGCTAAAATAAATCAGGTTACAAATATTTTTAGTATATTCACTACTCTTGCCTTTTCACTCACTTTAAAATAAATCCTAAAACAATAGTTTTACATTTTATTTTTATAGTGGATTATTTTTAATTATATTTTCTTATATTTAAGATTTACAAAATTATATGTGTGTGTGTGTGTGTGTGTGTGTGCGTGTGTGTGTGTGTATACAGATTATTTTACATTGTTCTGATTTTTTAAATCTTTCATGGATCCCAATTTCCTCTGAATACCATCTGAACTCTCTTTTATAAAAATTTGTATTTCTTGATTTTAGAGAGAGAGAAAGGACAGAAGAGAGAGAGAGAGAAAACATCAATTTGTTGTACCACTTATTTATGCATTCATTGGTTACTTCTTCTATGTACCCTGACCAGGATCAAACCCATAGTCTTGGGGTATTGGGGATGATGCTATAACCAACTGAGCTACCTTGCTAAAGCATCATCTGAACTCTCAAATGTGACCGTTGGGACCTTCAATCTTACATTAGGAAAAATACTTTTCATACTTAGAAACAAAAAAAGGCTAAAAAGAGGAGAGATGAAAATTTCTTTATAGGTATAGGAAAGAAATGTATCAGAAAGTATCCTAAATGACACAATTTTCACTCTACAGTGGGAAAGGAAATTATCAGCCAAACTAAAACAATATTTCAAAAAATAAAACAGGATTGGTATGATGTATATCACTTTTAGTTAACCCATGATCATACTTAGCTGGAACCTCTCAGATTATGCAACTAATTTTGTAAGTAACAGATTGTATAACACTACCCACTTCTTTAATGATAATGACAATAAAACATGTCATTGAAAAAAATCATATGAAAAGGTTAGAGCTCTTTCCCCCCCAAAAAAATAGACATGTAATCTAAATTAAAAGTCATAACTCCAGCCGAAACCGGTTTGGCTCAGTGGATAGAGCGTCGGCCTGCGGACTCAGGGGTCCCAGGTTCGATTCCGGTCAAGGGCATGTACCTTGGTTGCGGGCACATCCCCAGTGGGGGGGTGTGCAGGAGGCAGCTGATCGATGTTTCTCTCTCATCAATGTTTCTGACTCTCTATCCCTCTCTCTTCCTCTCTGTACAAAATCAATAAAATATATTTAAAAAAACAAACAAAAAAAAAAGTCATAACTCCAACTTTGCCCTTTACCTTCATTGTGACTCCTGGAGGGGAATTATCTTCTCTGGCCACAGTTAATTCATATGTGTCCCTTTAAGAAATAATAATACCTATCTTATAGTATTGCTAGACAGATTAAATGAATTAATGTTGGAGAACTAGTTAGAATAGTGCCTAACACATAGTAAGCACTATGCAAGTTACTTTAAAAATATGTTTAAAACAATGTTATATTTAATTTAAGGATACAGAGGAATTCCTTAAAAGTGAATTTATCTTTAAAAATAAATTACATTTAAATGGATATTAAAAACCACACTGATAAGAACAGTACTACTTTGTTTATTCAAGTAAGATACTGAGAAGTCTATTCTGTATTTTGCCCTGGCATTTGACTAAAGAGTGTTTTTGAACCCTACATTACCCATGATTTATATTGATTAAATTCATTGACTGATTAATATCCTAGGTAGATAAGGATATAATAATCAGGCAAGTAATCATTTTTAATAGAAAACCAGAAGACACCTTCTCTTAGAAGGATTATTCCATTTTAGAACAGAAACTTCTTTATCAATTTCAGCTATTTATGCATCTTGATCATTCCTTACCTGTCAAAAATTTTAAGCAATTATACAGCTGTGAGTTGAAGCTTGTTATATTGAGAGATCCTTTTTTTTCCATTTCTATCCAATGGCAGACATAGAACCATGCCATCTACACTGTGTGATTTATATCTGCTGAATTATATGGAGAACATTTAGAACAAAGTTATACACATTTTGCAGATATTTTCAGAAATAGTAAATGCTGGAAAGGTGGCCAGTATATGGAAATATACCAGTTGTTATTTTGGTTTTAATAGCATCATTTTGCTTAAGATGGAAAATTATTATTTCACAGTAGAAGGACTTTCTGATTTTAATTTGGCCTTCCCAAAAAGGTGAGAAGTTTCATTAAAAATATCCCTTAGTTCATTAATTAATTGATAAGCAATTGTAATAAAGTGCTTAGAGGAGTGGTTGTCATTAGGAATTTCTTTAGAGGCAATATTTCAGGAAGAACAAACTATCAACGAAGGAATATTCTTACCCAGTGTTTAATATGCACTGAGTGTAAGGCCAGAGGAAGTTTATATTTCTCTGAAGCTATGAGAAACACATTTTAAATCTCAAGATAATTTGCTACTTAAAGCGTGATTCCTCTGAATTTTATAAAGGGTTTAATAGTGCACAAGAGATTTGGGTAATTGTTTTAATGGGCATATTTATATTAAATATTCATACATAGTTTTATTTATAATTTTAATATTGTGAATGAAGTAGATCTTTTAAAATAGTAATTGGAAATATTAATTTCCTCACTTACCTTTTTAAAAAATTTTATCTCTTTCAACGGTAGATTTTGGGAATATTGCTCTGTTTTGCCCAACATATTTCTGACCCACTTTTCAACTCCACTCTCACCCCTGCCATACACACAAATTTTCAGTTGTTACGGAGCTAGAGTGATGCCCATCTTACTATGTTTGTGTCCCTCTCCCTCTCCCTCTCCCTCTCCCTCTCCCTCTCCCTCTCCCTCTCCCTCTCCCTCTCCCTCTCCTTCTTCTTCTTCTTCTTCTTCTTCTTCTTCTTCTTCTTCTTCTAAGGTTTTGGCCTTTAATCTGAAAAAGTGTTGATTGAAAGTATACAGCAGATAGCGGGTGCAATTGGTTGGGGCCATGGAGCCACCAATAAAAAAGAATGCTCTACAGAGTAAAAATTCAGAACCTCCAGTCCTTCCCTTCAACACATCAGGCACAGGCACAGAACCAGTGATGAGCCCAAATGAGTAAAGAGGAGGCTGGGGAGAACAGCAGATGCTCCTGAGCTGCTGTGGGGAGGGAGAGTCCTCTTTGGAATGGGATGAGTAAAACCAGCCAGTTACCCCTGGGTACCACACAACCATTGGTAAGGCTAAAGGAAAAAGACAAAACTCAATCTTAGGGCCTGTGGGCTCAGAAAACAGGCTAGGGCACAGGGGTTTGGACAACCAAATCTGTTAGTCCCACTTGGCATTCTTGTCACTCTTGCCATTTTCTTCAGCCCCCTCAGTAGAAAGCACCTCCTCCAGTTTCCACTTGCCACTTTCTGGCTGAAACTCTGCTGTGTTTCGGGGAATAAAGCAAATGATAATGTAGGTCATGTTGTCACACCCTGTACCATCCCCAGAAGTGTCTGGTGCCAGGCCCTGATCCAGCAGCTCTTCCACGATGGATGACAATAACTAAAGTTCCCCATTTTCATCACACAGGCTAATCTTTGATTGAATAAATTACACCAGGTCCTCAGGTTACATCGGAGATCCGTTCCTACTGCATGACATAAGGCGAGCCGTAAGTCGGAACCCACCTACATAAGCACCTACGTCACTCACATGGAGCATGCACACAGCAGTAATGAAGTGAAACAGTAAAGAAATTTAAAAGAAATATAACAATTCCTGACCTTCACTTGTGGTAAATAAATAATAAAAAACATAAAGCACATAAGTATGTACGTCAAAATGACAGAACTATTTTTTTTTTAATAAATAAATGGGAGATGGTGACGTAACCATGAAACGACGTACGTCGAGTCTGACGTAACCCGAGGACTGCCTGTGTATAACTTCCTGGCTGCTTATCACATTCCAGATGCCTTCACAGGCAGTGACCATGAACTCATGGTTATTAGCAAGAGTCAGTACCTTGATGTCTGGAAAGGCTGAAATCATCTATTCCTCAGGTGGCAAGCTCTTGCTTCTCTTGTAGAAGAGATCTCAACCCAATAAACAACCTTTATCTGAAAAAGCATATTAACCTTTTGCACTCGGATGTCGAGATTAAAATTACTCTTTGAATGTATCAATAATTTAAAATATAAAAAAATCCAAATAAGTAAGTTTGTATGAAAAGAAACTCCAGTTTTTTATTCTACTGCCGCGCTTTGTAAAATCTGGGGTATTTAAAAAATTAAATCCCGAGTAGAATAAAGGAATCGAGAAAAAAGCAAGCGAGTGCAAAGGGTTAAAACATCTCCATGCATTTAAAGTCTCTAAAAATTGCCTAGAGCAGTGGTCGGCAAAATGCGGCTCATGAGCCACAGTTTGCAGCTCTGTTGAATAATGAGTTTGCCGACCACTGTGTAAGGCATTACCCTTACCCAGAAGTTTTGACTTCAGGTTAAAGACATTAGTACATTATTAAAATGTTCTTTAAGTGTTTTTCCCTAAGGCAGTGGTTGGCAAACTCATTAGTCAACAGAGCAGCAAACCGCAGCTCATGAGCCGCATGTGGCTCGCGAGCTGCAGTTTGCCGACCACTGGCCTGGACGTATTCAGCAAACGGGGAAATATTCATTCCAAAAAAAAAAAAAAATCTACTAAATCTAAGCAAGAAGCAAGAGTTTGTGTTGTTGAAGCCATGACTGGCTCCCCATATAAATTTCTCCATTTCAGAAAACTATTTCTAACCCTCTACTCCAGACAGGTGAAATAAAGAATGCAGGGCATTCTCTCTCTCCAGGTCCCAGTCTTAGGCTACATTTTCACCCCAGGTGACTGGGGAGGCTAAGCCACTGAGCTCTATATGACACCTACTATACAAGGCCATGCTATAAATTCTAGGAGATATTCTAGCTCTACCTAATATGTAGAAACAAACACAGGGAAGCAGCCAAAATGTGGAGACAAAGAAACATGTCACAAATGAAAGAAAAGAATAAATCTCCAGAAAGAAAAAAAAACTAAATGAAATGAAAGCAAGCAAATTACTAGACACAGAGTTCAAAACAATAGCTATAAGGTTATTCAAAGGTCTCAATGAGAGCTTCAAGGACTTAGTGAGACTTTCAAGGATCTTAGTGAGAATTTCGAGTACATTAGTGAGAAGATCAATGACATGAAAAAGAACCAGTCAGAAATGAAGCATACACTAACTGACATAAAGACTAATTTACATGGAGTTAATTATGGAGTAGAAGATTCTGAGAATCAAATCAATGATTTGGAATATGAGAAAGCAAAAAACACCCAATCAAAAGAGCAAAAAGAAAAAAAAAATCAGAAAATAAAAAGAGAGTGTTAGGAGCCTCTGGGACAACCTCAAACTTACCAACATTCACATTATGGGGTATCCGAAGGGAAAGAGAGAGAGAAAGCAAGATATTGAAAACTTATTTGAAGAAATAATGAAAGAAAACTTCCCCTACCTAGTGAAAGAAATAGATTTACAAGTGCAGGAAACACAGGGAGTCCCAAATGAGAGGAACCCAAAAAGGCCCACACCAAGACACCTCATAATTAAAATGCCAAGGGTTAAATACAAAGAGAATCTTAAAAACAGCAAGAGAAAAGCAGTTAGTTACTTACAAGAGAACACCCATATGACTGTCAGCTGATCCTTCAACAGAAACTTTGCAGGCCAGAAAGGAGTGGCAATAAATATTTAAAGTTATGAATAGCAAGGACCTACAACCAAGATTACTCTACCCAGCAAAGCTATCATTTAGAATTGAAAGTCAGATAAGGAGCTTCACAGACAAGAAAAAGTGAAAATGGTTCATCACCACCAAGCCAGTATTACATGGAATGTTGAAGGATATTCTTTAAGGAGAGGAAGGGGGAGGAGGAGGAGAAAAAGAAGAAGAAGAAAGAAGAAGAAAGAAGAAGAAGAAGAAGAAGGAGAAGGAGAAGAAAGAAGAAGAAGAAGAAGAAGAAGAAGAAGAAGAAGAAGAAGAAGAAGAAGAAGAAGAAGAAGAAGAAGAAGAAGAAGAAGAAAGGAGAAAAAGAAGGAGAAGGAGAAAAAGAAGGAGAAGGAGAAGAAGATGAATGAAAATATGAACAATAAATGGCAATAAGTACATATCTATCAACAATTGTATCAAAAAATCAAAATAAAGGAATAAGGAATTTTATGAACAAAATATTGATGAATAAAATAGAACCAGAGGCATGGAAACATGCAACAGACTGATGAATATAAGAGGGAAGGGAGGTGGGGGTGTGTGGAGAGATTATCCAAAGATCTTATATGCATATGCATTACCAATGGACACAGACAATAGGATGGTGAAGGAAGGCCTGGGGCTGGGTGGGAATCTGGTAGAAGGGAGCAATGAGGGGGAAATGGGGACATGTGTAATACTCTCAACAATAAAGATTTTTTTAAAATGAAGCACAAATTGGTAGTTATGGAACAGTTATGGGGATGTGAAGGATAACATAGGAATCCCATCTAATAAAAGGGTAATATGCAAATTGACCATACCTCCGCTACACCCACAAGCTACGCCCACCAGCCAATCTGGAACAAGTATGCAAATTAACCCAACCAAGATGGCTGCAGCCACAGAGAGAGCAGAAGGCTTGGGTTGCCCCGGCAATGGAGGAAGCCAAGCTTTCCGCCTACCCTGGGGGGCCCAGGCCTCTGCTCAAGGCTACAAAGTTTCAATTATAGAAAATAAATAAATCCCAAAAAAAATGGCGGCAGCCACAGAGCTGGAGAGAGCAAGAGGCTTGGGTTGCCCCTGGCAATGGAGGAAGCCAAGCTTTCTGCCTGTCCTGGTGGGCCCAGGCCTCCACACAAGGCTACAAGGTTTCAATTATAGAGGATAAATAAATCCCAACAAAAATGGCTGCGGCCATGGAGCGAGCAGGAGGCTTGGCTCCACTCAAGGCTACAAAGTTTCAATTATAGAAGATAAATAAATCCCAGATACTAGGGCCTCCACTTGCATTGCCGGGGAACGTGGCCGGCCTGCAAACTACCATAGGCCCTTTGCCCAAGCTGCCCCATGCCCCAAGGGAACCCCTACCCTGATTCGGGACACCCTTCAGGGCAAACCAGCCGGCACCCACCAGTGCACCAGGCCTCTATCCTATCTAATCCTATCTAATAAAAGGATAATATGCAAATTGACCATCACCCCAACACACAAGATGGTTGCCCCCATGTGGTCAAAGATAACTTCCCCCATGTGGACACAAGATGGCCACCACAAGATGGCCAGTAGGGGAGGGCAGTTGGGACAGACCAGGTCTGCAAGGGAGGGCAGTTGTGGGTGATCAGGTCAGCAGTGGAGGGCAGTTGGAAGGAACCCGGCCTGCAAGGGAGGGCAGTTGGGGGCGATCAAGCCTGCAGGGAAGCGCAGTTAGGGGTGACCAGACCAGCAGGGGAGGGCAATTAGGGGTGACCAGGCCTGCAGGGGAGGGCAGTTAGGGGCAAACAGGCTGGCAGGGGAGTGGTTAGGGGTGATCAGGCTGACAGGCAGAAGCAGTTAGGGGCAATCAGGAAGGCAGGCAGGTGAGTGGTTGGGAGCCAGCAGTCCTGGATTGTGAGAGGGATGTCCGACAGCCCGTTTAGGCCCAATCCTACAGGGATCAGGCATAAACGGGCAGTCAGACATTCCTGGAGGGGTCCCATATTGGAGAGGGTGCAGGCTGGGCTGAGAGACACACACCCCAGTGCACAGATTTTGTTCACCAGTCCTCTAGTATAGTCAATAATATTGTTATAACTATGTATGGTGTCAGATGGGTACTAGATTTATCAGTGTGATCACCTGGTAAGTTATATAAATATCTAATCATTACATTGTAAACCTGAAACTAATATAATATTGTATGCCAACTGTAATTGAAAAATAAAGTTATTTAAAACAAAAAAAAAATTGCGAAAAGGGCACATTATTTGTTGTATCCTTATCACTTACAAACAAATAAAGAGGGCATGAGGAAACTTTTGGAAGTGATGGATATGTTTATGGCATTGATAGTGCTGATTGTGGTGCTGGTTTCACAGGTGTGTACTCCAAACTCACCCACTATATAAAAGTGCCCAGCTTTTCATTTGTCAGTCATAACTAATAAAGTGTTTTATTTTAAAAAGTCAATTGTTTTTAGTACACTAGGATGACAACTCAAAATTGAAATAAAGAAAACCATTAAGTTTACAATAGCATCAAAAGGGATAAAATAATTAAGAATAAATTCAAGTGCAATACTCAGATACCGAAAATTGCAAGACATTGTTGAAAGAAATTAAAGAAGATGTAAAAAAATGGAGACACCCCATATCGTTATGGTAGATACATGTGAAGTGCTTACTGGAATTTCACATGTTTTAGTGATGCAAATTAATGGGCTATTTCTTTTCCCTGGGATCTGAGCATCATGTAGCACCATTTGTATGTCTGTGTGAATATAGTGGAGACTCTGTCTCAGCCCCCATAAACTAGATATGGACTCAAAGGTAAGCAACTCATTTGCCAGACCCACATATCTAGGCCAGGTTTTTTAACCTTGATGCTATTAATATTTGGACAAGATCATTTTTGTTGTTGTTCTGAGGGAAATATGTGTTGTAGAATGTTTAGTAGCATCCTTGGCCTTTACCTCCAAGTTGCACCCATTATTTCCCCTCCTAGCTTTCCCAAGGCCCATACCTTCAGCTCAGTTGTGACAATCAAAAATGTCTCCAGATATTGCCAAATGACTCCTGGGTGTAAAGTCACCCCATGTAAGAACAATTGATTTAGTCAATGATGTAAGGAGTTTCTGAATTAAGGATCACTTTGCTTTTCATAATCTGGGAAGCTCTCCCTGTGTCTTTAGCCTGTACCTTTCTATTGGTTTTCCACTACAAAGTAAAACACTACTACTGCCATTTACCTTGTTTCTAACTTTTGTCCAATCATCTTCTGTCCTCTATTTCCTAAAATATCTATAAAACAAGTGGTGTGTTATTTTCTATTGTTTTCTATCAATTTATGTTTGTTGACTTTTTTTTTCTCACTGAGACTGTATACTTTTGACCAGGAAATATATCATACATTTTGTTTTCTTTGTGTGATTATCAAAGTTTAAATGCTCACTTAATATGTGTCTATGAGTCCCAAGAGTTTTACACACACACAAACACACACACATCCCACACACATACATACAAACTCACATGTACCCATGAATGTTTTATAAAGAAGATAAAGAACTAAGAAAGTATCTTAGTAAAAAATCATCTATCTTGGATGTGGCAATTTATCCCTTGGTATTTTCAGTATTCTGATCATATAGTTTCTGGTATGTACTAGGAAGCAAATTCACATTTGGTGAATGACACATACTAAGTAAACTTCTAACTATGTTATCTTTAAACTTTTTCTACCTCCTGGACTCTTCATTTATTCTAAGTATGCAAGATACTAACAAATTCACTCCTGTTTTCAGCATTTATAAACATAATAGGCCTTTTGACTAATAATAACAAAAATAATAAAGATGTGGAGAGAATCATATGAGGAAGTATATTTAGTGAAATTAAGGTCCTTTTGTATGTATTCCACTAAGGAAGTTAGTAATTCTGAGATTGTAGCATTCATTGGGCTTTTTAAAGTTATAAAATATTTCAAAGGTTAAGCAAGGTCATTAGATGGTTCTAGGAGTTCATAAATTAGTCCCTATAGATTTTTTTAAATGAGGGCATTTTAAAATAGAGCAGAATGATTTGGAATTGTATTGGTTTATCCAGTTAAATGTGCCAATATATATACCCTTTCACTTTCATTTAGATATATAACCAATAAAATGTGAGTCCTACTGATTAAAATTTTGGTTCTAAATTAGAGTATCTAAGTATATATTAATTGATTTTTGTTTATGAAGCAAAAGAGTACTAAAAATACATTTGAAAGGAAATGTGTCTTCCACTATGTATCTAAGATGGTAGAATAATTTGAAGAAAATAACACTTGGTTAAATGTGTAAAAATATAAATGGGTAGAGAAATATAAAATATTGAATAATTATTGAATTGTCAAGTATGAAAATAAAATGCATCTTCTATTATGATTTATGACTTTAAAGAAATTCTAAGTAAAATGGTTGATTAATCAATTGTATCATAGAATTGGGAAACTTTTCTAAAATAACATATTTATTGAAGAAAAATCTCTGAAATTTAAATTTTCTGAGCCAACTGTAAGGTCGTGGAAATACAGAAGATGGAGGAGAAGAGCATATAACAGGGGTCCTGTTGGAGACAAAGGAGTGTTGGATTGTTGGTTGTTGTTTGCTTATTTTATTTATTTTAAGAGTCAAAATGTACTTGGGCAAAAAGTATAGCATGTCATCATTTGAAGGGTCAGATGAGTAGGAGAAAAACAAGGTAATAAGCAGTCTGTGTCAAAACAGGGTGAACCAAGATAGCAGTGTTGACTGTGTTTCCTTTTCAACACATGCTTGTGAATGACACCTGTGTGCCTTAGGGTGACTCTTCTTTTCTTTTTTTTCTGCCTCTATTTTTTTTTTCTTTATTGATTAAGGTATTACATATGTGTCCTTATCCCCCCATTGATCCTTCCCCACTCATGCCCTCACCCCCCTGGTGTCTGTGTCCATTGGTTAGGCTTATATGCATGCATACAAGTCCTTTGGTTGAACTCTCCCCCTTACCCTCACCCTCCCCTATCAGAATGACTCTTCTACTGCTTGGTAGGTGTGTGCAGTGAAGGAGTGGGTTGTGTGCTGTGGAAATCACATCACTAGCAGTGACTAGCCAGTACGGAAACATTCAACAGTATCCTGTACAGGTGTATTTGACTACTTGCTCCACCAATGACTTTGGTGAAGCAAGGGCCCCTTTTTTTGCGCATGTAGTCTCCATATGCCTGCTGGAACCCTATCCCCATTGAAACTCTTCCCTTAGGCAGGAGGAGCCTTTAAGTCTGAGGTCACTTGAACCCTAGCTCAATGTATAGGAGGACTTTATTATTTGTTTGATATTTATTTATTTATTTATGTATGTATTTATTTATTATCTATCTCTCTATTTATTTTGATTGATTTTTAGAGAGAAAAGAAAGAATGGATAGAGGGAGAGAGAGTGAGAGAGAGAGCGAGAGAAACAGCAATGTGTTGTCCCACCTATTTGTGCATTCATTGATTGCTTCTTGTATGTGCCCTGACTGGGGATACACCTGCAACCTTGGCTTATCAGGATAATGCTTCAACTAACTGAGCTACCCAACCAGGGTGAAGGCTTTAATTTTTTATTTTACTTAAACTACAATAACTAAGTACTTCCTTTGCTTTTCTTGCAGCAAATCTTCATTTCCATCCTTGCTGTTTACTATTTATAGTGCCTGTGTAATCCTCCAGGTTCCACTGCACACAATCTCCCTCATTATGGTGCCTGGTTGTGTGGTTTTAAGGTAAACAGCATATGTGTCTACTGAGACTATGGCTGTATGAATAACACTACCTGAACAGAAAGCAAAGCAATTTTGAGAAGAACAGAACTATTACATAACCAGAGCTGACAGTTGTAAGTACAAAAAGGAGGAAATGTGAGAAGTTTAGAATTAGGGGTTAAAGTGAGGGGTGCTATATGATAACTGTGAAAAGACCCCATATTTTCTTAAAAATAAATTGGCAATAAATAAAAAAGTTATTATATTTAAATAATATTTCAAACTCTGAGATAAATTTACCTTTCTAACAGTATTCTGTCTGGCTTTCACTTTATTAATGATCACTACCCTTTAAAGTCTTTCATTTCAGAAATGCTATATAATGACCCCATTTGGAAAGGAAATGCATGTTGTTTCAATAAAATATACTTTTTTTTTGACTCTAACTTTTATTTCCTATTTTAAAGACTGATGTTTTATTTTATTTATTACTTTTTAACTGAATTTACTGAGGTGAATTGGTTCACAAAACCATGCAGGTATCAAGGATATGACTCAACAAAACATCATCTGCACACTGCATTGTGCGCCCATGATGCAAAGCAAAGTATTTTTCCTTCTCCATTTATCCACCCTTTGCCCACCTTTACCTAATCCCACCCCCCACCTTTCTTCTGGCAACCATCATACTGTTGTTGGTTTTTGTGTGATATATATATTTTTTGCCCAGAGCAAAAAATTCGTGCACGGGGGCATGTTTCCCTCAGCCCAGCCTGCACCCTCTCCAATCTGTGACCCCTCGAGGAATGTCCGACTGCACGTTTAGGCCCGAACCCGGTAGGATCGGGCCTAAACGTGCAGTCGGACATCCCTCTCACAATCCAGGACTGCTGGCTCCCAACTGCTTGCCTGCCTGCCTTCCTGATTGCCCCTAACCGCTTCTGCCTGCCAGCCTGATCACCCCCTAACCACTCCCCTGCCAGCCTGATTGCCCTCCCTTGTAGACCTGGTCACCCCTAACTGCCCTCCGCTGCAGGCCTGGTCCTCAACTGCCCTCCCTTGCAGGCCGGGTCCCTCCCAACTGCCCTTCCCTGCTGGCCTGATCTCCCACAACTGCCCTCCCCTGCAGGCCTGGTCTCCCCCAACCCCCCTCCCCTGCAGGCTTAGTGCCCCCCAACTGCTCTCCCCTGCAGGTCTGGGTCCCCCCCAACTGCCCTTCCCTGAAGGCCCGGTCGTCCCCAACTTCCCTCCTCTGCTGGCCTGGTCACCCCTAACTGCCCTTCCCTGCAGTCTTGATCATCCTCAACTGCCCTCTCTTGCAGGCCTGTTCCCTCCCAACTGCCCTCCCCTGCTGGCCTGATCACCCACAACTACCCTCCCCTGCTGGTTATCTTGTGGTAGCCATCTTGTGTTCACATGGGGGCAGCCATCTTGTGTGTTGGAGTGATGGTCAATTTGCATACTACTCTTTTATTAGATAGGATAGAGGCCTGGTGCACGGGTTGGGGCCCACTGGTTTGCTCTGAAGGGTGTCCTGGATCAGGTGGGGGTTCCCTTGGGGCATGGGGCGGCCTGGGCGAGGGGCCTGTGGTGGTTTGCAGGCCAGTCATGCCCCACAGCGACCCAAATGGAGACCCTGGTATCTTGGATTTATTTATCTTCTATAATTGAAACTTTGTAGCCTTGAGCAGAGGCCAGGGCCAGCCAGGGCAGTCGGGAAGCTTGGCTTCCTCTACCGCTGGGGGCAACCCATGCCTCTGGCTGGCTCCAGCTCAGTGGCCGCCGCCATCTTTGTTGGGCTAATTTGCATACTCATTCCTGATTGGCTGGTGGGCGTGGCTTGTGGGTGTAGCAGAGGTACAGTCAATTTGCATGTCTCTGTTTTATTAGATACAATTAATAGCCCTGTGCATGGTCAGTAGCACTCTGCAGGGTCTGGCCACTCCGCGTTTTCTGCCCAGAGGTTCTCTGCTGCCCAGAGGCCCATCTGTGCCCCGGCATGGTCAGAGGCCCATATGTGGCTAGTGTGTAATGCTTGCCTCGTTGCACGGGCAATGACACAAGCACTCTTGCCCCCCACCGGGCTCTCCGTGCCCACTGCCCAGAGTCCTTCCATGGCTGGGGTAGAACACTTCCCTCGTCGCCTCAGCAACGAAGTAAGCATTCCACCAGATCACTCATGCTGCCTGCTCTCAGCAGCCACCCTGCCAGGACTAGAGGACTCTGGTTGTACTGAGAGGACTGGGCGCTGCCATCTTGTGGCTACGGACGCCACCATCTTTGAGACAGAGTGACGGTTAATTTGAATATTACCCTTTTATTCAATAGGATTTTTATTATTATTATTTTTTTTTTTTTTTTTTGCCTAATTCCTATACCATGTTTCATCCAGCCTTCACCACCCCTCTGACAGATGACAGTCTGTTCTGTGTACCCATTCCTCTGTTTCTATTTTGTTCATCAGTTTATTTTGTTCATTAGATTCCACATATAATTGAGATCATATGGCAATTGTCTTTCTCTGACTGGCTTATTTCACTTAGTATAATTATCTCCAGGTCCATCTATGCTGTGACAAAAGGTAAGAGATCCTTTTTTTTTATAGCCACACTAGTGGTCCAGTGCACAAAATTTGTGCACCGGGGGGGGGGGGGGGGGGGTGTGTCCCTCAGCCCGGCCTGCACCCTCTCCAATCTGGGACCCCTTGGGGGGTTTCTGACTGCTGGTTTAGGTCCGATCACTGTGGGATCAGGCCTAAACCGGCAGTCAGACATCCCTCTCGCAATCTGGGACCTCTGGCTCCTAACCGTTCATCTGCCTTCCTGACTGATTGCCCCTAACCACTCTGACTGCCAGCCTGCTCACCCCCAACTGCCCCCCCACCAGCCTTCTCACCCACAAATGCCCCACTTTCTGGCATGATTGCCCCCCCCACCAGCTTGTTCACCCCCAACTGTCCCCCTGCTAGCCTGATCGCCCCTAACTGCCCCCCCTGCCAGCCTGCTCACCCCCAACTGCCCCCCTGCTGGCCTGCTCACCCCCAACCGGCCCCCCCTGCTATCCTGCTCACCCCCAACTTCCCCCACTGCCAGCCTAATCACCCCGACTGCCTTCCCCTCCTGGCCTGATCGCCCCTAACTGCCTCTGCCTCAGCCCTGCCACTATAGCTTTGTCTGGGTGGCAGCCACGGAGCCGGCTGGGGCGACCAAGGAAGCCAAGCCTCCCATCTGCTCTGGCCGGCACTTCCATCTTTGTCGCATCAATTTGCATATTCCCTCCTTATTGGCTGTGTGTGCTGCCATCTTTATTGCGAAGTGACTGTTAATTTGCATATTAATCTTTTATTAGATAGGATAATATTCTATTGTGTAAATGTACCATAGCTTTTTTAATCCACTCATCTACTGATGGGCACTTGGGCTATTCTCAGATCTTAGCTATTGTAAAGAATGCTGAAATAGGGGCGCATATATACTTTTTGAATTGGTGTTTTGGATTTCTTAGAATATATTCCCAGAAATGGGATCTCTGGGTCAAAAGGCAGTTCCATTTTTAATATTTTGAGGAAACTCCATACTGTTTGCTACAAGTGGCTGCACCAGTCTGCATTCCACCAGCAGTGCATGAGGGTTCCTTTTTCTCCACATCCTTGCCAGCACTTGTCATTTGTTAATTTATTGGTGGTAGTCATTCTGAAAGGTGTGAGGTGATATCTCATTGTGATTTTAATTTGTATCTCTCCGATGATTAGTGATGTTGAGCATACTACATGTCTTTTGTTCATCTGTATGTCCTCTATAGAGAAATGTCTATTCAGGTCCTTTGCCCATTTATTAAATGGGTTATTTGTCTTTTTGATGTTGACTTGTATAAGTTCTTTATATTTTTTGAAAATTAACCCCTTATCAGATGTATCATTGGCAAATATATTCTCCTATTCAGTGGGTTATCTTTTCATACTGTTGATGATTTCTTTTGCTATGCAGAAGTTTTTTGGTTTGATGTAATCCCATTTGTTTATTTTTCCTTTGTTTCCCTTGACAGAGGAGCTATGTCAGAAAACAACATTGCTGCAAAAAATTTCCAAGCTTTTACTGCCTGTATTTTCTTCTAGAATTTTTATGGTTTCATGACATATTTAAGACCTTAATCCATTTTGAGTTTATTCTTGTGTATGGGGAAGGTTGGTAGTCTAGTTTCATTTTTTTTCATGTTGCAGTCCAATTTTCTCAATACCATTTATTGAAGAAACTGTCTTTACCCTATCGTATGTTCTTGCCTCCTTTGACAAATATTAATAATAAATCCTGTGTTTATTTCTGTGTTCTCTATTTTGTTCCATTGTTCTACATGCCTGTTCTTGTGTTAATATCATGTTATTTTGATTACTAGGTCCTTGCAGTATAATTTGATATCAGGTAGTGTGATACCAGCAACTTCGTTCTTCCTCATGATTGCTGAGACTTTCCGGAGTCTTTTGTGGTTCCATATACATTTTTTAAATATTTGTTCTAGATTTGTGAGCTACGCCATTGGTATATAAATAGGAATTGCATTAAATATGTAGATTGTTTTGTGCAGTATGGACATGTCAATGATGTTTATTAATTTTTCTTATCCACGAACATGGTATATGTTTCCTCTTATTTGTATCTTCCTCAATTTCCATCTTTAATACCTTCTAATTCCCAAGTACAGGTTTTTATATCCTTTGTTAAATTTATTACTAGGTACCTTATTTTTTGTTGTTGTTGCAATAATAAATGGGATTCTTTTCTTAATTTCTCTTTATTATAGTTCATTATTGCTATATAAAAATGCCACCAATTTCTGAATATTAATTTGTATCCTGCTACTTTGCCAAATTCATTTATTAGATCTAGTATTTTTTTGGTGTGGAGTCTTTAGGGTTTTCTAGACATAATTTCATGTTATTTACCAATAATGACAATTAACTTTTATTTCTATAATTTCATATTCTCTGAGAATAAAATACAGTCACTATATTTACTCAGCCTTAAAAATGGTTGTAATATGAAATTTAGATCCCGATGAAAGGAAATAGTTATATAAATGCTTGTTCTAAATCCATTAACTTGTAGCACAATTTGTATTGTGAACAGCCAAAAAGACACAATATATACCATAGTGTACCACACCATAAGGGCAGCTGCAAAACCTACTCTAAGGGATTATGTGACTATTCATCATGCAAAATGTGTCCACCTACAGATCATCTGTGCACAGGCTTATATGTATGTACATGGATATTATTCAAACTTATATATCTCGTGCTTTTCTGTTTTTCCCCCTGGAGCTCTGGCCATCTTTTCTTTTGGCTGTTCATATTAAAATACTATCAAATCCAGGCATGATTCTCTATCATTTTTTTTTATTATGGTAACATTTACCTTCACTTGAACAGTTGCTGGCCACAAATCTTCAGATATTGTGTTAGAATGCCAACTTTCTGATAAATAACAATATATAGAATTCTTAATAAAATGCATCTAATTCAGAATTATGTAACTGAATTACCATTAGGTCTGGAAAAGATTTACTTAAAAGAAATCAAAGGAAAATAAAATCAGTATATACCATTTCTAAATTGCCCATATTAAACCTTAGACTGCTCATGAACAAACTTAATTCTGTTTTGCTGACAAATAAAGCAATGCAAAATGCAATGATTTTCATCTGTTTAGTAGTACTGTAGCACACAAATGTCATTTTCTGGAACCCTTATGTATCAGACTGAATGACTAAATTTACATCAGCTATTTGATGGAATAAAATAAAGTCATTTAAATAGGACATACCCAGTGGATCAATGTTTTCTGCTTTGAAAATGAATACCTTAGTTTTCCCTAGGCATTTATGTGGAAACAAGAGATCATTATTCTATGACAGTGTTTCATTCCGTTGACATTTCTAAACAGAAAGTCTTCTTGCTATGTGGGTTTATGAGTTTGTTCACAAATAATATGTATATTGTGGTGGTAGGAGAAAATACATTATTTTACAAAATGTGCATTTTAACTAATATTATGTCTGTTGAGTGTTTTAACTATTCCCTTTTCATAAGTAAAACACCATTGAAAAAGTTATATTAACTCTTTTAGGAGACAAGGATACTCTTATTGACTAAATGACTAAGCTGATTCATTAAATAATGCCTTAAAAGACTAAAAGAATAAATCCAACTTCAAAAGGTGCCAAACCTGCAACAGTGGAACATCTCTGGCACTAAAGTAATCAATACAACTATTCCATTTTGTGAAGAATTTTATGGCCATTTACTACAGTTTCTAGGCCTTGTTTTTAGATGTGTGTGTGTGTGTGTGTGTGTGTGTGTGTGTGTGTGTGTGTGTGTGTTTTTCTTTCAAAGATAATCCATAGACCTGAATGACATACAGCCTGCCAACGAAAACTGAAACAAAAATCTGCTATGTTAAGAGTTCAGGTTAGAATGAAACAGTGTGGTCGATTATAAAGAATGTTATAAGAATCTCAGAAAGACACTGTTATGTAGAAATTATAGTAACCTGAGCAGTCAGAAATCTGATTGTTCTTTTAAAGCAATGACAGTGCTGAATCTAAACTAAAATAGAGGAGATATATATTTTTTTTCATTTTCTGAGTTTCAGGGACCATGGGCTGAAATTATGTTAGTGTATAATGAAGTTATATTTAATAGTGCATTATCTTTGGAAATAAATATTGATATGACAAAATATTACTATTCCACATTTTCAATAGTGTATACTATTCATTCAATCAACAAATTTTTTATCAATATGATCTGCATGAAATGCTAGGAAAACAGAATTGAAATAAGCTCTTACAGTTTGATAGGAAAAAAATAAACAGTCACGGTATGATATAAGAACACCCAACCACACCCTGGCTGGCGTGGTTTATTTGGTTGGGCATCATCCCATACACCGAAAGTGTATAGATGTGATTTCCAGTCAGGGCACATGCCTGGGTTGTAGGCTTAAAGCAACGTGTAGAAGGCAGCCCATCGCTGATCTTTCTTTCTCTCTGTCCCTCTCCCTTCCTCCCTCTATAAACATCAATAAAAAATCTTTTAAAAAAGAACACCTAACAACTACCATTTTATTCACATAACTTGAGCTTCTGCAAACTCTGACAATCTTCAGGATATACCTATATATCAGAATGCTAGACTGTGTCCACTATTTCCTTTATATATATATATATATATATATATATATATATATATATATATATATATATATATATATATATTTTAGTGATTTTTTTAGTGAGAGAGGGAGAGGGAGAGAGAAATAGAAATATCAATGGGAAAGAATCAACATCCATCAGCTATCTCCTGCACACTCCCCCCGCCCCTTCCCCCCCCCCCAAAGGATTGAGCCTGCAACCCCGGCATGTCCCCTTATTGGAATCGAACAGGCAACATCTGGGTGCATTGGTCGAAGCTCAACCACTGAGCCACACTGGCCAGACTGTGTCCACTACTTCTTTATTGGCCTCTGCAGTTTATCCACTTTCTATGTTGACATGAAGTCTCCACTCTTAAACCTATACTTCCACATATATGTACAACCAAGTCCCTGCTCTGCTAATACTCCTGTCTCAAACTTATTTTCCAAAAATAAAAAAAAAAACTTGTGAATTGTCTGCCTTATGGTCCCACCACCAGAATGACCAGTCCATTTGCTTCTTTACCTACATGTTCTTTCTTTTCTCCTGGTTTTATGGTTCAAGTCTTTATATCTTAAAAACATCAATCTTTGCACTTGTTTGAAGGATCTCATCTCTTCTTATCTACACAGTTTGGTCCTACATTTATCTCCTTTCCTATTTTACTGAAATATTAGAGAAATGTAGTTATGCCTTGTTTAACTCACTCCTATTGAAGACTCTGTTAAAAGCAGCTCAATTTAATATTTGCTTCCTGATTCTCCAGGTCTGAAATTGATCTATTTAATCTTGCACTTTGTATACAAGGGTAAAAGGAGCACTTTAGTGAGGACTAATCTTTGTGAGGTGCATTCAGGAGTGTGAAAACATCCTGTCTAAAGCCACTAGAGATTGGTGTTCAGATAGACAGGCCACAAAGTTTATCTGCATTCTATTTATAAGTAACCTCTAAGCCCCCTCCTTTCTCCAGTCATAGATCTGAATACAAGTAATCAGTCTTTCTTCTTTCATCTACTTATGTCTGACATAGTAAACTTCTTATCTATGAAATTAGCAAGCACAATTATCAGAGGAAATATCTCACACATAGAAAGTTTATGGTTTTAGAATTTTTTATCCTTCTCTCCTTTACTTCACCATAATGTTATCCTGGTTTTGTCCTTCAATTGTAGTGTCACTTCGGCCAAGGTACTGACATGTCCCTGATCTCAGTTAATTTAAATAAAGAGTAGTCTTGAAGAAATGATCTGCTCATAACATTTTATTTCAGCTCCCAAATCCTTACGAATAATGAGTCTGTTTATTAACCAGTGAAATGCAGGGAATATGACTGAAATGACAAACTGAGCCACTGGGCCAGCTGAGCACAGCAGTAATAAGTAGAATAGGTGTTAAGCACCATAATTCCCAATAATATCGTGTCCAATTAAAGCCTTAGAGTCTAGGCCAGTCCCTTTCAATACATGTGGTAATTTCTGAAGTACATGGTAAAAATATGAAATTTTAAAAATTTTGTGTCCCCATTATTTAAAAGTAGATAAATGTTTGAACTTTTTATTTTATTTATTTATTTATTTAACCTTTTATTTTTAAACTAGTGGCCTGGTGCATGAAATTCGCGCATGGGGGGGAAGGGGTGTCCCTCAGGTTGGCTTGCACCCTCTTCAATCTGGGATCTCTCGGGGGATGTCCGACTGCCGCTTTAGGCCAGATCCCTGGGATCTGGCCTAAACCGGCAGTCGGACATTCCTCTCACAATCTGGGACCGTTGGCTCCTAACCGCTCACCTACCTGCCTGATCGCCCCTAACCAATCTGCCTGCCAGCCTGCTCACCCCCAACTGCCCCCACTGGCCTTCTCACCCCTAACTGCCCCCCCCTGCTGACATGCTTGCCCCAAACTGCCCCACCCTGCTGGCCTGATCATACCCAACTGCCCCCCACTGCTGGCCTGCTCGCTCCTTACTGCCACCCCCTCCGGCCTGCTTGGCCCCAACTGACACCCCCCTGCTGGCCTGATAACCCCCATCTGCCTCCCTGCCAGCCTGCTTGCTGCCTACTGCCTCCCCTTGCTGGCCTGCTCCCCTCTTACTGCCCCCCTGCACCGGCCTGCTCGGCCCCAACTGCCCCCCCACTACTGGCCTGCTCACCACCAACTTCCCCCACGACTGGCCTGATCACCCTCAACTGCCCTCTCCTCCTGGCCTGATTGCCCCTAACTGCCTCTGCCTCAGCCCTGCCACTATGGCTTTGTCTGGGTTACAGCCATGGAACCAACTGGGGCGACCAAGGAAGCCAAGCCTACACCTCCCGCCCTCTCTCCTCCCGCCTGCTCCGGCCGGCTCCAGCTGGCACTGCCATCTTTGTTGCATCAATTTGCATATTCCCTCCTAATTGGCTATGGGTGCTGCCATCTTTATTGCGAAGTGACAGTTAATTTGCATATTACTCTTTTATTGGATAGGATCCTACTCTTTTCAATTCCAAAACACACATGGTAGATTCCATTATTTTATTTTCTTTACATATTTTCCTATTTTAGTGTCTAGTTTATTTTAAAATGTTTACCTTAAAATGATTATGAAATACATATTTCTAACTTCTCAAATCTAAAACAAAATTACTATCTTAATCTCCCCTCTCTACCTAACACTAGTGTTCAAAACACCTAACAACTGATAAGGTACCATCATCAATACTCAGAACACATGTCTGCATCCACCTGGTTTGGGCTGCTCTGGAAACTGAAGCTGCCTACTAGTCCACATCTGCTCAGAAAAATAAAAATCATGGCTGGAAATGAAATAGACAGGGAAAACCATGAATTTCCTTTCAGTTTTAACTGTGAATAACTATTTCTACAAATCTTGGGAAAAGGCATTGGTGTGTGAGTGACCATGCTCCTCAGAATCTGATGGTAATATACCTGATAGTAAAATATTTTCTCATTAATTAGACGTAAGAGTAGTCTTTAGTGTATTATATTTCTGGTTCAGTTCCCCTTTTTTGCAATTTAATGTAAGTGCTTATGGGTAATATCTGGAAATTTTAAAGTGATATATATATATCCAAGTTCTGTTTTAATCCTCACAAAATTCTTCTTAGATAGATGCAATCACTGTCCCCGTCTTATAGATGAGGAAACCAGAGCTTAGACTGCTTATGGTATCTATCCAAGGGCACCAATTCAGTAAGTGGAAAAATCTAAGAAAATATCTATTTAACTGAAGCCCATGTGTTAGCCACTAGAAAATAATATCAAGTTGTCCATTTTAAGTGATTTTTAAAATTGCATAAGAAAGCAGAAAATAGGTCTTCAGATATAATGGTTGGAAATCATGAAACTGCCTCCACAAAAGGAGGATACAGTAAATCTATGTGTAAGTTATTGTCAATTTTACCTTTAAATTTCATGGTCCTAACAACCTCATCTATGTAAATTAACATTCTCAATCAGTACAAGATGGAGGAGAGTAGAAATTCAAACTTTAATCCTCATTTTGCAAAGACTGAAATAATTAGTTCTCTCCATTTGCTGGCAATGACTGGCAGGACAAAATCTTGATTTCAGAGTTCTGAGTGTAAGTGCTGAAACAGTTCTTGAGGAATGTCTGGGTCTTTGTTAGGTTCTACTTTTGTTTTCTGAGAGTTGGCTGGAACCTCACAGTGGGAATAAGAAAAAAAAAGCAAATTCTAGTGGTATCTTATTATATGTAAGAGGACTTATAAAATTGTAAGTACTAAATGGGTAAATAACTATCCCTGGTTTATATAACACAGTAAACTATTTAATTATCAGTTATTAGACTTTAGATTACTGTCAAGGTTTTCAATTTCATTATAACACTTCAGAAAAAAAAGTTAAAATAGGTGTTTTGGTTTTTTTGGTCAGGAACCTGCTTGTGCATGCTAATTTAAAAATTAAAACTTGCACTCAAACTCATAAACCCCCCATGTTGTTTTATTGGTGTACTATAATTTCAACAGTTTTTTTTGTATATAATATTTGTGAAAAAAGGCAATTTTCGTATTTTATATATGATACAGCTTTACAAATTTAAACAAAATAGCCTAGATTTATTTAATTAATCTTAATGTAATATATTATTTTCCTAATAAAATTTTAGGAATTTATTTTGAAATTTAGTCAAAAGTACATTAACTGAGAGTCTGTATTTTTAAGAAAATGTCCCATGTAAAGCTAGAAACACAAAGGTGAAGAAAACACAGTTCTCATTTTTGACAAAACAAGATAAGGTATGATATATAATAATTACAGGTATACATTTTATATATATATTTTTTAAGATATAAGTGAAATAAAATCACACTAACACAAAAAAATACAACCATGTTTGAGAGAAAGAAAGAAGGTAGCTTAATTTGAATAGGCTATAAATAAATTTGTGAAGGCAAGCTGGAATGACAGTAGTATCAAATCAAAGCTAAAAGATTTTACTTTGTTATTGATGATAGTTTTAAAAAATCACCAAAACTTTTTCATTAATCTTGCAAACCTTCTTACCTGTCTGCTATATATAACTATTACCATGTGTTTAAAACACAGGCTAAATATGCTTCTATCTCTGATCTTTAGGACTCAACTCAGCACCTGTGTAAGCCTTAGCTAGAGTAAACACAGAGCAGAGCTCTACTATATAAATAGACACTCATGAAAAATAAAAGTATTTGATATCATATTTGAGGTGTTATGAATCATTTATGACTTCTGAGTTTAGAGAATGGACACTCTTTAGGACAGATAACAGGATGTCTGTCACATGTATTCCCTTTCCCCATTTTTTTCTAAAAATGGTTTGTCTTTTACAGCACAGAAACACTAGTCTTATTTCCATGATCTTAGATACATTTTAAAATAAAATTATATGTGTTCTTTCCAATATCAAAACACATATTTGCTTTTGCTAATTACATTTGCACTAATAAATACTTTTCATGGTTATTTACTGTTACATACTCCAGAAGACTCAGTTTTAATTCAACATCATATATATATATATATATATATATATATATATATATATATATATATATATATATATGTGTGTGTGTGTGTGTGTGTGTGTGTGTGTGTGTGTGTGTGTGTGTGTGTATATATATATATATATATATATATATATATATATATATATATATATATATACACTAGAGGCCCTGTGCACGAAATTCATGCATGGGGGACTGGAGGGTTGTGTCCCTCATCCCAGCCTGCACCTTCTCCAATCTGGGATCCCTCTCACAATCCAGGACTGCTGGCTCCCAACCGCTTGACTGCCTACCTGCCTGATTGCCCTTAACTATTTCTGCCTACCAGCCTGATCACCCCCTAACTGCTCCCCTGCCAACCAGATCGACACTTAATTGCTCCTCTGTGGCCCGATTGCCCTGAACTGCCCTCTCCTGCCAGCTCAATCACCCCCAACTGCCCTGCCCTGCTGGCCCAGTCACTCCTAACTTCCCTCCCCTGCCAGCCTGGTTGCCCCAACTGCCCTCGCCTGCAGGCCTGGTCACCCCCAACTGCTCTCCCCTGCTGGCCTGATCACCCACAGCTGCCCTCCCCTGCCGGCCATCTTGTGGCGGCCATCTTGTGTCCACATGTGGACGACCATCTTTGACCACATGGGGGCAGCCACCTTGTGTATTGGAGTGATGGTCAATTTGCATATTTCTTATTTATTATATAGGATATATATCTACATTAATAAAATAGAAAGATGCAAATTGACCATACCTCCGCAATGCCCACCAGTCAATCAGGAGTGAGTATGCAAATTAACCCAACAAAGATGGCAGGTTTATTTGCATATGCAGGTGCCAAGAGGCCTGGGTCCTGAGGATGTTCCTGGGAACATCCTCAGGACCCAGGCCGCTTCTAGCCTGTATACTGTGCGTAGTCCCTGAGAGGCTGGGGTCCCGAATGACCCCAGCCACTCTGGGCCTACGGGCGCAGGCACCAAATGGCTGGTGGCATGGCGGGAACATCTACTGCATCTCCATGGCAACGCAGTGGAAGTTCCCAACCCATTGCAGCTTGCGTGTGTGCCAACGCGAATTGGTGACTGGGGTCCATGCCCCCAGCCTGGTGCCCACTACGTGGGGCTGCTGGCCTTGGGGGCATGCCCCCAGAAGCAGCCTCCATGTGGCCCAGGCCTGCACACCCCCAGCCCAGGGCCCACAATGCAGGACTGCCAGCCTTGGGGGCATTCCCCCTGGAGTGGCGGGGACATGCCCCTAGCCTATGGACACAATGCAGGGGTCCTCTGCACATGAGCTGCAGAGGAAACACCTTTTCTTTTCTTTTTTAAAAAAATGTATTTTATTGACTTTTTGCAGAGAAGAGGGGAGAGGGATAGTCAGAAACATTGATGGGTAGAAACACTGCACACTCCCCACTGGGGATGTGCCCCCAACCAAGGTACATGCCCTCAACAGAAATCAAACCTGGGACCCTTCAGTCTGTAGGCCAATGCTCTATCCACTGAGCCAAACCATTTTGAGCATAAACACCTTTTCTGACCGCTCATTGGCTAAGCTACCTGTACACTGCCATTTGCAGTGTTCTTGGTAACTTGGATAATAAGAATCCAAGAAGGTGATCTAGGGTTTTTCCACAACCCTCCTGGAGGAAAAAATGAAGGTCCATTGCTGGAGGGGCTAAGAAATGTCATATCCTGCCCTAGCCGGTTTGGCTCAGTGGATAGAGCCTCAGCCTGTTGACCGCTGGATCTGGGTTCGATTCTGATCAAGGGCATGTACCTAGATTACAGGCTCCCCCTGGCCAAGGCCCAGGTCAGGGCTCATGCAAGAGGCAACCATTCAAATTTTCCCTCTCACATTGATGTTTCTCTCTGTCTCTCCCTCTCTCTTTCAAGCTCTCTAAAAATCAATGGAAACATATCCTCAGGTGAGGATAAAAAAAAAGAAAGAAATGTCATATCCTATGAAAGACACATCTTGAAAATGTCTAAAGAAAGTTGTCATTTTTTCATGGTGAAGGGACTGGAGTCCGTGTTGATGAAAACACCTTGGCAGCTGTGGTGACTGGCAGTGGCTGCAGCAGTGAGGTGATGGGGCTGGTGCCTTCCCCTGATCAGCCAGGTCACCTCCTGGCTGTGTTTATATAACTATACACACACACACACACACACACACACACACACACACACACACACACACACACACACACGCTAGAGGCCCGGTGCATGGATTTGTGCTCTGGTGGGGGTCCCTCTGCTTGCCTGTGGGGATTGGGCTGAAACTGACTCTCCGACATACCCCTAGGGGTTCTGGATTGTGAGAGGGTGGTTCTTAGGTGATGCACCCCAGAATTGGGCTCCCTCCTCTCTGGTTCCGGGTGTGTCACCCGAGAAACCCAGCTGCCAAGTCACTGCAGCTCGGCAGCTCCGATGTTGAGCTTCTGCCCCCTGGTGGTCATTGCATGTCATAGCTGCCAGTTGGATGGTCACTTAGGCTTTTATATATATAGATACATTTTTATTGATTTCAGAGAGGAAGGGAGAGGGAGAGAAAGATAGAAATATTCACGACGAGAGAGAGTCATTGATTGGATGCTTCCAGCATGACCTTACTGGGGATCGAGCCTGTAACCCAGGCATATGCCCTTGACCAGAATGGAACCCAGGACCTTTCAGTCCACAGGCCTATACTCTATCCATTGAGCCAAACTAGCTGGGGCTATAAATACATATTCACTCAAAATTCCTTCTTTTTATATGAAACTAGAGGCCCGGTGCATGAAAATTCATGCACTGCAGGGTGTGGGGGGTCCTTCAGCCCGGCTGCCCCCCTCACAGTCTGGTAGCCCTCAGGGGCAGGAGGTAACCAGGCGATCAGGGGAAGGCGACACCCATCACACCTCTGCTGCTGCTACTGCTGGCAGCACAAGCATTGGCCGGCCCTGGTTACCTGAGCCTTGGGCAGCCCTAGGTGGCTGAGAAGCCACCATCTGAGCCTTGCCTGCACCTTGGGCTGGTCCTAGGTGGCTGGGCAGCCACCATCCGAGGCTTGTCTGCTCCTCAGGCCGGCCCTTAGCGGCTGGGACGCTGAGGGAACTGGGGGACTCTGGAGGCAGACACGTGGAGCGGCTGAGGAGCTGAGGGCTGAGGGGACTGGGCGCTGCCATCTTGTGGCTGTGGGCACCACCATCTTTGAGGTCGTGGCAGTCAATTAGCATATTCCTTCCATATTGGCTGTGGGTGCTGCCATCTTTGGGACAGGACAGTCAACTAGCATATTCCCGCCTTATTGGCTGTGGCTGCTGCCATCTTTGCAATGGTGTGAGGGTCAATTGGCATATTCCCTCTTTATTAGATAGTATTATGTGATGAAATAAGTGAATTCGAAGTGCACATTAGATTGTCAATTTGGGGGAGCCTTTTCACCAGGCCTATTACAGGTCATGTGTAAGAACTACAATAGCAAGGTACTGCCCCCATCCTAGCCCTAGTATGTGATCTTGTCACCTTTCCTTTGCCTTGCTTAGACAATTAATGCACATTTTTCATCCCATTTTGGTCAAGAACTTCATTCTCACAGTTGTCCACAACTAGCAGGCAATATAAAGCAAATCAGAAAACTAAAACCCTCTCTGCCTTAGCAGCTGGAATATCCAAATTCCATTGCGAATGCTTACTTTCAGGATTCTGAACCACTTTAAAATCTCTGATAGCCCTTATAGCCTTTTATTTTTCCCTCTGCTGCAACTGATGTCCTTGGACTTAACCTGCGTCTTAGAAAAATTTTTGTATCTATACAATGGCATGTGTATTGTGATATGCCTTGCCTTACTCCAGTCACTACTGACATTATTTACCCTTAGCTTCTGGTACTTAAACTAATGCTCCCTAATGACTTGATACAAAAAGTAAGAAAAGTAAAATTATAGAAAAATGTTAAGAAGATTATCAATCCTACAGGGCAATAAGCATTCAAAAGTCCATGTGGAATCGGGAAGCTTTATCTTATGACTAGAGGCCCAGTGCACGAAATTCGTGCACGGAGGGGGGTTGTCCCTCAGCCCAGCCTGTACCCTCTCCAATCTGGGATCCCTCTCACAATCCAGGACTGCTGGCTCCCAACTGCTTGCCTGCCTGCCTTCCTGATTGCCCCTAACCACTTCTGCCTGCCAGCCTGATCACCCCCTAACCACTCCGCTGCCAGCCTGTTTGCCCCCAACTTCCCTCCTCTGCCGGCCTGATCACCCTTAACTGCCCTCTCCTGTAGGGTTGATCACCTCCAACTGCCCTCCCTTGCAGGCCGGGTGCCTCCCAACTGCCCTCTCCTGCTGGCCATCTTGTGGTGGCCATCTTGTGTCCACATGGGGACAGGATCTTTGACCACATAGGGGCAGCTATATTGTGTGTTGCAGTGATGATCAATCTGCATATTATTCTTTTATTAGATAGGATAGAGGCCTGGTACAGGGGTGGGGGCCAGCTGGTTTGCCCTGAAGAGCGTCCCGGATCAGGTGGGGGTTCCCTTGGGGTGTGGGGCGGCCTGAGCGAGGGGCCTGTGGTGGTTTGCAGGCCGGCCATGCCCCCTGGCAACCCAAGCAGAGGCCCTGGTATCTGGAATTTATTTTCCTTCTACAATTGAAACTTTGTAGCCTGGAGCGGAGCCAAGCCTGGGGCTCCCTCCGAGGCCGGCAGCCATTTATGTTGGGGTTATAATTGAAACTTTGTTGCCTTAAGCAGGTGGGCCCGGCCAGGGTGTGCGGAAAGCTTTGCTTCCCCTGTTGCCGGCGGCAACCCTGGCCTGCTCTCTCAAGCTCCATTCTGCCGCCATTTGTTTGAATTTGTTTACCTTCTATAATTGAAATTTTGTAGCTTGAGTGGAGGCTTAGGCCTGGCCAGGGCAGGCGGAAAGCTTGGCTTCCTCTGTTACCTAGGAAACCTTGCTCTCTGTGGCTGTAGCCATCTTAGTTTGGGTTAATTTGCATGCTCGCTCTGATTGGATGGTGGGCATGGCTTGTGGGCATGGCTTGTGGGCGTGTCGGAGGTATGGTCAATTTGCATATTTGTCTATTATTAGATAGGATGGTACATAAGTTTGTAAACTATGTATATTCATGTGTGTGAGACCAAGGGGGTTGTTAACTTTACTTTAGCATTTCTTGTCAGAAGTAGCTCTCTTAGCAAGACTGATTGGCTTACCAAGTCACTAGTCTATAGGCAGCAATAGTATTGAATTCCTGGGCCTGGACCACGGGCATATCTGAAGGTGGCTTCAGGTATCACAGATAGAACTCAATATGTCACATAATACCAAAGTAATGACATAAATTTTAGGTAAGTCATAGCTGAATAAATCATATATCACTAATGGCTCTATTCTTGAAGAAACACACACAAGCATAACACATTCCTAGGTTTGATTTGTAACAAAAAGTGGATGAGAACTCCAGAAAAGTTCAATATAGTTACCATTAATTATCACTCTTTTAATTAGCCTAGAAATTTTTCATTTTAAAGTTGTCATTAAGCAATCACTTTTATTGTATACCTTTCCAAATACTAAAGTACTTAGTGTCATGGTTAGTATTGCCTTGGAAGATATATGATTGCCTGTAGAAATTCTTTTAAGAATCATAGACTCTCTTTTTTCTGAATTTCTAGGTAAAAATCTGGGTCCACCAAATAAAGCATAGGTCTCTAAATTTATTTAAAAAACTCTTATGTTATTAAATTATTGTGTTTTGTGCTTATATACCATCAATTATATCTATATAAGGTTTTTCAGGTAAAACTTATCTGAAAATTTTGAAAATATTAGATATTTTAATCAATCTGTAGGTCTTCTATTTTTGATAAACTATATTTTCATCTTTATTCTGATTTCCTTTATTTGTATTTAACTTTGGCATGCCAGTGCCACCCACAGACACTGTGTATCTTTTATACATGCTAGAATGATATGTCATGATTACCCGCATTTTGTGACGTGAAAAGTGCTATTTGTGTTTTACAAAAGGTGTCATTCAATTCTGAGATCTCTGCCATCTGCTTGGCAGCCACAAAGCGGCAACCATGTGTGAGTGCATCCTCATCCACATTGGCCAGGTTGGTGTTCAGAATGGCAATGCCTGTTAAGAGCTCTGCTGCCTAGAACATGGCATCCAGCCTGATGGCCAGATGCCAAGAGACAAGAGACCATTGGTGCTGGTGGTGAGGTTAGCAGAGGTGAGTCCTTCAACACCCTCTACAGTGAGACAGGCACTGGCAAGCATATACCCAGGGGAGTGTTTGTATATCTGGAGCCAACAGTCATTGATGAAGTTTGCACTGGTAACTACCACCATCTTTTTCATCCTGAGCAGCTCATCACAGGCCAGGAAGCTGCTGCCAATAACTGTGCCTATGGACACTACATCATTGGCAAGAAGATCATTGATCTTTTCTTAGACCAATTGTGCCTTCAGGGTTGACAATGAGGCCGTCTATGACACCTGTCATAGAAACCTCCATATTGAGCACATAACCTATAATAACCTGAGTAGGCTGGTAGGTCAAATTGTGTCCTCCATCACTGCTTCCCTCAGATTTGATGGAGTCCTCAATGCTGATATGTATGAATTCCTGACCAAATTGGTGTCCTATCTCTGCATCCCTTTCCCTCTGGCCACAGATGCCCATCATCCCTGCTGACAAAACCTACCATGAACAGCTTTCTGCAGCAGGGATCACAAATACGTGCTTTGAGCCAGCCAACCAGATGGTGAAAAGTGACCCTCACCAGGGTTCAATACATGGCTTACTGCCTGTTTTACCATGGCAATATGGTTCCCAAAGATGTCATTGCTGCCATTGCCACCATCAAGACCAAGTGTATAATGCAGTTTGTAAACTGATGCCCTGCTGGCTTCGAAGTTGGCATTTATTACCAAACTATCACTGTGGTAGCTAGTGGAGACCTGGCCAAAGTACAGTGAGGTGTGTGCATGCTGATCAACACTACAGCTATTGCTGAGGCCTGTGCTCGTTTGGACCACAAGTTTGACCTGCTGTATGCCAAGCGTGCCTTTGTTCACTGGTACATGTGTGAGGGCATGAAGGAAGAAGAGTTTTCTGAGGCCCAGGAGGACATGGTTGCCCTTGAGAAGGATTATGAGGAGGTTGGTATGGATTCTGTTGTAGAAAAGGCATACTAAAGTTAAAATATCAGAACAGCCTCGCCGATGTGGCTCAGTGGCTCAGCATCAACCAGACCCAGGTTGTGGTTTGATTCCCAGTCAGGGCACATGCCCGGGGTGTGTGCTTAGTTCCCAGTAGGGGTGTGCAGGAGGCAGCTAATTGATGATTCCTTCTCATTGTTGATGTTTCTATTCCTCTCTCTGAAATAAATAAAAATATATTTAAAAATATCAAAATGGTGCTCCTTTTGCAGGGAAGCTTATTCTGTTTTAAAAATAGAAAAATTGTGGTCTGATTAGTTCATTTGTATGTAGCAGTGTATACTTTCATATACAATTACTGACCTATGTTTTAATACATAATGCTCTTTATAGAGCCAACCTACCTGTTTCACTGATGGTTTTGAATCAAGTATTCCCTGTCTTTCAAAAAAAATATTTTTAAATCTGAGAAACCTAAAGCAGGTTGTTAACTATTATGATCCCTTTTTTTCTCATCTGAAAAATTACCAAAGAAATCAGTCTGCTTTACATGTAAACACTCACCAGAGGTTATGTTTATTGATTTGAGAGAGGAAGGGAGAGCTGAGAGAAAGGGAGAGAGAGAGAAGCATCAATGTGAGAGAGAAACATTGATTGCCTCCCATACTCTCCCTGACTGGGGATTAAACCCACAACCTAGGTATGTGCCCTGACAGGGAATTGAACCCACAACTTTTTGAGTGAACAGGATGACACACTAACAAACTGAGCCACTTGGCCAAGGTTACTTTATTTATATTTTTTATAAATTTAAAATGAAGTATTATTTGTGAATGAATTAATCACTGTGCCTGGGAAATTGTTGAGGCCTAACAAATATTATCATTATTTCCTCTTTGAAATTTATTTAATAATTCTTCATTATCATTCCTATACATATTTCTAGTATTTCTAGGTATATCTCAATGGTTATAATTTTGATCAAAAACTTTATTTTGGAAAATTAATCAAATAATGATTTTATGTTACTTCAGATATTTTTTTTTCTAGAATTTTAATGTATACTACTTGGAAGCAGACTCCAAATAAGTATAAAAATTTGGCAAGCAGACAACATTCAAACAGAAATCTGCCCAATACTATACTAAAACACATTAATAAAACAATAATATACTCTATAATAAAACTCATTCGAGCATTACCAACTTTTCTTGCTTTGCTTTGTGTATAGCCAAGGCATCCATGGAGAGGATAATTTGAGTGAGGGATAAAGTTGATGGCCCACATTCTTAAAAAGTGAAGCATATTTATTTTTATTTAAATATTCTTACATGATTCTATGTGTGAATAATTTATGAATGAATAAAATATTTTCCCACAGAACATGGGCTAGTTACAGAACCAGCATAATTTTACATTTTAATTTATGTATGAAAATATAAAGGTGTTTACAAAATAATTTGAGAATACTAGTTTTAAAGATCCACATAAAAATAAAACAACCTACTAAAAAAGAAGATTGAAACAAGAATTTTCCTGGAGACCTGCCAGGAATTTGGTGAAAGTGTCTTGAAATACTCTTACTGATATGGAAGTTTTTCATGCATATGATAGAACAACATGTTTGTTTATATTACTCTTTAGCAAACACAGGTATCTTTTCAAAATATATTGAGTGAGTACACTTTCAGCTAGCAACATTTCTAGAGGTCATGCTCACACAAATGGTTCTGTCAGGTAAATGATCCCTTACATCCAGGGTCCACACCATGTGTGGTCACACACAGTTAAACTTGGTCTCAGGTGAACTCACTTAAACAAAGGCATGACATTTTTGTGGTCTTTCTTGCATATATATTATTCTACTCTGAATATTGACACTGGATAACAATAATTCTTATACTTCATTTCTTTACAACAATATATATTTTTTTCCTGTATAAGATGCCAGAAACTAATTCCTCAAGATGGGAAATAAAAAAGAAGATGGAGGTAGATTTAAGACTAATACTTGATGCAAGTAGATATGTGGATAATTACAACAATAAACAAACTTTTTATATCTTCTCTTATTATTTATTAGAATGAAGAGTAGAGTGAAAATACAAATCTAGATTTATTTTGTAAATGTTTTCTCTTTGTTTTTTTAAAATATAATAATTAATATGAACACTTAAAAATATAAGAGAAGAAAACTAAACATCTAACTAGCCTATTTAATTTTTCCCTGCGTTACTTTTTAAGCTAGGTGTTCTATTACTGTACTTTTAAGCCTTTCCATATGCATTTAATGTTATGCCAGGAGTCTTTGTTCACGTAACTGCATTCATCAAGATGTGCATAATATCCCATCGAGGTAATAATTGAAAGAACTGTTTATTGTTACAGACTTAGTATTTTCTCTTCCTGTTAATATTTATTAATCATTAATCTTAGGCCACACATCACAATAAGAGTCTCTATGTTGTAACTTATGTAAGGATTATTTTCAGTTATTCCTCATATTAAATAATGCTATGGTGACAACATTATGCTTGTATTATTTTACATTTTCTCTATTACATTTTGAGATTGAGGTACCAGAAGCAGAATTACGATGCCAAAAGTTATAAATGTTTCTTGGCTCTGATTTTATATTGTACATATATTTTATAAAACACTTGTATGAAGTTCCACATACTAAACAAGTTGTACCAAGTTATAATGCTCCCAACTTTATGGGAGAGTAGTCCTTTTAGCATTTCTACTTAATCCAAACACTTAGCAAGTTCATATATAAAGTTCTATAAATATATGAATAATTCAGGTCATATTCTCAATCAGGATACCTAGAACACTGAAGGAAAGACATACATTTTACTAAAATTGATATAAAGTTAACACTTTTTCTCTCTTTACTCATTTTTTCCAGGGAACATGAGCAAGCACTCTACAGTATGCAGGAAAATTAAAATGAGCAATGAAGGCATCTTTTATGCTAGATCTCTTAAATACATTTAATATTTCACTGTCACTCTAGCCATTTATAATGTCTATTTTTGATAAAGAAATTTATCAAAAATACATTTAAATTGGAATAAAAAATAGTAATATTCCAAATGTCACATATCTAGTAAATAGAGGATCTAGAATCCAAGCCCTGGAGTATATACTTCCAAACCCTTGTTATAGTAATACTAGAGGCCTGGTGCACAAAATTCGTGCACAGGGTTGGAGGGTCCCTCAGCCCGGCCTGCACCCTCTCACAATCTGGGACCCCTCGGGGGAGATCCAACTTCCGGTTTAGGCCCAGTCTCACAGGGATCGCTGCGGGATTGGGCCTAAACTGGTGGTCAGACATCCCTCTCACAATCTGGGACTGCTGGCTTCTAACCACTGGCCTGCCTGCCTGCCTGATTGCCCCTAACCCCTCTGCCTGCCTGCCTGCCTGCTTGATCTCCCCTAACCACTTGCCTTCCTGCCTGATCGTCCCTAACCGCCTCTGCCTGCCTGCCTGATTGCCCCTAACTGCCTCTGCCTTGCCCCCGCCACTGTGGCTTTGTCCCGAAGGATGTCCAGAAGGTCATTTGGCTGTCCAGTCTAATTAACATATTATGTATTTACTATTATAGATATAATTGAAACTATATAAGAGCAGGTGATAAACATATTACTTTTTTATTTTATTTTTTTTAGAGACACTCTAGTTGTCTTTCTTTTTTTATGTTTTTATTGATTTTTTTAGAGATAGAGGAAGGGTGAGGGATAGAGAGATAGAAACATCGATGAGAGATAAACATCATCAATCGGCTGCCTCCTGCATGCCCCCCACAGGGAATTGAGCACACAACCAGGGCATGTGCCCTGACCAGGAATCAAACCAGTGACCTCTTGGTTCCTGGATCGATGCTCAACCGCTGAGCTACACCAGCTGGGTTAACTTTTTATTTTTATTTTTAATACATTTACTTAGTTTACATGATTTGGCACAAGATTATATCAAATAATTTTAACTTTATAAGGAATCCCACTTTTGTTCTTACAATTTGGTATAAATATCCAATTATAAACATTTACAGACTTCCCACTTAATATCATTTTTTATTTCATCTAAATTAAGAGCAAATAAACGTCCTGGCAATAATATTTTGGAGGTCATAGCCTTCCATTTTCATCATAGAAGAGTAATATTTCTAGGTAGCTAACAGTTCAAGGTCCCAAAGAGAAAATGCTAAAATAAATAAAAGTATCTATTTGTGGTTGAAGATTCTGCTTCCTTTGAATTTCTGTTGTAATATGTTGAAAATATAGACCACGAGCCCTCTCAAAACTCTGTATAGCAAACAACTTTTTCTTTCACCTTTGAAATGTTGCAACTAACATTTAAGAAAAAACACACAGATATTTAAACAGAATTATATTTTTGTGAGTGCTTGATAAGAATGTGGTTTTCAACTACCTTGTGTAATTTTAATACGGTTAGGAAGAGTTTGGGTGGGTTTTTTTTAAATAAGCCACATATCATATATTTTATTCTTTCATTACAGAATAATACAAAGACCAAAATGCTGTTCTCTTTGCTATCAGTTAATAAAACATTTCCTGAATTATTTAACTTCCTTACAAATTCAAACCATTTTTGTTTTTATCATTTTTTCTGTCAACAGTAAAATTCCACAGGGAAACACTATTTATGTTCATGTTTGCTTTTATTTAAAATTGTTTGATTTTAAAAGGTGTAGCATGAGCAGCACTGTGTTTGTTCAACTCTGGCTGATATATGTTATTATGGGTTGACTTTGAGTAAATTGCCATCTTGTTTGCTTAGAAAAAGAAAGATAGAGCTAATTGAATGAAAACAGCATACAAAGGATTACAACAGTCCATTTTCTTTATTTGAAATATGTCAACACTGAAATATGAATTTGAAAGTACTGCATGTAAAATATAGCAAAGATTAAAATGGTTGTTGAGGATATCTTTTGTTTAAAATATGGTAATTTACATGCAACAAACCACATTAATTTTCTGTGCAAAGAACATTTTATATTTCCAAAGAAAGTTATTGACATAGAGGCATTTTTGTTGTTTTAAATCGTTGCATTATCACTGCTACTTTAGAGTGTGAATGTTTTCTTCATATTAATAAAAAGCCTGGAGAGCATATATGTTTACTGTCAAATGTCCTTATAGTTAATAAAGTCTTATATTTTCCTTCACTTTGTTAGGGAATATTTCTTAATGTTATTAACTTCTCTTAAGTTTTGACAATATTTTTAATTCTGTTTATAGAATTTAAAGACAAATAATAAAGTAATCATAAAGATGACTGAGGCTTTGAAAAGGTATGAAATACTGGTAAAGATAAGCAATTCCTGTAATAGTATCTATTATACTTATCTATTTTCAGATTACATCACAAAATGCATCAATTTAAACAATATCCCACACTAATTATAAATAACTAAATTTTGTAAATCATTATCTTGTTCTGCAACTATTTTTTAAATGAAATTTTTGAAGAACCAAGGAATAATTTGCACTGCAAAGTACTTGAAACTTGTGTGATTAAGCTTCTCCCTTCATTGGGTTCTCTAAATTAACCAAATGGTCCAATCAACAAGGCAACCATTGTTTGTTAATCTGAATTATGTAGGCTTCAAACTCAACCCAAATGTTGCCTGCTTAGTTTGTAGATGTGGACGAAGAATAATCTTTTGCCTTAGACAAAAGTTATTCTCTGAATAATCATTTCTCTTTATCTTTCTTTGTAGTGTCATCACGCTACACTTTATGGCAGGTCTCTTCTACTGCTAGCCTTCAATAGAAGGGTTTTTAAAAATATATTTTTATTAGTTTCTTAAATATATTTTTATTAGTTTTACTAGGGAGAGGGAGAGAGATATAGAAACATCAATGATGAGAGAGAATCATCAATCAGCTGCCTCCTGCACACTTCCCCCACACCCCTGGGACCGAGCCCACAATCCAGGCATGTGCCCTTGACTAGAATTGAACCTGGGACCCTTCAGTCTGCAGGCTGACGCTCTATCCACTGAGACAAACCAGCTATGGCTTCAATAGGAAGGTTTTATTTTTTTCTCTGGATGATTTGTCCTAATCTTAAATTAATGAAGAGTTCTCTCAGAATTTATTTTATTAATATGATAAACTTGCCTATGTGTTTCTAACTGTAAATGTTTATAATGGATTACTATATCATTTGAAAATATAACCTATTTGCATTCTACCCATTATATAGAATCAAGGATCAAGGTAAACTGTGAAGATAAGTATTTGTAAGCTAGAGACCCCTTCATTGCCAGACTCCATGCTCAGGTACTTACAGGTGTTGTTACTGCTGTTGGGAAGCTTCAGTTTCCAAGAGAGTTTCAAGACAGAAATCAGAACACACCATGGGAGGTCAAGACAGAAACTTCACCATGAAGAAGACTTTCCCATATCATGTCTCATTAACTGCTCTTTCCTCTCACACGTACTTTTACTTTAAATAACACATCTTAAACATGTCTTATGCCCTGTGAAGGTTTTATTTATGATAATGGGTAAGCCCATTGTTTCTTTAAAATAAATTATTTCGTTAAATAGAGGTATATTCTTGGCACTCTTGGTCAAACCACTTATACTAGTAGATGTAGTGATCGCTAACACTGACCATATCATTGGAAACAAATGAGATGAACTCAGGTATATAATGCGATACTCTGTGTATGCAAATCTTCCAGATGTCAAATTTCATAGATTGCACTAAACTAATACATTTTTTGCAAGGTTCTTGTGAAATATCTCTTTGCCCAGAATTTGCATTTACTGAAGAAGGAGACAGGACCTGTTGCTCTACACTCTCCGTGCCTAAAGACACTTACTTGTTTGAAGTCATATAGTTCTTGAGACAGAATTTGAATTCAAATTTGACCCAGGCTTTAAGAGTTTTAATTAATAGTACTGGATGGATGGGTAAATGGATGGGCATGGGCAGATGGATAAATAGATGACTATATATATGTGTATGTCTGTACACATCTACATATACACACTTTTTGAATATGTGGATATATAAATAGGATTTTGGATATACAGCATGTTTATATATTTATATATTTTTGGAATAAAGTGAAGCATGAATAAAAATTTGTGCAGAATAATAAATTCTTTTTAAAAAGTATTTGAAGCCTGCTGTTTTAATTTAAATTCATCTTACATAAGTCTACGCCTTATCATGTATGAGATGGTTGAGACTATAAACAAAATAATTGGAACAGTTAAGCTGTTCTTTTAGTATGTGCTTGTGACCTTCCTAAAGGCAGGAAGAAGTCTTGGAATTCTTTCTGCCTCTAATGCCCAGCACAGTCAATGGCATCTAATTCAAAATTGTTTTTAATATGTATTGTTTAATTCAAATATTTATTGGTATAAGTGAGAAAACTAAGTTTTAGATTACAAAATTACGTTTACTCACACTATTTTACAATCTTAGTGTCAAGTAGTAAATATCAAAACCTATATTACATAAAATAATTTTTGTTTTCTTTTCTAGAAATTTTTCTCAGATAACTGATGTGGTCAATGACTTTAATAACTACCCAATAATTTTAAAAGACTACTCACCTATAGGATTGTCTTCATATATATGGTCACAAATACTTATTTTATCATTTGATGATCAAGAATTAATGCATTTTATAGTCATCAACTCCAAAGGTTATTACTAAATAGAGAATTCCTTTTGAAGACAAAGTGCTCAATAGATTTAAGAAGGTACTCCAGCAACTGACGAAGGCCATGGTTGCATTTAAAAACAAAACTAACTGCCTGGCTAGCATGGCTTAGTGGTTGAGCATCAACCTGTAAACCAGAAGGTCATGGGTTTGATTCCTAGTCAGGGCGCATTCCCAGGTTGTGGGTTTTGATTCCTAGTAGGGGGTGTGCAGGATGCAGTCAGTCAATGATTCTTTCTCATCATTGATGTTTCTCTCTCTCTATCTCTCCCTTCCTCTCTTAAATAAATAAAAAAACACAAAATTAACCCAAACAAAGAGCTAGAATATCTTTTAAAAAGAGAGCAATCTGCAATCATATAGAAGACAGATACATCAGGCTACATTGTCATATTTCAGCTCTAGATCAATTAGGCTGCAGGAATCATCATAAATATCTAACATGTTTAGGTTAAAGCAAATGTTTGAGAATGACAATGGTTAAGTAATAACAACTAACTGATTGTGTGCACATACATCACAGTTGTAATGCTCAGTGCTGGCCATGATCATATTTGAATTTTCTTGATACTGTTAAAGAAGGAAATATTTCATCTAAAATTGTAATTAGAAATTTTGTTTTATATGCTACATATTCAAGGACTAAAATTACTCAAGAAGAAAAATTGCTTCCAATAAGGGAGATTACTTTTATTAGCTTAATTTTACAAAATAAGGATATTTATTTAGTTAAGCATCTTCATAATAATATGTTTTGTGTTTGTTATAAAACAGTGTTTAGCTCCTTGAGTATTATGTGCACGGATAAATGCAACAAATAGAAAGAGTAGTAGCATGGGTAAATTCTAAAATATCAGCACGTCAAAAAGGTACTGCTATCCAGCTTGCATGAGAGATCCACAAATCTGTGTTTCTTTGGGTATTGAAGTTCTTTGAGAGAAGCAGCAGAAACCTTCCAGTGTTGGTTAGGAGATTTGGGTTCTTTTTTTAAAGATCTCTCTTAAAAAAGAGAGAGATTGTTTAAGACTATAAATGTCTTTATTGGAATTATGCTCTTACCCTCATTTATTTTAATAAGATTTGTAATGCATTCCGGCCTTTGATCTCTTAGTTTGAAACACTGCCTGTTGTTCCATTATTCCGCCATCCATTTGCAGATAACAATACATCAGAACCTTTTTCTTGCTACAGAAACAATGCCCTTTATTTGAGAAAGGACATTGTTTTGACAGATAAAGTAGGCATTTGATAAATTGAAACAGGTTCTGAATTATTTTGAGGGGAATGTGTGCTACATCTGTCTGCTGATTTTCCACTGAAGTAGTGCTTAACTTTCTTGTCTGTTTGTGATTTATTGAGCTACAGAAAAGGTTAGGAAAATTTCATGGCTCTTCTCATATAATTTGTAAGTGAATCAAATAGCATTTGTTAATGTTTATGAGACTTAAAAGGCAAAATCACTCCTAAATATTGATTCACAATAGATATTGTAGTGACAGCTAAAACAAAAGGAAATAGCAAACAGACTTATTATCTCCCATTAGTAAATTCCATCCTGGAAAGAAAGGAGCACTAAAATAAAACTAACATTCCAACTAGCAATTTTAAGTAGCATGGAATTTCAAATGAGTTCGCAGGTTAATAATTTACTCTTGGAATAATGCAGGTGTAGCAAACTATGAGCAAAACATCAAATGCTATTAGCAGTGACCTCTCATATAAATTTTAAAAGCTTTGAAGAAAAATTATACTGATCGCCTATATTGCTTCCTTGCTAAATGAGGGTCCAACTTTCAGAATTCTACATTTAATTATAGTAGAGATTTTCCTTGGAAGGGGAATTTTAGCCAAAGACAAAAAAAAAACTTCCCAATTAAAAAGTCTTTCAAAGTGCTTGGCATTCCACAAATCACAACATTTTACAGAGCAGTTTCAAATTAACAAACTGTCTACCAAATACGAGGACAAACTCTAACATAGAAAATTGGTTTATTTTAATATACAGTATAACCCTGTTCTCATAAACTTTACCACAGAGCATTCAAAATTTAAAAATCTATTTAAAAAATTTATTTTTCAATCTAGTTATCCACTCAGTCATTAGTTTAATAGAGACAGAATTATTATTCCCATTAAACAGATAAACACATTAAGGGGAAAATTAATGAAGGTCAGAGAGTTGTGACTCCAAAACCAAGCCTAAGGACTGTAATTTTCCCATCTTTCGATGGGTCACACCGCCAAGAGCTTTACAAAACTTAAGAATTAGATACTCTAGCTGATTCCCCACCCCATGCCCTTAACCCCCGCCACTGTCTTCACCCATAGGTGTAAGATTTTTGTCCAATCTCTTCCGGCACCCCTCACACCCCCTTCCCCCTGAGAATTGTCAGTCCACTCCCTTTCTATGTCCCTGATTCTATTATATTCATCAGTCCATTCTGTTCATCAGATTTTTTATTCACTTGATTTTTAGATTCACTTGTTGGTAGGTATGTATTTGTTGTCATTTTGTGTTCATAATTTTTATCTTTACCTTTTTCTTCTTCTTCCTCTTCTTAAAGAATACCCTTCAGTATTTTATATAATTCTGGTTTGGTGGTGATGAACTCCTTTAGCTTTTTCTTGTCTGTGAAGCTTCTTTATCTGACCTTCAATTCTGAATGATAGCTTTGCTGGGTAAAAAGAGGAACACCTGTAATAATCTAAACAATAAAGATTTATTAAAAAAATTAGATTCTCTAAATGGACACTCTACAATAAGTGTTAAATACCTGACATGCAAAGTACCTTGTTCTTTATATCTTAGTGCCAGAAACAAACAAATAAAACAGAGTACTCTAATTGGTCTGTCTCCCTGAACAATACTATTGATTTTAGATCTACTTTCTCTTATGAATAGCTGTTTTTGGTAACAAGTCTGAAATAACATACACAAATATCAAATATTTAACTTATGTAAAATCTCAAAATATGCTGTATTTTTTAAAGAAAAAAAAGTATAATATGTTTACAAATAGGACTATAAGAGAAAACAATTTCCTAGGAATTTGTACTTTAGGACAAGGGTGAGGAATGAATTAGGGAACAAGTAAAAGAATAAAACCATTGCTTCAGTAAAATCTTTCCAATATGTATATTTTTAAATCCCTACTACAATATAAAATAACATAGCTATGAAATGTATTTAATAACAAAAAGAAGTTGTTTCCTACTAGAGGCCCAGTGCATGACATTCTTGCACTAGGGGCGGGTCCCTCAGCCTGGCCTGCACCCTCTCATAGTCCAGGACCCCCAGGGGATGCCCAGAGGGGTCCTTAGTGCTGCCACAGAGGTGGGAGAGGCTCCTGCCACCGCTGCTGCGCTCGCCAGCCATGAGCCTGTCTTCTCCCTGAGTGGCGCTCCCCCTGTGGGAGTGCACTGACCACCAGGGGGCAGCTTCTGCATTGAGCGCCTGCCACCTGGTAGTCAGTGTGCATCATAGCAACTGGTCATTCCGCCATTCGGTCTATTTGCATATTAGCCTTTTATTTTATAGGATTGCTTTTTTTAAAAAATATATTTTATTGATTTTTTACAGAGAGGAAGGGAGAGGGACAGAGAGTTAGAAACATCGACCAGCTGCCTCCTGCACACCCCCTACTGGGGATGTGCCCGCAACCAATGCACACGCCCTTGACCGGAATCGAACCTGGGACCTTTCAGTCCGCAGACCAACACTCTATCCACTGAGCCAAACCGGTTTCGGCTGCTTTTTGTTGTTGTTAATCTTCACCCAAAGATATGTTTTTCATTGATTTTACAGAGAGTGGAAGGAACAGAAGGAAGGAAGGAGAGAGAGAGAGAGACATCGACTGGATGCCTCCTAAACATGCCCCAACCAGGGCTAGGGACCGAATCTGCAACCCAGGTACATGCTCTTAACCAGGAATTAAACCCATGACCCTTTTGTGTGCTGGGCCTGTGCTCTAATCACTTTGCAACACAGGCCAGGGCCCTATTCCTTCTTAAATGTTGTCTTCTTTTCTCTAGCTTAACAGAGCAATCTTATGTCCTCTTCCTCTCTCTCTCTCTCTCTCTCTCTCTCTCTCTCTCTCTCCTCTTCTCTACAACCCCACCTCATCACACACACACATTCCTGACAATTACATGCTATGATGTAAGGCTAAGAGCTCATAGAGAGCTTAAATACAGCTCCCATTTTAACCAGCCAGTGTGCTGGGCAGGGGAGACAGGAGAAGCTGATGAGCCAGGGAGCTTAGGTACCCCTACCATGTGAGGCAGTGAGTCTAGGGGGCAGCGTGTGGCTGCTCAGGTACAGAGACTGCTACTACTGTGTAAGAAAGATGTGTATTTACCAGCCGGCGTTTGGCTGCCTGCATGGGATTGCTGTGAAGGACTGTCTTGTCTGATGGCTTGTGGCCACTGGCTTCTGCACAAAGACTCATTCTTATACTCCCACTACTTCTCATGGCTTTTCCATCTAAGACCCGGCATCCAAGGAGGCCCAGCCCTAAGCAGAGTGGTTCGGACCCAACTCCTGTTACTAGTAAGCAGAGGATAAAGGAGGAACTTGGACTAAGTTCCCAACAGTTAGGACAATGGGCAGGATTTGAGAAGGACCTGCCCAGGCATAGTCGGTAGGAATTTAAAAGAATACATGGCCTCAGAGCAACTTGGAGAAGCAGGGCTGAGAAGCGCTCCTGCTGTATCTGACAATAATCTATTTTGTTTTTATTTTATGAACTAAAATGTGATCTATATTCTACAACAACCACCTCTCTGTCTGGGGCCTGATAATAATTCCTCTAATGAGCCTCTTTTAAGATTGCATATTGTGAAGCAGAAGAAGATGTTTTTACATGGTGTGGGAGCCCACACTATATTTCTAATAAAAATTTGAATAAGCATATTTATGCACACACATATACTCCTATTTATTTTTAACTGAAAATAATAAACTATATAATATTACTTCTTATTTAGTTTCTTTACATTTTAGCATCGTGGGGCCATTTTACTGAACTGCCTATGTATCTGTTCATTTTTGTTTCTTTAAAACAGAGGGGTTATATCAAACTAAAAAGCTTCTGCACAACAAAGGAAACTGACAACAAAACAAAGAGGCAGCCCTAGCCAGTTTGGCTCAGTGGATCGAGCGTCAGCCTGCGGACTGAAGGGTCCCAGGTTCGATTCCTGCCAAGAGCACATGCCTGGGTTGCGGGCTTGATCCCAGTAGGGGTTGTGCAGGAGGCAGCCGATAAATGATTCTCTCTCATCATTGATGTTTCTATCTCTCTCTCCTTCTCCCTTCCTCTCTGAACTCAATAAAGAAATATATTTTATTTTTAAGAAAGAGGCAGCCAATCAGATGGGAGATGATATTTACAAACAGTAGCTCTGACAAAAATTTATGTTCCAAAATATATAAAGGACTTATAAAACTCAACACCAAACAAACAAACAACCCAATCAAAAAGTGGCAGAGGACCTGAAAATACACCTCTCCCAAGAAGATATATGAACAGCCAATACATATAAAAGATGTTCAACCTCACTGGTAATTTGGGAAATGCAAATCAAAGCTACAATGAGATACCACCTCACACCTGTTAGAGTGGCCATTATCAACAAGACAAACAATAACAAGTGTTGGAGAGGTTGTGGAAAAAAGGGAACCTTCATTCATTGCTGGTGGGAGTGTAGACTGGTACAACCACTATGGGAAGCAGTCTTGTGATTCCTCAAAAAATTAATAATAGAGCTACCATATGACCCAGCAACCCCACTTCTGAGTATATACCTAAAACCTCAAAATCATGTATTCACAAAGATATATGCACCCCTATGTTCATCGCAGCTTTATTCACGGTGACCAAGACATGGAAACAACCAAAGTGCCCTGCAATAGAGGACTGGATAAAGGAGATGTGGTTCATATACACAATGGAATACTACTCAGCCGTAAGGAAGAATGAAATAGTGCCATTTGCAACAACATGGATGGACCTTGAGAACATTATGCTAAGTGAACTAAGTCAGTCAGAAAAAGCTAAGAACCATATGATTTCACTCATATGTGGGATATCAAACTGAAACTCATGAACACAAACAGCAGTGTAGTGATCGCCAGAGGGAAGGAGGTTGGGGGAGAAAGGGGTCCTAATAAAGGGGTCATAATATAAGGGGTCCTAATATAAAGAAAATCAAACTTTGGGTGGTGGGCACACAGTACAATATGTAGATCTTGTAACATAGAAACCCACACATGAAACCTATATGTTCATGTTGATCAATGTCACCCCAATCAATTTAAAATAAATAAAATAAGATAGGGTAATTAAAGACTCATTTTCTACTACTGTACAGAAATTGCTGTACTTTACCAAAACATAGATGTGTGTCTTCAGTAACACCCATGCTGCCAGAGAATGCAGACTTTCTTCCCCTCTGCAATGCATTGGCCCCTTTTGTTCCTTCTATCCCCTATTCCTTCATGCACATGGAGCAATTTATATTTTCATAAGTCAGTAGAATGTTTTTCTCCATGTATTTTTTTTCCTTTTACCTCTAATGCCTCCAATCCAATTTTTTTCAACTGTGGCCGTATTGTCAATTTAGGACCGATAATAATTTTGGGTGGGTGGGTGGGTGGGTGCGAAGAGGGTGGAGCTGTCCTTAGGATTGTAGGACATGTAGCAGCACCCCTGCCCTTACCCACTGGATGTGAGTAGCACCATCAGCCTTATCCACTTGTGACAAACAAAAATATCCCCAAACAACGCCAAGTATTTTTTGAAATGCCAAATTTTCAGTTGACTGAGAGTCATTGCTCTAATTCAATGCCGTTTGCTAGTCCGTAGCTACTCGTTCTTTAAGATACTCCTTAAGTGTAAATTCTATGAAGCTCTTGTTGGCCTTTTTTTTTAACAAATGAAGACTCCAGGCTCTGTGCGTCTAATGTGAATTGTTTGCTTCCTTTTGTTTCAATCATTCATGGAATTGTACTCTATACTAGAATACAAGTTTTTCAAGGGGAAAATATATTTTCTTATATACCTTTGCAGCCCTAAAGCCTGTGGATAGTAAATGTTTACTGCACAAATTCATAAATGAGGGGGTGGGGAGAATGAATTGTTTTTTTTCAAATGCAGATTGGTTAGGAATAAATTACCCTGTAAACAAATTGTTATACAAGTCCGTGGATGTGCTATTTTTAGGTAGCAAAGAAGATAGGACTTTGAAAACATGTAAGCTACTCTGCAAAAGAAAACAGCTACAATGTACCTAACAATACCCCTTCTAATTATTTGTTATGGAATCAACAGAATTCAAGCAATTTCAATTCCTGTTACATCAGAAGGGAAGGTTTCAGACTCCCAGGCTATATAAAGTACTAGCATCATCTGTAGAAACATTCATAGTGTCTTAAAACCTATGTTTACGTGTGTGTATGTGAAACAGAAACTACCATTGAATTATGAGGGCTTGTTGCTATTGTAATAAGAAATTTGAATTAGGTTATAAGAATGCATATGAGCAGTATTTTCTAACTTAACTAATATTTACACTGGCTATCAATAAAATTTATTTTTGTGCCATTCCTGTTACAAGAAATAATATTTCTTTTGTACATATTCCCATCAGGCATAAAAGACAAATATGTACCATCAACTGATGAAAAGTAATTTCAAATGACTTCTGCTCAGACTAATGTGAAAACTAGAGTTGTAATTATAAATTGCTTATACTTTTTAGAAATGAGCTCCAATTTTATGTTTCCTGTAAACCAGATAATTATTTAAAGAAGATTTTTATATACTTTGCACACATATCTCTATAATACTCTTTCAATTATTTTTTTAATGTTTTTCATTTTCAAAAAGCAACAACATTTTAGCAATAACATACAAAGCTTTTTTTCTCTTAAACAGAAAGTCAAATGAGTAAAGTCTATTTCTAAACAGTATTATTTTATGAGAAAATTACTATGATTTCCTCAAACTTTTAAAATTATAATCATTTTTTGTGCTTCAAATTTTTAAAGAAAGCTTCTATAATTGGCTTATGTTCAAAGAACATGAAAAAACTGTGCATTCATTAAGATGTCAATTACATTTCAGAAATAATTTTAAAAGTAGAAAACAGAAGAAAGAATGTTGAAAAATGTAATTAGAAACAAGGGCCCTATTGCTACTGAATGAAATGTCAAGCTAAATTCCCCCAAATGGCAAGTAGTTTAAATATTAAGTGATTATTTTTAAGGATACTCTAGGCAAAGACACATTTTTATACATTAGGGCAAAATGCTGTAAGAGTACTAGCAGCACAGTATCGTTATGGTTTCTATTGCTTCAGTTTACCTACTCACACATTTAATTAATAAGAATTAGAATATTGTACCCCCAAGTGCAAAAGATTAAAATAGACCAGTTATCAAAATGAGATAACATTGATGATTTTAAATTACTCCATTTTGCTTCATATTAGACCTGGGTCCACTATATCCCCACAATAGTGACCCATATTAACTCTGACTTGCATCACACTTAAGTGATGTGTAATTAATATAGTAGAAATTCTAGAATGTGACAACTAAGTGTTCAAATGGCTGGGGAATATCTTCCTCTGCTTTTCCTAAGGACAAACTTGCAGTTGACGCATGGTTTCACAACTTTGCAAGGTGTTTTGGAGTGAGCATCCTCTTGTGTTTGCCTTATCCTTACTAGCTTTGTGAAATTTGTTACATTATCAAATTTCACTAAGTTTGAGTTTCCTTACCAGTGCAAAGAAGAACAGAGTCATCAGTTGTAAAGAAAATAAACTAAAACTTGAGTGAAGGCAGAGATTAGTATGGCCCCTGTATGAGGTAACATTCAAATGTTTAGAAAATTAGATAACCACCATGTGGAATTTAATGAACGAACTGACCTACAGAGAAAAATAGAGACAATCTCATAAATAGAGATCAGGCTGACAGCTCTGGTGTGTGTGTGTGTGTGTGTGTGTGTGTGTGTGTGTGTGTGTGTGTGTGTGTGTGGGGGTGGGGGGGCAGTGGAGAGATTGAGGGGAAAAAAGAAACAAAAAGAAAGAACTCATAGAAAAAATGATTAAAATGGTGAATTTAACAATCTACAATAGCTAAGATTTGGAAAAAGTCTAAGTGCCCATCAGCAGATGAGTGGATTAAAAACCATGGTACATCTACACAATGGAATACTACACTGCTGTAAAAAAAGAAAGAATTCTTACCATTTTCAATAGCATGGATGGACCTGGAGAGCATTATGCTTAGCGAAACAAGCCAGTCCGAGAGAGATAAATATCACATGATTTCACTCATTTATGGAATATGATGAACAACATAAACTGATGGACAAAAATAAATCCAGAAACACAGAAGCATCGAACAAACAATCAAACCACAGAGGGAAGGCAGGGGAGGGGAGTAAGGTGTGTGTGTGTGGCGGGGGGGCGGTAAGAGACCAACCAAAGGACTTGTATGCATGTATATAAGCATAACCAATGGACACAGACAATACGGGGGTGAGGATATGTGCTGGGGGGGCTGGGGGGGTGGGGAGAGGTCAACGAGGGGGGGAAAGGAGACATATGTAATACTTTAAACAATAAAGAATTTAAATTAAAAATAAATAAATTAAAAATAAAAGCAAGCCAAAAAAAATAAATAAATCTTCAACATAAACATTGAACAAGATGTGAGAGCCTGATCCACACTCCTCAACATGCTGTTCCACAAGAGACTAGGAGAAAATGTCCCTAGTCAGTTTCTCAAAGCCCTCTAAAATTACGTGATAAGTTTTGAAGTTCCTGTGGTCAATGAACCTCTACATTATTCACCCAAGTCTTGACCAGTGACCATGACCTTGCCATGTTTCCTCCCTGCTGCCCTTCTCTTCCTCCTTTCCTCTTCCTAAGATTCAATCAGATGCTGAGAAAAAGTCATTGTGAGATGAGGACAAAAGTCAACCCAGAATAGTCCCAGTTTCTATATGTCATAAGCATGCCCTATCTACACCACTAGGTCTGAGGATCCTTAGACAGCAAAATCTTCTCTAAGCATTATCAAACATCAAAGCAGATTTAGATGTATTATTTTAGCCTTCTGCTAAATGCCCAAATGCCATTGTTACTTCAAAGCGTACTATGCTTACGCCTCTAGTGTTAGCATACATGATTCTCAAAAATATAAAATCCTTTAGAAACATTCTTTTTTAGTGATATATAGAATGTAATTGTCAAGGGTATGGGCTAATTTTGTGTCCACTTTATGGGATATGACAGTAGGAGGTAGCTTATAATTCTCTGTGAGAATATCTGACTAAAATCATCATGACCTCCAGGAGGCTTTGATGTCTCTCTTCAGGAGTGATGGTATTTTTTTCTTAATTAGATTTTATAAAGGAAGCTGACTCTTCCACTCAACTTCCATGGGAAAGTAAATTTAAAAAAAAAAATCCAACTCCAGTTAAATAGCATCAACTAAAGTGAATTTATTGATTTATTAATGTAACTGGGATGTTCAAAAGAAGGATTCTGCTACAAAAGCACTCAAAGTATGTCTTCAAGGATCTGTGTTCCCCTCTCTCTTCCTGTTTTCTCTGCTCTCCTCTGTGGTGCCTTCAATCTTGGGCAAGTTCTCTCTGCAGTGGCAAAAATGACCATCTGCAAATCTAGACCTACTTTTTTTTTTTCTTGTAACTATTAATCCCAGGTAAAAGAAAGCATCTCTTTTCAATAGTTTGAGAAAAAGTCCTGGGAATGACATTGTTCAGCCAACCTTGGGTTATGTGCCCATAACCCAACGGTTCTCAGATGATAGAGATCATGTTAATCTATGGAGAAAGTTACTACTACTACTAATGTTTGCCATTTATCTGTATGTACCTTTCTGTTTTCAGAGATTCTCAATACATAGTTAAACATAAAGACAATACTACCAACACATAGGCTAAATTTTATAACTTCATCCAGGTTAAGGAAGCTATTAATGAGAGAAATTATGTAATGTATCCCTGGTCATACAATGAATTAGTGGGACAGACTGGATTGAAATGTTGGTCTCTTAATAAGAATCTCAGCTGGGAGATCACTGCTTCGTGTGGAGCCCAGGATTTGTTAACATTGCAATTAACAGTGTTATCTGTGAGCTATTTATGCCATTTATGTTGTTAAATAAGAATTTTTGAAAAATTAGGGACTGGATTGATGATAATGTATTGGCCTTTTTTGGTCCGCATCATACCATTCAAATTAATCACTGATGCCAGTTTGAAAGTCTGGCGAGAAGGCAATATGATATCAGAAGAACATATAGTATATGCTTGACTTTCTTCTTTCCCCTCCAAGTAAAATTAAACAGGGTGTCATTTGCCTTTAATTTTCATTGGTGATCACCTTGTACTGTTGTAGGCAGTTAGACAGACTTGAGCAGAGCAAGGATGATGGACCAGATATAGAAGGCCTCCAGGTGGGACCTTGCCCCCAGGGTGGCTTTTCCTCACCCAGCATAGCTCTGGTCTTGAGGTTTGGACCCCTGACCTTTCCTCCCTGGAGATAACATCTAGGCTTCAGTTGTATTTCAGCTCCAGGCCCAGATGAGCAACAAAAACAGCCATTGCTGATGTCAGGACCAGCTGCATTGAATCAAATGATCCCCTGCCCTGGTGCAGACCAATCCATCAGTGAAGACCACCACCCTGAATGGACACACCTGGAAAGCTACTGTATATTCTATTAAAATCTTCCCCTGGGACCTCCCCTAAGATCTCCTCCCTGAAAACCCTTAGGAGGGAGGACCCAGGGCTTTCCCCTCCCTCTGCCCCACATTCTCCGCCAGGCATGGTACCATTAGCTTCCTCACTCCCAAGCTCCAAGGGCCCTTCCTTTACCTCCATAACTCATTTCCTAAATCCATTTCTTCTAGGAATTACTTTTTCTACCTTGTAATTTACCAAATAAATGCTCTCTTACCGTTTGGGTCTTGCTCTGAATTTCTTCCTAGCAAGAACCCAAGTACCGAGGTTGCTGAACCCAGGTTTTGTCTGACTCCACCTGTCAGACTCCCGGTGCCATTCCCACTGCCTACAATAGCACCCTTAAGGAAACTAGACTGGGGTCAGACGAAGGGTTAACAAGGCAGAGCAGAGGGCAGAGAGATTGTGAGTTTTTATAATATGAGAAAGCCCCAGACAGAACCGCACCAAACGCCTGCCTTATCTTTAAAATTCCAATTATTGTGAGATATTAAATTTCTTTAATATTTAAACCAATTTGACTTAGTGTTTCTGTTACTTGCAGAAGAACACAATAACTGATACACTATCTCATATATTGAACTGTAAAAATAAATGAGAAAAAATGTGTAATGCACCTAGCAAAGTGCTCAGCACAGGGCTATTTTTAGCTAGAACAGGTTGCCTCCTTTGTCAACATTTCTTCTGCATTTTAGGCGAGTAGCCTGTGTTAATTAGCCTATTTTTCATATGCTCCTTGCTTCCTTTCTCAGCTTTTACATTCCCATTCATACTCTGTTTTATAAACAATGTTTTTTATTGAGATTTAATGAGTTTATATTGTACAACTCCATGACTAAAATAATACCTGACACAAAGAAAGCATTCTCCATATTATTATTATTATTTTAATGAATAAACTGACAGGCCAACCATATGACACAAAAGAATGACTGTTATACTATTTACATATCTGGTTTACTAAACCTCCCATGGGAAAAAAGTTTCATTTAGACACAGTATCCTATATAGGAAATAAAATAAATGTATAATTAATTATGTATTTATACATACAAAAGCTTATACATGTTAATATTTCATCATACAAACTTGGAAACTTCATGAAAGTTGGGTGTTAGGCTCCAATACAGTCACACATTAAAACTTACCCTCAAAAGCCATGGCTTAATGAGAGATTATTCTCCTGCTGTTAACTTTTCTTCCATAACACAAAAATTAGAAGATCAAAGTAAACAGGACAATCAGAGGTTCAGAAATGTCTAAGGAAGAAGGGTTGTCCTGAAATATAAAATAAACAACTTTAAATACACTCAAGGTAAAATTTGGGACACAATAATAAAAACAATCACATTGCCAGCTCTTTTAATTCTAACTCCTAGAAAGAGTTACAAGCCAGCATGAATGAAAAAAAAAATATGGTCTCTGCCTTTAAAATAAAATATTGAAAATACTATTTTAATGATAGCAAGCACAAAAACACTTAGCGTGTTCACTCAAACACGAATGTTTAATCCCCTGAATTCTTTAAATCTCTGATCTCCTTTGGGAATGAAATAACTTCAGGGCTCAATTTGTACTGGTAGCTTAATGATTAAAGATGAAAAAGTCTTGCCTATGCATCTGATTTTTATATGCCTTGTTTTACTGCAAGTCTTATTAAAATAAACTCGGCTTTTAGTTGCTATGAGTAATTGGATCCAGTACTTCACAGTTGAAAAATGTTGGCTTCCAATTTTAATCTTTGTTACTAAAAGGACGACACTGGAAACAAGGGGGCTGTAAGAACTCTGTGAGATGCAATTGTTGAAACAAAATGTGAAAATAGTTTACTATTTTAGTTTGTAAATTGTGTATGTCTGTGTATTAGGGACAACTGAAAACCATCTACAGTGGTACTTTTCTGTTTGCTGCAAATAAAATGAATGCTGCACCTTTTTTTTTTTTCCTGAAAATAAAGTAACATGCTATTTTTGGTAAAAACCAACTAACCCAACCAAACACACAAAGAAACTATTGCTGACATTTCTATGATTTACACCCAAACACATATCCTGATTTAAAAATAGTTCTGTAAAGTTTCTGTGTATGAGTACATGTGTGGAGGTAGGAAAGAGGAAGGAAGCGGGGATGCATACTGTGAGAAGGGAAGTCAGACTTGGCTGATTTGACAGGATTATTATTATTTATTTTTAATAAAAAAGTATTTTAATAAAAAAAATTTATTTTTTGCCATAACCTATAACGACAAAAACATTTGCTAAAAATGACTGAGCTCATACTCTGTAATGAGAATGATGTCAACTTACTGTGTACCATGGGATAAGTGGTATACAGGTGGTTCTGAGAGTGCCTAGTTCTTTCTCAGTAAGAAAGCAATCCTGGTATGCAATCCTTTATGTTCTCTCTGGATTAGTATCTCTTCTGCACATTAGCATTGCCCTTGTTCCATTTAGTCTTGTCTTTTCCAGAATAATCATTTCCCACTGCATAGATAAATAAAATTAATCAGCAGTTCGCCTGGCGGGCGTTGCGCAGTGATTGAGCATGGACCTAAGAATGAGGAGGTGGGGCATGCATATGCCCAGGGTTGTAGCTTGATCCCCATTGCGGGGCTTGTAGGAGGCAGTCAATTGCTGGTTCTCTCTTAACATTGATGTTTCTAGCTATCTCTCCCTCTCCCTTCCTCTCTAAAATCAGTAAAAATATATTTAAAAAAAATGAATCAGCAGTTCTGAAAATCTGGTCTGCAATGCCCTGCATATACTCATTTTAAAGAATATGCATGGCCAAAACAAGTTTCATTATAACGGGGAGACAATATTTGCTTTTTTTTTTTCTGTATTGTCATTTGCACTGAAAATGCTAAAACAAGGACCAGTAAAAATGCTGACTCCGTAGCACAAATTAAGGCAGTGTATTTTTCACCACTGTGCACAAGCAGTTAATAAAAAAAGTCACCTTCACTAAAGAATATTATTGTAATAGCAGCATATTGAAAATTCTGGTTATCCTGAAGAAAAGCTTTCTTGTGCTTAAGTTGTGTGCTAAACTGGCTCTATTTTATACAGAACAATATTTTTTTTATAGAAAAGAATGAATGATGGGCAAAATACGCTTATTCAGGCTTAGGTGTTTGGGAGACATTTTCTTTAAAATGGTGAATGAGAGTTTGTTACCCAAGGAAAACAAGAAAACAGACAATATTTATTGCCATGGGTAAATTACAGGTTTGGAGTAAAAATTAGAATTGTGGAAACCTTGCATTCACTCCTGTGAAACTGACAACATCTTAGTCCTTATAGTTATTATCTGATAAGAATAAAGGCAAATTAATGGGATTTATTTATATATTGCACAGTAAACGGTAAATATTTTGTAAGACCTATATAACTATGAAACCAATATTTTCTAAATGATCAATGCATGGTGTTACAAAATCCTGCATGGCTGATGTGCAAAACATCCCAGTGAATTTCAGTGTAACATAATATGAGGAGTTCACTGATGTCATTTTACATTGCATCCAGCCTTTGAGCACCTCCCTCTTGTTGAATTCAGTGTAGTATCAGCTATAAATATTTCCCTCTTTTTAAAAACTACATGTCTGCACAAGGCTGCATATTCTTCATCTACTTTTTAAAATGTTTATTTCTCTCTAGGTTGAATATATTTTATTGTAAAAAAATATTTCAAGAAGACTAAAATAATATTTAATCACTGTGACTAAGTATACATGTAACTGCTGTGCTCCCAACTCACCTGTCTAGGAATTTTGGTACACTTTCACTCTATTAATTCAGTTAACTTACATTGCAGCTAAATTTGTTTTTTATTAGAATGTTGAATGTGTTTTGTTTTTGGTTAGTTCTTCCAGCTTTATGTTGTTATCTTTTTTTATCCCTCATATCTATATTGTGGCTTTATTCCCTTAATTGCTCAAAAGTATTCAGGTGTATTCAACTGTAATTATCTCAATCCTTTTATGTTAGTCATTTAAATATTAGTTTTTCTAGCTTTTTCCAATGTAAGTTTTATTTTTTTAATGCTGACCTTGGTTTTCTTTTGCTTATTTTGCTTCATGGTCTTCTCTTTTATTCCATTTGCTTTGTTTTATTTTGTTTATAATGTGGTTTGTGAGCTCTTGTTATATTGAATTATCTTACTGTTTCCATTCATAATCTAAGGCACTCATCAAATAGTGTGTGTTTTTTAGGTTGGGTCATATTTTCTTCAAAAAGTTGTTATTTCCTGCATTTTTTATGCTATATGTTTTCTTCATCCTTTTCTTCTATTTTCTCCTCTTCCTCCTCTTCTTCTTTTTATCTCCATCTTCATCTTGGTCTTATTAATTTTGCTTTTTCTTTTCTTTTGCTTTTGCTTTTCTTTAATGTCATATCTCACATCATTCTTGTGCTTAAATTGTTAAAATACATTTATCAGAATCAATTTGGTTCCCCTAACACATTTCTGAGACCTATTTCTCTCCCTATGCCCTTTTTCTACAGCTTGAATAGAGCCTTTCTTAAAGGGCAGAGGTAATACAGATATTATGTTAAATGAGCAGGATAGTTCATTCTTCGCTATAGCTTATATCTCATTGCCATAAAGGGATAGTTAGAATTATGAATTGTTATTTGTCCTCCCAATTCATGGTAATATTCTGTATCCTACGTTTTTATCAATTAAATTAAAATTGGTCACATCCCTGTTTTATCAGTCTCATCTCCCACCTGGTCCTTCTCCCTTGTCCCAAGGTTGCAGAAAGAAAAAAAAAAAGATAGAGAGAGAGAGAAATAAGGGGTCTTAATGATTCACTGTTTTTCAAATTATGGTTATTAATGAAAGCTTTCAGGGTTTTTTTGTGTTTTTTTTCACTTTCTAATCTCTGTTCTGGAGAATGGGGTTTGGGCTGGGAGCTGAGCCTTGAACAAAGAATTTTCTCTTTTCTTTTGCTACCATCTTTGAAGTGCCAAGGCATGAAGTTGCATCATCCTACCTAATAAAATAGTAATATGCAAATTGACCGCACCTTCGCTATGCCCAAGCCACACCCACCAGCCAATCAGGGTGAGTATGCAAATTACCCAACAAAGATGGCGGTTAATTTGCATACACTGAGGGAGGGAGGAGTGAAGACTGAAGACAACTTAGAAGGAAGAGGGAGGAAAAGCGGAAAGTGAGGTGGCTGCCAGAGGGAAACCCCGGGCGGGGCGGAGCGGGGCGGGTGGCAGCAGCAGGCGGGTGCAGGCTCTGCGGCCCCAATGGCCGCTTGCAGGATTCTTCCTACAAATGGGCTACTAGTTCTTCACATGGATGATGCTGGTGCATTATTTTACTTTTATTGCAATTTTTAATTTTTATGTTGTTAGATATGGGAGCAAGATGTACTTATGATCCAATTTATTCTTTCAGCTTTCCCAAACGTTTCCTCACAAACTGCAAATTGAAAATTAATTTTTGACCTGGCCAGCATGGAACCAGTGGTTGAGCATTGACCTATGAACCAGGAGGTCACAGTTCAATTCCCATTCAGGGCACATGCCCAGGTTTTGAGCTCGATCCCTGGTGTGGACGTGCAAGAGACAGCAGATCAATAATTCTCTCTCATCATTGATGTTTCTATCTCTCTCTCCCTCTCCCTTTCTCTCTGAAATCAATAACAATATATTTTAAAAAATAATTAATTTTTGATAGCATGATTTCAATTTGATTTAAAGTTTTAATTCTGACCTTTTTTGTTTTGTTTTGTTGTTGTTTCTTTCTAACTCTGGAAATGACTTTGTTATTGGCTCTCCAGTTAGACTGAGCCATGTCTCCTGGATATTATGTCATGGTTAAGTGGTGTTCTAGTGGCATCAGTTTCACCTATAGGTTAATATTATAGGAGATTGGAGAGGGGCTAATTGCCAAACTTTGAAAAGAAACTACTCTCTTCTAGTTTAAAATATAAACCAAAAGCAGATTTTTTCATTATCCCAGCACCATGAAACATTATGTGTAATATTAAGCTTTTCCTACCCAATAATAACACAGGATGTAACCAATTTATGCAGAAATGACTCGGTGACTTTCACATGTGCACACATGATGACATGGACAATTAGGTAATTCTCTATATAATGCTTGCCTTTGGGCCTGCAATGTTCAGGTTTAGTTACCAATAATCAACCTCATGACATATTGAATACATTTATAATTCATTTTCTTGGGTGCTGACACATTTTCAAGATCTAAGAAAATGTTTGGATGGAAAATCATATGGGTACTCTTCTAAGGTTGAAAGTTAAAATCCTGTTCAATATTTTTACTATAAACTGGCTTTTGACGTAATGAAATTACTCTGAACAGATTTAATATACTTGTTTTTTTTAATGTGATAAGGGCATTATATATTGTTTAAAATAAGTGTAGAATAATTTAAAAAAGAAATATACCTGGTCCATTTACAGTACTATAGTGAAATACATGAGTGTTTCACTACATGTTTCACTGACAAAAAATAATCACATAAATCTTCCGCACACAGCTGCCATTTAGTGAAATATGCAGTTTTCTGTTTTCTATTACTGTATACAGTATAAATTCTTCTGCTGGAAGACAGATTGTGACACATTTGCAAACAGCATCTGTATTCATACATTTGAAACATTAATTTATCCAGCAATAAAAACTTTGATTTCCCAAAAGGAGAGTCATGTCTGAAAACTAATGCCTATTTTTGAGAGTTAACTGAGTTTTCAATGTTAGTCATTTTCTCATGAGTTACGTGCTCCTGTGGAAAAATATACAACTTAACAGCAAGTACACAGAGTTAAAAGGGTCACAAAAAACATAAATCTGTATGCCTAGTTTATGTATGCGTATAATTCATATAAATAAATTTTTGGCTACCTATACTTTCCATTGTAGAAAATGCATTTGTTAGCAACAATATCAAAGGAATAACAGGGAAAGGTCTATAATATATACACTAAATTAAATGCTTACATATTACATTTTTTGAAATGATAAATATTGCTTTGGGCATAATAGTGAAACTTCTTGAAACTGAAAATAATAAAGCCTCTGTTTAGCAGACAGTTGTCTGCTTTATTTCTAGATAAAGTATCTTCAAAAGAACTACATGAAAGTCAAACCAAGTAGAACCATGTAAGTGAGATTATAACTATCTAAGATGCTTTTTAAAAATTCCTTGGAAATGTACCATTCAGCAAAAGTCGCTTTCTAACTCCCGGTTTTATAAAGAGTGTAAGTGTCCAATAAGGAAAGCAATTCAATTTGTTTGTTTTGTTTTGTTTCTCTTTCTCAATATCAGTTATTTATATAGTGTATTCCTAAAATATCCTTAAGACTATTTAATTTTTTATCAATTTATTTTTATTCAATAAGTGATTTACAAAGAAACAAGACATTTGATTAGGTTACTTTATAGCAATTTTAGAATACTTACTTATTATAATTTTCTCAGAAAACATCCAATGTCATCAGGACCTAAGGGAGCCAGTCTCTAATGGCTCCCCATGGAGTATCACACAAATATTAAACTTATCCTGGATTATTTTTTTGTTCTACTGTTATCTTACAAGCATTGAGCACAAATCATATTTAAATACATGCAAAAATATTTTTAAAATGACATACTCTGAGATTTAAAATTCAAACAGCTCTCCTAGTTATTTGAATAGTGACAATCTAAAATCTGCATCCATGCTGCTTTTTTAATTAAAATTGTACCCAAAGGAAAATAGTATTTAACAGTTTGTGAACTTACTCTCTCTAGAAATTGTGTAGTGAATTGTTTTCTCATACCATAAGGTACTCCAGTGTCTTGGGCTTTTGCTTTACTGTCTGGTCCCTCCCCCGCCCCCCGCCCACTACTGTTACGCTTTTGACCTAATTTAATTGACATAGGCAATCGCAGTCACATTGTTCTCTGATTGATTACCTGAACAGGTAGTGAAAAAAAGGTAAGCCACAGAGCTGACGGGGACATTCATTTCAGTCACAAAGTTGGCAGAGAGGGAGTATCACTCAGAGAGAGAAGCTGAAGAAACTTTACTTTGCAGAAAGGCAGTGATCCCAGAGAATTCTTCAACCTCCACATTTATAAATTTCTCATTTTTAATTAATTTCTTCTTTCAAGTCAATACACTTTCATATATCATTGTCTCAGGACTGCTGCAGGGATAGAAAGTCTGAACTGCTTCCCTGTTGACTTATGTGTTAAGTGTGCCTGGCTTTCACATTTTATACTCCAGGAAAATATAAAATTAGCATCTTTTTCAAGAACTTATATCTCATTTGTCTTCATTGATTTTGAGTTATTCTAAAAATCAAGGAATCATGAGGGTTATGTTTGCATTGATTGATTTAATTTTGGTTTTATTTTCTTTCTGTCCCCCTCCCCACCCCAGACATAAAGAGAATTAGAAAATAAACCAAGTTTCACTGATTCTCCATAAAATTCCAACTGATCACTATTAGACACCTAAAACTCAATGCATTATTTAGTTTCCTAAAGCTTCCTTAGGTATGATAACAACCTTTCCATAATTTGTACTTCATCAGTCTTTCAAAAAATATGACATTTATTGCAACACAAGTGTATTTTGTAATTTTAATGAGGGAGGAAATTCTTATGAGGTCATTACTTGACTGAATTAAGACAGGACAATGCATGACTTGCATTAAAGGACTTTATGGCCTTTAGAAAAATAAGATTCTTTAAAAAAACACCTGTCCCAGAATTGGGTTATTGCCTGTACTGCCCCATTAGCAGAACAAAAGGGGGCCCTGTCTGAGACCCATGCTGTAGAGGACCTTCCTGTGGCTTCACTCCACCCCCTAGAAAGAGAAATTTACGGGAGACAAAGGGTTGTACCTACTCAACAACAATCCAACCCCATCTGTACCGCTCCAAGCACCCAGTTAAGGCACAGGTTATTATATCTACTGGTGTCTTTTCCTCTAAAACTAATTAATCCAGGCGCTGCCTGTTCTAAGTATGCTGTAAGATCAATTTATTGAAATATAGTTATTTTAGAAGCTTAACTACATTATGCTATTTAAAAATCCCTTCTCTTTTAGAATATCCAAACTTTCCCACATGTTCCTAATAATGCAATTTTCAACATTAGAACTTTATTTTTTAATGTAAAAGTCTATAAAAATATAAATGACCTTTCAAAGGTATCAATAAGATCAGATTCACATTCCCTAATACCTATGTTGTTTCGTTGATTTCTCTATTTCCAGTTTTCTGTCCTTCAAGTCATCCAGCATTCCACTGTTGTAGTAATCGAATCGTGAAAGCATAAGGGAAACTATTGCCTACTTCTATCAAATCCAAACTCCTCTCTCAGATATTATAACTGCGAACTTCTATTTCAGTTGTATACACTGGTATATTAAGCATTTCTCCCACTAATTGCCAAGATAAACTATCTCATCCAGTTCTAAACCATAATATATTCATACCTTCAGACTCACGTTCTCTTACTTAACTATGTCTGTGTTATCCTATATAATAAAAGGGTAATATGCAAATTAACCGAACAGCAGAATGACCAGTCGCTATGACGTGCACTGACTACCAGGGGGCAGACTCTCAACACAGGAGCTTCCCCCTGGTGGTCAGTGCACTCCAACAGGGGGAGCGCAGCTGAGCCAGAAGTCAGACTCAGAAACCATGCTCATAGCTGGCGAGCACAATGATAGTGACGGCAGTGCCTCCACACCAGCTCTAAGGATATCTGACTGTGACATCCCCCCAGGGCTCTTGGACTACTAAAGAACACAGGCCGAGCCGAGAAGACACCCCCCTTCCAGTGCAAGAATGTTGTGCACCAGGCCTCTAGTCATTAATAAAAGAAAAACCAACCTTAGAAAGTATGGTGAATTCTTAATGTTGCCCAATTCCCCCTTTGGGGATGATGTTATTAATCCCCAGCAGCTGCAAGTATGACACAAAATGACTCAGATGTTAGCTACTTTGAGGATTGTCTTACCTAAAGGTATGTAAAGGTATGTTCCTTGTCTAAAGTCACACCCCTTTTCATGGGCAAATGGCATTTAGTGACTGATCAACATAAGTGAATTAAAATCATGCCCCACTGTTCTAAGGTAGGACAACTCTGAAGCTCTGTACTAGCTTCAAACTACCTATAAGTTTGGTTATGTCCATCATTGGAAGTGAATCAAGCTCAGCTTCTTTCTCTTCCAAATCCTGCTTCCTTTCTTGCCAATCCACAGTTGTTGTTTCCACAGACATTCACCTAACAAATGCCCCATGCTCTAATCTCTATCTTAGAGTCTGCTTGTAGGGTAAACTAACCTATAACAGATATTAGGCTATATATTCAAAGTTTTGACTCCATCACTTTGAGTATGCTTTTCTCTCTACAGATATTCTTTCATCTTTATTCCTTACATATTTAACTTTACCTATCTTCTTCATAAACCCACTTCAAGTTATATTTTTTTCTTAATTCCTTCAACCACTCGAGTCTGTACTGATTTTTGTATGTTTAAATTGCTATTATGTTTATAATCAGGACCTCTGATTTGATGAACAAAGACATGATAAGTTTAAAAGTGCTTCAGAAAATAGCAAATGTACCAACTGCAGGTGTAATAAATAGTGGTCTCTTTTACTGAAGTGGCAGGGACCATGCGTTTTATTTTATTTTCCCTCTCACTCCTGATACCCAATCCACCCACAAAGTCTGGTACAATTTGAAATACAAACTATATTTTGGATAGATTTTCTTAAAACTACAGAGCCCATGACTTACTGAATATAGGTAATTTTTAAACCGTAGCATAAATGGTAACCAAAGTAAAATAAAGTTTCAGAAATCATTAATTTTGTAGTACGGGTTGATTAATGTCATTACATTATATATAAATGTAGCATGAGGTTACTGAGCACCTGAGTGATCATTGAACCATGTATTAAAAACATGTTGGATTCTATAGGATCATTTCTTGTGTAATTATCATGACATGTCTTATAATTCTGGAGAGTTAATACAGCTAGAACTAATTTATTTTTCTAGTGATAGGCAATAAATGCACTACTTCTGTTACTTCTTTGTGCTGCATGTTATTACTATGAAATAAAAGGAAAGAAGGAAAAAAGAAAGGAGGGAGGGAGGGAAGGAAAGAAGGGAAAAGGAAGGAAAGATGGAAGAAAAGGAGTAATATAAAAAAATTATGTTCTTTAACAGACCAGGCAATGATGCCAAGTCTGATGACATCATAATGCTAGCTCCAAAGTGAACCAATCATCTTTGAGGAATGATAATGCCCTCCCTCAGGTCCAAACTCAGCCTAGAAGGATTGATACTCAGATTTTTTTTTCCACCTGATACTCTAGTAGTGGTTACCTATTTCTCCACAGAGCTTGAACCTAGATGACTAACTCTGGGATAATTGTCAGTAGTGGACAGAATTTATTTGTGTCCATGGATCCTTAGGTCCTTAATTGAGTCTGAGTGGACAAGTTTACTTTAAGAAACGTTAATATCATGGTCTTAGTTTGTCCTTGCAACAGATCATTGGTAAGAAACACTCCATCCCATAGTCATAAGATAACAGGTTGAGGGCACTGACCTCTCTGATATACATGACCTCCTGCTTTGCAAATTGGGAATGTAAAAAATTAGCCGTCTTTATTTTTTTTTTTAATCCTCATCTGAGGATATTTTTTATTAATTTTTATAAAGAGTGGAAGAGAGAGGGAAAGACAGAGAAATATTGATGTGAGAGAAACATATGGATTGGTTGCCTCCTGCATGCAGTCCAACCAGGGCCCAGGTGGGAGAGGAGCCTGCAACCGATGTACATGCCCTTGACCGGAATTAAACCTGGGACTCTTCAGTCCATAGGCCAATGCTCTATCCACTGAGCAAACCGGCTAGGGCCAACAGTCTTAATTAATTTCAAAACATTTGATGATCCCCTAATTCCAAAACAATAGCTGTTTGTTCATCCTATATTTATCTAAGAAGTTTGTATAAATTGCTATTCCAGGCATTTAAATTCTGTTTTTTTAGATGAAAAAAATCAAATATTTGCCTTGTTAATCTAATTTAATTATTTCCACATGCTGATAGGCATGCTTATCCCCACTTAACAGGGAGAAATCTGAGAATTTAGATGGTTAAGTAATTTATTCAACATCACAGAGCTATATTTTAACATAGGAATACCTCACAGCAAAATATTAATTCTTTATACTATTACATAAATAAACAAAAGTTAAGAGACACTAATATGTATTCCAGATACTTTAATATATGGAGTTGGCTGTCAATATTAGTGTAATTGAATTTTGAATGCTCATTTCATGATTCTCTAATAAGAAGAGTTTACTTTTTTTTAAAATGAGTTTAAGATTTCCACTGAATAAGGTCATAATTCATCTTTATTGGAAAAAGACGGAACTGTTTTAACTTCCTTGCCTACAAATTGCTTTCTGAAAGATAGCTTTCTTCACTTCCAAGACAAACTAGATGTGAGGAAAGAAGATTTGGATACTGTGTAGCTAACATTTCATTTCCTCTTGGCAGCTCTTAGAATTCTGTCATTAGACTGTCATCATATTACATTATTTTATCCTGATATTAAGATACATGTTTGTATAAAGGAAACAGGAAATATTTAGCTAAATAAGAATGCCTTCAAAGTTAAAAGTAAGGTTTATTTTTTAACTATAAAATACATAGTAATTACACAACAAAATGTCATTGAATGAATAGATGAACAAAGGAAATGAAGTATTGTTTAATCTTTTTACTGGTAAGTGGAAAGGGAAAAATGTTATTTGCTATCCATAAGAAACACCATTCCCCCCTTAATTATTTTTTAGAAGAATATGATTAAGGGGCAAAAAAATAAATGAAAGAAGAAAAATGGGAGTGGGGAGGGTGGTGGAGAAAAGGAACATAAAACAAGATAAAGGCAGGGAGGGAGGGAGGTGAAGGGAAGAGCATAAGGGGTCTCTCTTCCAGCTGTTATCTACCTGCATACCCATTCTTAGTGTCATCACTGATGGTAAAGGAGGGAGTACAGGATGCTCTAAAGGACAGTGAAAACTGGCACCTTAGTGGCCACGGTGGTGTGCTCCTCAAATCCCCCATCAAGACCAAGGCATTTGCCAGGCCAGCATGGCTCAGTGTTTGAGCGTTGACCTATGAACCAGGAGGTCAGGGCATATGCCTGGGTTGCAGGCTTGATACCCAGTGTGGGGCGTGCAGCAGGCAGCCAATCAATGATTCTCTCTCATCATTGATGTTTCTATCTCTCTCTCTCACTCTGCCTTCCTCTCTGAAATCAATAAAAATATATTTAAAAAAATAAAAAAATACCAAGGCACTTGATCTTCAGCTGCCAGAGGTGTAGGCTTCTGTGACCTGACAGCTGATTCTCTTCCAGAAATTTTCCTCATGAAAAAGAACATCCCTCAAAATTATGCTCTATCCCTGGGAAACCCATCATTTATTTAGTCTTACTAGTGAAATATGCTACTATTATTTATTCTCTCTCCTTCTCTCTATATATCTTATATATCTTAAATAATAAAGAGGTAATATGCAAATTGACCATCACTCCAACACACAAGATGGCCGCCCCCATGTGGTCAAAGATGGCTGCCCTCATGTGGACACAAGATGGCTGCCACAAGATGGCTGGCAGGGGAGGGCAGTTAGGGGTGACCAGGCCAGCAGGGGAGGACAGTTAGGGGCAATCTGGCTGGCAGGGGAGCAGTTAGAATCTTTCCAAAAATAGGGACTTTTTTAAAACGCCGTGGGATGCAGAACAAATTGTTAAAAATCGGTTTTGTCCTGCCAAAAGCGGGACGATCTGGTCACCTTAATATACATATATATATATATATATATATATATATATATATATATATATATATATATATATATGTGTGTGTGTGTGTGTGTGTGTGTGTGTGTGTAAATATATATATATATATACACATATATATACACACATATATATATATGTATATTAAAAACTATATATATACATATATATACATATACATGTATGTATATATGTATATATATAGTTTTTCTATGCAATTCTCAATTTTTAAAGAGATGACACAAATTTGGTTTTCTACTCTTATGTGAGAGCATTAGGCCCCAGTAACCCATCATTGTGTGAAGGAAAAAAATGTTCCACTACAGTAAACTGAAAAGATATGCGTGTGTGTGTGTGTGTGTGTGTGTGTGTGTGTATGTGAGTGGATGTCTGTGTACATTCATAATAAATTATTGACAAACCCAAGTTTAATTGAAGAGATATTTGTATATTTTCTAGCTTATGAACATATTTTAATTCAACATTTTGTTTCTATTTAGGAGCTATACCTGCTGAAACTACTTTTTCTGTTTACCTTTCCTTTTTCTCAACTCTAGACATTGAATTATTCATAGTGTATAGTCATTACAGACAATATTATACCAATTAGCATACATTCAGGCAAAGAAAAACCATTCTAGATATTTCATACAAAGGATTTAATTCAGAGATTGGTTTGCAAAGCTGTTGGGAGGAATTCAGAAGCTTAAAGAAGAAGGGGGCTTATAGAAACAAGCTAAATGAAATAAGCCAGATAGGTCCAAGTTAAATTCTGTCTTTGACCCTTACTATCTGGGTACATTTCTGAGATCTTATAATCTTGAGTTGTTTTCCCTGTGAAAATTATATAAACACTAGAGCCCTGGTGCATGACATTCTTGCACTGGGGGAGGGGGTCCTCAGCCCGGCCTGCACCCTCTTGCAGTCCGGGACCCCTTGGGGGATGTCTGCCTGCTGGCTTAGGCCCAATCCCTGGACATCCCCTGAGGGGTCCTTAGAACTGCTGCAGAGGTGGAAGAGACTCCCTCCACCACCGCTGCACTCGCCAGCCATGAGCCTGGCTTCTGGCTGAGCGGTGCTCCCCCTGTGGAAAAGCACTGACCACCAGGGGGCAGCTCCTACATTGAGCGTCTGCCCCCGGTGGTCAGTGCACGTCATATTGACTGGTCTTTCCACTGTTCGGTAGATTTGCATATTTGGGTTTTATTATATAGGATAGTTCAATTTGGTTATGAGAGCTAGCATAACAATTATTGGACATGGCAATAGATTATGCTGAGATTGGTTTGTCAAAATAAGAAACAGTGATTTAGTGGTAGCTCAGCTGTGGGAAGAGTGGTCTGTTTTATCTTTTCTCTCTTAGTTATTCTCCACTTAAGGGCTCCACTGTGAAACATTCTGCAGTAGTAGAGCAGTCTGTAAATGACAAAGGTAAGTGTCTCAATAGCAGCTTTCCCATTTTAAGAACAGAGAGCACTATCTCCTGCCATGCTTTAGGGAAAAAGATATTATTTGACTGACTTCCTTACTGTTTTTGGCTGTATTACAGAAGTATATTAACATGTGGAAAACATTGCTTAAGCTTTTTTCTCTGAGGTACTTGATAAAACATGGTGTTTGGCATCCCAAATTTGTAAAAGTATGTTTATAAATATTCCTATTACAATTTTATTTTGTTTTATGAAAACTTGTTTGGTGCTGAAGAAAGAAGAATGAAATATTAATTAGCATTTGTTTGTGTTTCTAGAATTATGTATTTTGTAGTTCAATAGATGATGAATAAATGTTTCTTTACCAAATGTTTATGCACTCTAAGCTGTAGTGACCAGAAAAATCCTCCAAATATAATTCTAAATATCTTTATCTTCAATATTGTTTCAATAGTAAGCATATCCTAATCTTTTTGTTTCATATACAATTTCATTGTATTTCTTCTGTGGATATCTAGGGATCTATTTAATGCTAACCCTGAACAGATGTTTGGAGTCTAGGTTGACGGCTTAACAGCTCCTGACATAAGCATGACCTTCATAAAATTAAAGCCTGGGTTGTCTAATATGGTATAAGTGGCCTTTTATTTAAATCTGAGTTGCAAGTAAAGAGTCAATAATCACTGAGTATGAACAAAGTGTAATAACCCAAAGATGATGAGGCAGTATTTGCCCTTTATCAGAGTAAGGTGAAAACGGCTGTCAAGGTGACAGACACTAATCAGTGAAACCTGAACAATTATGGCCAATAATCATTAAATGAAGGCAGCGAACTAGACTCCTGGGAAAGCATCAGCGCTTGGCAAAACAAGATGTGCTCTTACTAAGAGAATCACAGAATTTAGAATAGAAGGTAATATCGAACTCAAAATAAAGTCAAATTTCTAGGTGCTTCCTCTTAGCATATAAGAGGACATGGCTGAATGTGATTCTTCTATACAACTTGCTACAGAAAAAAAATATGTGCAGTAAGAAAGCTAATAATCTAATAGGACTTTGGACAGGGATGAATGTATATGATCATTTAAAATACTTTATAAAATCACAGTACAGACTCAGCATCTTATAGTATTTTCTTTTTCATAAGTTGATCTTTACAACATAGGACCTAACTAGAGAAAATTCATAATTGTTATTTATCTATTTGATATAGAGTATAAGATGATAAGCCAAGTACCATATCAGAGTAAAATACGCTCTTCTTAATTTCCTGTAAGTGACTCTCGTTAGTGTACAATAGAGTAGGAAAAACAGTCCTGCTACTATATGGTCTCATCATCAAAGATGTGATCTGGATATCATTTGATCGGACTATAATATTTTGTATAACAGAATAATACAGGATACCCTATGCTATGCACTATTATTGTTGGCACTAAGCTAGAAAGTTTTCCTTCAAGTGATTAGACTGGAACCTATTGTATTAAAGGAGGTGGTTTTCCCTTCAGTGTCCATTGAAAGATTTTACTTCTCAATATGTCTGGCACTATATCATTTTACATCACTGATTGCTTGAACTCTGATTCTTCTGGGAGAAAATGGTGGAAAGGGAAAGATACATTTATCTGCTATCATATACTATGTACTTATCTGTTCCTCACATGGTTGTGAAAAGTAGATTTTTCAATTGTGTCAGCCTCTGTAGCCATAATAAAAAATGAAACAGTTGAAAAGGGTGAACATAGAAATATAAAAATCATAAGTTTCCCCATATGTGAAGAATATTTTAATATATTACTAGAGGCCCGGTGCATGAAATTCATGAACGGGGGGGGGGGGGGGGTTGTCCCTCAGGCCAGCCTGCACTCTCTCCAATCTGGGACCCCTCAAGGGATGTCCAACTGCCCATTTAGGCCCAATCCTGGTGGGATCGTGCCTAAACGGGCAGTCGGACATCCCTCTCACAATCCAGGTCTGCTGGCTCCCAACTGCTCGCCTGCCTGCCTTCCTGATTGCCCCTAACCGCTTCTGCCTGACAGCCTGATCACCCCCTAACCACTGCCTGCCAGCCTGATTGATGCCTAACTGCTCCCCTGCCAGCGTGTTTGCCCCTAACTGCCTTCCCCTTTAGGCCTGGTCACCCCTAACTGCCCTCCCCTGCAGGCCTGGTCTCCCCCAACTGCTCTCCACTGCAGGCCTGGGTCCCACCCAAATTCCCTTCCCTGCAGGCCCGGTCACCCCCAACTTCCCTCCTCTGCTGGCCTGGTCACCCCTAACAGCCCTCCCCTGCAGGCTTGATTGCCCCCAACTGCCCTCTCTTGCAGGCCTGGTCCCTCCCAACTGCTCTCCCCTGCTGGCCATCTTGTGGTGGCCATCTTTTGTCCACATGGGGGCAGGATCTTTGACCACATGGGGGCAGCCATCTTGTGTGTTAGAGTGATGGTCAATCTGCATATTACTCTTTTATTAGATAGGATAGAGGCCTGGTGCATGGGTGGGGGCCAGCTGGTTTGCCCTGAAGGGTATCCAGGATCAGGGTGGGGGTTCCCTTGGGGTGTGGGGCAGCCTGGGTGAAGGGCCTGTCGTGGTTTGCAGGCCAGCCATGCCCCCTGGCGACCCAAGCAGAGGCCCTGGTATCTGGAATTTATTTACCTTCTACAATTGAAACTTTGTAGCCTGGAGCGGAGCCAAGCCTCCTGCTCACTCCGTGGCCAGCAGCCATTTCTCTTGGGATTTATTTATCTTCTATAATTGAAACTTTGTAGCCTGGAGCGGAGGCCTAGGCCAGCCAGGGCTGCAGAAGCTTTGCTTCCTCCATTGCCGGGGTCAACCCTTGCCTCCTGCTCTTTCCAATTTAGTTGCTACCGCCATTTCTGTTTGGATTTGTTTACCTTCTATAATTGAAACTTTGTAGCCTTGAGTGGAGGCTTAGGCCGGCAACAGCAGGCTGAAAGCTTGGCTTCCTTTGTTACCAGGGAAATCCAAGCCTCCCTCCTGCTCTCTGTGGCTGTAGCCATCTTGGTTGGGTTTATTTGCCTATTTGTTCCTAATTGGCTGGTGGGCGTGGCTGGTGGGCGTAGTGGAGTTAGGGTCAATTTGCATATTAGTCTTTTATTAGATAGGATAAGTAATCATTAAGTACTTCTAAATTATTAAACAAAATAACATTTATATATCATAGATATTTTGTATCTCTGAAAAATTTAGATATTTTGTAATTTCCTATTATAGTGCCACACCTGATTACATCCTATAGAGTACATTTTATCTCCAAAATAGCCACCTGAGATGAAACCACCATTATTTCTCAGCTTCCTAACTGACCTCCCAGCATCCATGCTTTCTCCATGAGGTAACTGAAGTGATCTCTGTAAAATTCCAAATATGATTATGTAGTGTCCTTTATTATGCCTCAGTTTATTATTATTGCTCTTAGGAAACAATCCCAAGTACTTAATGTTCTATGAAACTCAACATGGCAAAGTTTTTGTCACACTACGTTCTAGCCCCAGAGCCTTTACACATGCTCCCCCCAGTCTATAAGGAGAGTTTTCTGCTCCTTATCCCAACCACTGTTTTCACCCTCTTACACATTTTATATGTTCTCTTGAGGGAAGTCATCATTTACTTCCCAGCCTAAAGGGGAAACCCTTATTTTAAAAACTCCCTGTACACTGCACATTGTTCATTGATCTTACCACAACTTAATTAATTATCTGCATAATTATTGGATATTTTGTTAACAGATCATCATGTGGGCAAACATAGTTCTTGCCTGGTTTGTCCACTTTTATGAACCTAGTGCCTAGCATATAAGAGTTTCCTAAAGACTATAACTTGTTAGCAAAATCTTGCTCTCAGCATTGCTTATACTTTGTTTTAGTTATTTACTGTTGCTTACAAAACATAGTGTCTGAAGACAACAAACATTTATTACCTAATAGCTTCTATGGATCAGGAATCCAGCCACAACTCTGCCCTCTGCCTCAGAGCCTCACACAAGGTTGTGGTCAGGGTGTCCATCAGAATTGCAGGCATCCTCAGACTTCATTGTGATGGGATCTATTTTCCCAAGTCCGTACACATGTTTGTTGATATGAAGGTCCCCATAGGCTGAAGGCCTCCATTTCTGACCAGCTGTTGGCCAGAAGTTGACCTCAGTTCCTTTCCACATGGGCTTCTCCATAGGGTATCTCTTAACCTTGCAGTTCTTTAGGGGGACAAGTAAGAGAAAGAAGAGACTAAGAGAACCTGTGAGCATTATGAAGCTGGGAGCCTTTTGTAACTGTATCTCAGAGGTGACATTCCATCATTTTTGCTCTGGGATTTGGACTGAAGTTTGTCCAAACCACTAGATCCAGCCCACACTTAAAAGGAGACAATTATACATAGGTGATAACTCCAAAATGGAATTATTCTAGAAGCTGCCTACCATTGGTTAGTCCATTTTATGAGATTTATCTCATGACCTCACTTCATTCTCTAGTCAGAATGATAACTATAGTGAACAAGGCACCTGAAAATTATTTTTTAAATTTCTTTATTGATTAAGGTGTTACATATGTGTCCTTATTCTCCCATTACCCCCTACCCCCCCACTCATGCCCTCACCCCCCGTTGAAAATTATTATATGTGAAACAATAATATTGCTTTCACAATAACTATTTTACAAATTATAGTACTGCTCCCATATTAGAAATACCCTAATACACCTAAAGCATTATTAGTCAACTAGAGGCCCAATGCATAAAATTCGTGCAAGGGGTTCCTAGGGCCGAGGCGGCAGCCCCAGCTTCATCTGGAAGGTCATCTGGAAGGACATCCAGAAGGATGTCTGATCTAATTAGCATATTACACTTTTATTATTATCCTATGTAATAAAAGAGTAATATGCAAATTGACAATCACTCCAAAACACAAGATGGCCATCCCCATATGGTCAAAGATGGCTGCCCCCATGTGGACACAAGATGGCTGCCACAAGATGGCCAGCAAGGGAGGGCAGTTGGTTGGGGGTGACCAGACCTGCAGGGGAGGGCAGTTGTGGGTGATGAGGCCAGTAGGAGAGGGCAGTTAGGAGTGACCGGGCCAGCAGAGGAGGGCAGTTAGGGGTGACTAGGCCTGCAGGGGAGGGCAGTTTGGGGTGACCAGGCCAGCAGGGAAGGACAGTTGGGGAGGACCAGGCCTGCAGGGGAGGGAAGTTGTGGATGATCAGGCCAGCAGAGGAGGGCATTTAGGGGTGACCAGGCCTGCAGGGGAGGGCAGTTGGGAGGACCCAGGCCTGCAGGGGAGGGAGGGCAGTTGGGGGGAACCAGGCCTGCAGGGGAGCAGTTAGGCGTGGATCAGGCTGGCAGGCAGAAGAAGTTAGGGGCAATCAGGCAGGCAGGCAGGTGAGCGGTTTGGAGCCAGCAGTCCTGGATTGTGAGAGGGATGTCCAACTGACCGTTTAGGCTCAATCCCACCAGGAGCTGGCCTAAACGGGCAGTCAGACATCCCTCAAGGGGTCCCAGATTGGAGAGGGTGCAGGCTGGGCTGAGGGACACACCCCCCCGTACACGAATTTCATGCACCGGGCCTCTAGTATATGATAAAGTTATTATTACCCAATTTGTATTAGAACAATTGCAAGCATGTAATCTGTCCCACTAAAATTTAAATTTCCTAAAAGGAGAACTTGATCTTCATAGCAACTAACATAGTCACTTGAACATAGTAGGAACCTGACAATTATTTACCAAGTGAGTGAAGGAATAAATAAATAAAAATAAAAGAATATCGTTTCTCCTATTTTTTTAAAGGAGTGCAGAAAATCACGCTTCTATTCTTTCTTTTTTTAAGTTTGAAAAAACTTTTGCTTCTTACCAGGAAGATTACAAATTTCTGATTGCCTCTTATATCCAACTGCATGTAGTATACACCATATATATGCCAGGCACTCTTTTACATATTCTAAAGATCTAGGGACCAGGGGTGAAGAATGTATTTTATCCTAGGGTAAGATTCAGACTTCCTTGCTTTTATTGAAAAACAACAACAACACATATGCATTTTATTTTCAAACTACTTATCCAAGTTCCTCATGGAATGAGGATTTGTTTACAGTGCTGAGACAATGCCAGTAAGCCATACTCTCAGATTGAGAAACCCAGAGTAATATCTGTGAGGCCAAGAGACTTACTCTATAACTACATTTTAAAATTTAATCAGTCCTGAAAATTCTCATATCTATTCCTCAAAGGGGGAAAAGATGCTCAAATTTTGCAAAACAGTTGCCAATTCTTCAAAGACTAAATTAGCGCTAATGAAGGAAACAGTGGGAAAGGAAGCACAACTGCCACCTGGAGGAGACAGATGTGGAGGCATCTTCCATCGTTTCTGCTCCTGTCTTCTGAGAGAGTAAATACCACATTAGCTGGTGATAAAGATGTGTCTTAGCCTACAGAACTCAAATACTGGCAGATCATTTTTTTTTTTAAAGCACCCGATAATGCTCTAAGGAAAGAATCAAAGCAATTGACACATCATTAGCTGACTTAAAGTAAAATGCATGCATATTAAATTGTACTGTATTTCAATAATAGTCTTTACATGAGAATAAGAAACAACAGAATTTTAGAAAGATCCCATGCTTTGCATACCTGCTGTTCACTTGTTTGGTCACAAGAGAATGATAAGAATAACAAACAAGGTACCTGACAATTATATGTGAAACAATAATATGGCTTTTAAATTAACTGTTTCATTAATTACTAGTATAGTACTGCTCAAATGTTAAAAACTAGAGGCCCAGTGCACGAAATTCGTGCATGGGGGTGTGTGTCCCTCAGCCCAGCCTGCACCCTCTCCAATCTGGGACCCCTTGATGGATGTCCAACTGCCCGTTTAGGCCTGATCCGGATTGGGCCTAAACGGGCAGTCAGACATCCCTCTCACAATCCAGGACTGCTGGCTCCCAACTGCTCGCTTGCCTGCCTTTCTGATTGCTCTCCCTTGCAGACCTGGTCCCTCCCAAATGCCTTCCCCTGCTGGCCATCTTGTGGTGGCCATCTTGTGTCCACATGGGGGCAGTCATATTTGACCACATGGGGGCAGCCATCTTGTGTTGGAGTGATGGTCAATTTGTATATTACTCTTTTATTAGATAGGATAGCCTAATACTCCTAATACATTATTTTCTAGAACCACTCACTCAAATAACTTTATTTAGAATTGTTATTGAATTTATTGGGCTGATATAGGTTTCAAAGGTGCAATTCCATAAAACATGCATATTGCATTGTGTGTTTACCACCCAAAGTCTATTTTCCTTTCATCACCATTTATCCCCTTTTCCCCTCTTCTTCCTCCCTTACCCACTCTTCCCTCTGGTAATCACCAAACTATTGTCTGTGTCTATGAGTTGTTGTTTTCTCTTAATCCCTTTACCTTTCACCCAGCCCCCTAATCTCTTCACTTCTAACAGCTGTATCTATGAGTCTGTTTGTATTTTGTTTGTTAGCTTATTTTGTTCATTAGATTACACATATGAGTGAAATCATATGGCATTCGTCTTTCTCTGACTGGCCTATTTCACTTAGTATAATACTCTCCGGGTTCATCCTTATTGTAATATAAGGTAAGATTTTCTTCTTTTTTTACAGCCGAGTAGTACTCCATTGTGTAAATGTACTACTGCTTTTTTATCCACTCATCTACTGATGGGTACTTGGGCTGCTTACAAATCTTGGCTATTGTAAATAGCACTGCAAATACCTTTTGATGAGCAGCTACTATGTCATAAGTCAAGGTCATGGTATACATGATCTGTGCACTAGGCAACTAGTCTTTTTTTTTCAAGACAAATTGCATTTTTCTCAGTTTTCCTTTTGTTTTAAATATATTCCTATTGATTTCAGAGAGGAAGAGAGAGAGAGAGAGAGATAGAAACATGTATGATGAAAGACAATCATTGATCAGCTGCCTTCTGCACACCCTCTACTAGGGATTGAGCCTGCAGCTCAAGCATGTGCCCTACCAGGAATCAAATCCAGACCTCCTGGTTCATAGGTCAATGTTCAGCCACTGAGCCATACCAACCAGGCATGTTATTAATTCTTCATGGCAACCTCTTCTGCATTTATCAACTTTAATAAATATTCCATTGTAATAATTTCTTCTACTTATTAAAAAAATAACGCCTAGTATTACAAGCCCTGTTTTAGGTATTGTGGAAACATCAATAAATGCATAAAACAGACCTCACCTTGCCTTTCTAATAGTTTTTGCTTTATGAACGTGTTATATTTTCTATGTAGAATTAGGGCTCTAATTTTATAATCCATGCCTTGTATTATTATAATATGTGTTTCTTTAATTAGTTAAGTTCTCTAAATATTAAATGTCAGGCATTTTATAATTAAGTACTATTTTTATTTAGTCTGCATTTTCTTCATGTCTTTTGCTTCTATTTCAAAACTTTATCACATTGTTTCATATACATTTCTTTTAATCAGAACATATTTATATTTTGCCTGGTTTTCATATATTTTCAATGAAGTGTGTTATACATAAAAGAATATGTATAATATATGTATACAGTTTTAACATTATATGGGGCCCTCAACCTGGAATATGTTGTCTTACTTAGTAACATCTCCTACCTCATGGTCTTTATCTCCCTTTCTCCAAAAAATTTTATTTTTGTTATCATTATTGACTTTTCATTAATTTTTAAAAGTAAAACATGTTTGTATGACCAAATAATAACTTTTTAATTTTTACTTGTATTCTTTATACAAATTATCTTGTAATCTTTATATTCTTTAGTGACTTTTATATTATTATGATGCATCACTTTTTCAAGGTCTATCCTTGTTGATGTGACCATCATGTAAAACAATTTATTCATATTTTCTACTACTGTTGACATCCTTTTTTCAGTATTACATTATCACAAATATTTTAACACATGGCTCCTGGTGAATGCATTCAAGACATCCTACTCAGAATGGAATTGTTGAATTAGAAGTAATATATATTCCACATTATTAGATAATAACAATATTGTTTTCAGAATTGTTAAACAAATTTACACTTCCACAAGGAGTGTAAAAGCTTTCATTGATACATCTTTGCCAAATATTATAAGCATTTTAATTTTTGTGAGTGAGAAACATTTTTTTTTCTCAATCCTTTGGACTTTATTGTGACTTGATTTGTGACGTAATAGATGAACAATTATTGTTCATATTCTGCGTGTGCTTAGAAAGAATGTGATTCTCTCTTTTTCTCCTTAATGAGAAAAACTACATTTTTAGTTGAGAATATTGCTAGCTGGAACAAAAAGGTGCATTTTTTTGGTATTCTTTACACTGATAACTATAGCATGAAGAAAAATAATTTTTGAATGCTACAACTTAGTCAGCTAGAAAAGAAAAGGGTTTAATTTTCTTTTCTGCCTTTTTAATTTCTCCTGAGAGTCTACTTAGAGGTAAAAACTGAACACCTTATGGAGCATGAGTTGACCTGGAAGAAGGAAACCATATCACCAAGAGTGCAAGAGGAATTTGAAACCTGGGCTGCTGGGGGCGCTGTGGAGCTGCTGTGGTAGCTTTGGACTACATACCTCCTGATGTTTTCCACATGAGACAGAATAAACTTTCATTTTGTTTAATCCACAATTATTATTTCTTCTCATTATATGTGGCTGAACTAGTAGAACTATAGGAATTAAATATTAAATTGCTAATGTTATATTTCTGTAACGTGTTGGGCAATGATGTTATGACAGTTATGACATCACTAAGAAATAGTAATTTTTCAGCTCTATTATAATTTTATGGGACTACTACCATATATGTGGTCCATTGTTGCAACACATGACTGTATTAAAAAATAAAGATGATGATGACAATGTAAAAAAAATACCGATTTTAAATCAAATTCATTAGGCTTTTATTTTGAATGAAAGGCTGAAAGTTGAATGTTCATAGTTGATCTGAGCAAACTTAAATTTTTCCGTTAGATGTAGAAAGCCAAAAGCAAACTGCATAATTACAGAAAAGTGCTATATCTGTTAGCAATTTAGGGGTTATAGACCACAGTTCAGTAGCGTGTGCTTTTTATCAATGTCTCTTCAGGTTGCATTAATAGAAGTATCATGTCAAGAATGTTGGTGGTTGAAGTAGTAATTTGCTTTTACTGTGATAATCAGCTACCTCCGAGTGCTAATGTACAGTTTTAAAGTTCTTCATTTTAATAGAAACATGTACACATTATGGAATGTTTAAAAGAAATCAGTCTGAAATGTACAAGGATTTAGATGATACTAATATCTCTCTGTATACAAGGGTCTTTCAGTGGAAAAGAACATGATTGAGGATGATTTAGGCTCAATGTATCAGTCACAAATGGGGAGAATTAAAAGCAATTGTTAGGAGCTTCAGGTGGATCGCTTGAGTTTAATATAAATAGGGACTATGCAATAGCTAGGGCTGAATAAGGATATGACTAATTTACTCTGGACAGAAGTACTGTGTTTCCTGATGCTGGTGGTGACTTAAGCAAAATAACCACATGGTGGAGATGTTGCAGAGGGAATTCCAGCATTTGATGGCTCCTTGAAATAGAGGACACTTAAGGTTACTTCCAAATTCTGAAATCTATGAATTAATAGATCAAATATATAGGGGGGAAAGTGTCACATTTGTCACTGATGTAGCATTGAAATTCTCATTTCTCAAAATTATTTGTCCCTCAGCTTAATTAAACAAAAATGTTCTATACGGAATATATTTGATATAGAAATTTTATTATGTTGAACACTGACTTAATTTTTAAAATTATGTGTACTTGCACATTATATGTACCTGTCATACAAAAGCTCTAGAATAAGTATAAGGAGAATATTTTCATTTTACAAATGTATAAAAATACATAGGACTAAAATGGCATTGAAGATAAATAGTACAGAGAGAACACAATAACCCCAAAATGGGTCAGCACAAACTACACAATTGATTAGATGCTTGCAGAAAACCACAGCAAATGGCAAAATCAATTCACCAATCAGCTTTGCAGTGTTTTATTCTAAACTCAGCCAGCTGGGCAATTAGGCATATACTCTGTGTTTTTATGTCTTTCATTGAAGAAAGCATCATTTTCCTTTGGAAGCAGATGGTTAGGAACTAAAGATGGGTCAAAGTTCACTGAGGTTACTCTCCTATGGACAGAGTAAATTGATGTGGTAGAATATGCTATTCTGAATCTTTGGAATGATTCAATACTGAGACAAAAGCCTTCATGAGTTGATATTTGGTTATAGGTTTTTGTGGCTAAGAATTTATTCAATAATATTTTAATGCTGTGATTCTCTATTATTTATGCAATGTTCCACTCAATTTACTTTTTTTTGTATGTTAATAATGTATGCCTCAACCTAAAGAGTAGAATTTCAAATGATTACTATTTTAGAATTTGCTAAAAATAAATAAAGAAATGAGTCTTCATTGCATTTTTTTTTTTTTTTTTTTGGAAAGCCAGTCTTTGAATCAAATTTATGCCAAGGTCAAATTCTGTTGTTTGTACTAAACTATCCAGTAATCAGTGTCTCCAGATGAATTATGGCATGCATCATAGCATGTTAGGACTGAGAGTGAAATTGGAGATCACTTATTTGAGTTTCTTTATACTAATTATGGATCTTATGCTTGAAATATTAAAACTCACTCAAGATAGCATCATATCTATAAACACAAAATCTCACCAGTTCTCCAGAGATATTTTAACCTTGTAAAATTGTCATCTCTATGTAAGGTAGAAATATTATTAAAGTATTAACTTCACTCTGATGAAGAGGGTCAAAACAGTTCATTAGAAACAAGTTCATTGAAAAGAAACTACACCAAGTAATAGAACTCCCATGATGCCATTGAAAGGCTTTCCCTTGATCTTGTCATCAATTAGGTTGGATACTAGTCTGGGGAAATACTGCTTTAGTGCTTAATAACTTTTTAGTTAAATAATATTCAAAGATTTTAAGACTTCTCATTAAAAAATAGATGATAATTTTGGTGACTTTATCTAGCATACTGTTAACAAAATGTAATTTTTAGTATGAGTATCATATAGGATTTATAGAAATATAGAAACTAAGGGGCAGAAACTACTGATTCATAGCCTTTGATATGCTTAAAGTCTGAGTCTTAAATGTATTTGTATGGCCATAACCCGTACCTATTAAAATTATTCAACTCATGTGTATGAATGAATAAAAGACTGGATGGAAGAAAATAAAGAGTACAACAGCTACCTGACCCTAGCCAAAAATAACACATGTAAAGTATAAGACATATAATAACTTCCAAATAGGCTAAATAATAAATTCCAAATGGATTTTAGACTAAAATCCTATGTAATAAAGAGGTAATATGCAAATGGTCATTATGCCGTGACACATAACAACCGATCACCAGGAGGGTGGGGCAGCCAGCTACGTTCACGGGAAAGCTACAGTGGCGGGTGGGCAGGGCAGCCAGCCGAGGCAAATGGCAGTGAGCTACTTGCGCACGGATTCGTGCTTAGGGCCACTAGTGAAATAATAAAAGTACTAGATGAAGACATGGGGACACATGGAGACATTATTTCATAAAATCAAATGAAAAATGTCTTAAAAAACATAACACAAAGTTCAGAACCATAAACTCAAAGATTACTATACATAACTATAAGAAAACAGACAAAGAAAAAAAATAAAACCTAAGCGATAAGAAAAATGAAAAGGTAAAAGAAAACTCTGGGAGAAAAGCTTGCATGTATATCACAAAGGTCTAATTTTCTTAATGTATAAATAGCTGTTAAGAAAAATAAAATGCCAAACTTAATAGAAATTCAATTCCCTCCCCCCAAAGTGACACTATAACTAGTAAATATGGAGGGGAGATATCTATCTATTGATCATCTATCTATCATCTATATATCTATCTATATCTTAACACTCATATACTTATATGAAGCTAGACTTTATGAGTTTATATCTGGTTCCACCACTTAACTATTTGAGTGATCTTGAGCAAGATGCAAAAACTTCCTCTGTCTTAGTTGCCTCATAGTTAAAGAGGAGATAGCATCAACATAATGAGGATTAAATTCTTAACACTGTTCTTGTTACCCAATGAAAGCTATATAAGTGTTAAAGTATAATAATGATTACTTCTTTTTTTTTTTTTTTATTGATTTTTTACAGAGAGGAAGAGAGAGGGATAGAGAGTTAGGAACATCGATGAGAGAGAAACATCGATCAGCTGCCTCTTGCACACCCCCTACGGGGGTTGTGCCCGCAACCAAGGTACATGCCCTTGACCGGAATCGAACCTGGGACCCTTAAGTCCGCAGGCCGACACTCTATCCACTGAGCCAAACCGGTTTCGGCAATGATTACTTCTTATAATTATACTAGAAGCCTGGTGCACGAAATTCATGCATGGAGGGGGGTTGTCCCTCAGCCCAGCCTGTACCCTCTCCAATCTGGGACCCCTGGAGGGATGTCCGACTGCCCGTTTAGACACGATGGGATCGGGCCTAAACGGGCAGTCGGACATCCCTCTCACAATCCAGGACTGCTGGCTCCCAACTGCTTGCCTGCCTGCCTTCCTGATTTCCCCTAACCGCTTCTGCCTGCCAGCCTGATCACCCCCTAACCACTCCGCTGCCAGCCTGGTTGATGCTTAACTGCTCCCCTGCCAGCCTGTTTGCCCCCAACTTCCCTCCTCTGCTGGCCTGGTCACCCCTAACTGCCCTCTCCTGCAGGGTTGATCACCTCCAACTGCCCTCCCTTGCAGGCCTGGTCCCTCTCAACTGCCCTCCCTTGCAGGCCGGGTGCCTCCCAACTGCCCTCTCCTGCTGGCCATCTTGTGGTGGCCATCTTGTGTCCACATGGGGGCAGGACCCTTGACCACATGGGGGCAGCTATATTGTGTGTTGCAGTGATGGTCAATCTGCATATTACTCTTTTATTAGATAGGATAGAGGCCTGGTGCAGGAGTGGGGGCCAGCTGGTTTGCCCTGAAGGGTGTCCCAGATCAGGGTGGGGTTTCCTTGGGGTGTGGGGTGGTCTGGGCAAGGGGCCTGTCGTGGTTTGCAGGCCAGCCACGCCCCCTGGCAACCCAAGCGGAGGCCCTGGTATCTGGAATTTATTTTCCTTCTACAGTTGAAACTTTGTAGCCTGGAGCGGAGCCAAGCCTCCTGCTCCCTCCGGCCAGCAGCCATTTCTGTTGCAGTTAATTCACCTTCTATAATTGAAACTTTGTAGCCTTAAGCGGAGGCTGGGCCCAGACAGGGTGAGTGGAAAGCTTTGCTTCCCCTGTTGCCGCCGGCAACCCTGGCTTGCTCTCTCAAGCTCCGTTCTGCCCCCATTTCTGTTTGAATTTGTTTACCTTCTATAATTGAAACTTTGTAGCTTGAGTGGAGGCTTAGGCCTGCAACAGCTCTCAGGAAGCTTGGCTTGCTCTGTTACCTGGGAAACCTTGCTCTCTGTGGCTGTAGCCATCTTGGTTGGGTTAATTTGCATACTCGCCCTGATTGGCTGGTGGGCGTGGCGAAGGTGCGGTCAATTTGCATATTACTCTTTTATTAGGTAGGATAGTATTTAATTATATGTTAAATATTGTGTAATATATTGTATAATAAAATAATATATTGTATAATTATATTGTATAATAAAATACAATATTTTATTATGAAATAACTATTGCAACACAACATAACCAGGTTTTGGGAAAAAGAGTGAAACTCTTACTAGAGCAAGGGGAATACATGCCAGGAAAAATCACCAGAAGTCCAGTATACAAGGTTTGTACACATCTGTTTGATGGAATTTACCTCGGGGCTACTTTACTCTGACTAGCAGGTGAGGGAGAATGCTCACGCAGTATCTTACAACTATCATCTCACACAGGCAACAGCTATGTACTTTTCCAACTACCTCATTCAAAGAAATTTAATTTTAGCAACAATACATTTCAGTTATTTTCTAATATGTATATAATTTCCCTATAGATAGTTTCTTATACTGCTTAACGAATGCATCTCCTGCCCTCTTCTTCTGGATAATGTTGCTCTCTTTTCCTGAGGTTTCTAAAAACATGATTCTCTAACCTTAAATTCATTGAGCCTTTAACTATGGTTCAGGATGAGCCATTCCAGTTCAATGGGAGCAGAAGCTGTTATTTAGCCCCCAATTCTCATTTTCTGTTCAAACTAAACCCACGGATAGCCTCATCTGATTCCTAAAACTGTAGTTGAATCCTTGACCTTCAGATTTTCTCTCTACTCTTTATTTCATTTTTAAAGTTAGTTAAAGTAAAATTTTCTCCAGGATTTTCAGTGGTCTTCAGAATTTGTTTCTGATTTTTGCAATTATTTTCTGACTTATAGGAAAGTACCTGGGCCCAGTTTTAACTCATTGCTCAGGCTAGGGCAAAGTATTCTATGAAAACATAGTATTTCAGTGTAGATTATATAAAGTATTGATTTATCTTCTCAGACTTATCACGTGGTAATCACACACATCCCATGTTGAGATAGAATTGTAGACTTGGATTAGATACAGCAGCTTGTACTGATTAGGATATGCGTGACTATTTCCTCATTTGTTTTACTTTTCTTTGTTTGAACTATTTCGCAATCAGTCTTATTCAATCAGAGGTGAGAGAAGAACCTGAAATTTAGAGTTTGTATTTCCAGAAGTCCTTAAATGTAGGTTGGTTTAAATGGTTCATGAAGAAATTTAGTGAAAGCACGGCCCATATTGCAATTTTGAAAGAACAAGCTGCTAAGTTCACAGTCAACTGAACAAAAATGGGGATTTCAAAGCACCTGAGGACTTTTCAGATGGGAGTGCTATCCTGGGATAAGTGAATCGATATTGGAAATGAATCTCATTTTAGCTGCTGCAAACCTGCTGGACCATTTCCTGAGATATTGTATCAAGCAATTGAAGATGGCACGGTGTAATGTTGAACAGTTATACTCAAGCACTCTCTATTACAAAGAATTCTCCAAAGAATAACAAATAAAAATTTTGTCCTGAGTATATATGGCATGGTTCTCCTGATTTGTTCTTCCAACATCGCTACGGGTACTTACTACTTTAAAAATAATTCTGGAATTAAGAAGTAGAATGCTTCTTGTAGCAAAGGAATAAAAATAAAAGGGAAAAATTTAACTTTTTAAAAATTAATACAGACATAGTATATACATTGAGCAATATGGGTTTGAAGTAAGGGCTATGGGAATGTTACAACATATATCTATATATTTTAAAATATCAACATATTTTAAGATTACTTTTTAAGAAATTCTAATTTAATTTTGTTTTTTAAATAATATTTCATGCCACCTGGAATAACAGTTTTAGTAATCTATAAATGCATTCCTAAAATGTTATCCTTTTCTGATTGATTTCAAATAGAATGGACCACTTTGAAAATGTACTTTTTAATTTATTCTGATAATTTACAGGGTTGTATTTTGGTACAGTGGGTCAAATAACCCTTTCTATTTCTCAATTTGCCTTGGACAAGTGCCATTTTAAACTTGTGGAATTGATTTTTTTGGGGGGTCACCAATTTAACTAAAAGTGTTATTAATTCTGGCATTTAAATTTAAATCCTTTACATGTAAATTTCAAAGGTGGAGTGGCTGGGTAGGAAAGAGAGATACTCAATCATTTTGTAATAGTGAACGTTTAAGTTATCATCTCACAAAACAGGTGTCAATGAACTTTTTCCTTAAAAAAAAAAAGAAAAGAAAACATGGAGAGAAAGAAGGGTATATTGTTTACATAATTGAAGTCAAAATAATGCTAGAGCTGTTGTTCAATGGTTCAAAGCAAAGAGAACCCTAGTCAGGGGCCACTGACCACAGTTCAACAGTGATCCTCGTTGAGTTGGAGGAGACCTACATCTTTTGTTTTGCCCTTGTTATAGTTTTGGGTATGACTGAGAGTTTAATGATGTTGGCACAAGGCCTGAAATGCAATTTGCTATTTTTATTACTCTGTCAATATGGTGCATTAAGATCCCCAATACTCTTCAACAAATGCAAAAGAAAAAAAACACACCTTTTATTATATCAAGCACTGTAGAAATTAAAACAGCAAACATCTAATGCACATTCCTCAATACCATAGTCTTGATTAAAGCTTTTGAATTAGCCTAACTTATCGTTTTGATATGATGATGAAAACCTAAACGGCATAGAGATACACGGTTTCTAAGATTGATTGTAGGTTGAGTCTTTCAAGCAGAGGCCCCTCTTCTTTGTGTCTATGCTCTAAAGGAGAAAAGCTAAAGCAGAAGGTGAGACCTTGCTCTTGCCTCATAAAGCATTTTCTGCTTTGTTTCTGGCTGAAGACAAACAATGTTTAGTTAACTAATAACCAGAGGTCAGATGAAAATAAAAAAGTAGATAAGGATGAAAAATGATAAAAATAATTTACAATTTTGATACCATCATCATCGCTGACTTCTTATTTTTCCATATAGCACATTAGAAATACTAACATGCCTTAAAGATTAAGATTTACCCCAGACATTACCCAGCAAAAGCTCACAAGTTTAAAGCATGACATTTTTTCCCCTGAGATTTCCTTTTTCTCTTTTAATCTCAGAAATTTCCTAATTACACCATAAAAAGTGATTTAGGAAATCGCTGGTTATTGAGGCAAATGTGCCTTTTGCCCAAATTTTTCACATAATTACTTTAATTCTTCACTTGGCTTTTCTAAATTAAAAAAAAAAATACCAGCATAACAGTATTTTAGGTTATGTTGCTTTGGGGAAAAAAAGCCTTGAAGTTTAGGAATATAATTTAACTAATATCCCAGGTTTTGTTAAAGTAGTAGAGTTTACCAGGATTTAAATGCACAGTAGTTATGAATTAGACTTACCAAAGAAACAATATTGTAATTAGTTTACACTGTTGTTGCAAAGAACCTGATTTATCCTAGTCAAAACTCAAGTAGAGGTAATCCCTTCTCATATACTAACCATATCAATTTACTCTTGTTCCTAAAAATTACACATGAATGCATTGTGGTTTTTTTTGTGTGTATATTCCTTTGTTAATTTCCATAATGTAAGTCTCTGTGTCTTTAGAGCAGGAGTCAAGCTATCCTATCTAATAAAAGAGTAATATGCAAATTGACCATACCTCCGCTACACCCACGAGCCACGCCCATAAGCAATCAGGAGCGAGTATTCAAATTAACCCAACCAAGATGACTGCAGCCATGGAGAGAGCAGGAGGCTTGGGTTGTCCCCGGCAATGGAGGAAGCCAAGCTTTCTGCCTGCCCTGGCAGGCCCAGGCCTCCGCTCAAGGCTACAAAGTTTCAATTATAGAAGATAAATAAATCCCAGATACCAGGGCCTCTGCTTGGGTTGCCAGGGGGGGTGGCCGGCCTGCAAACCACCACAGGCCCCTTGCTCAGGCCACCCCAAGTCCCAAGGGAACCCCCACCCTAATCCGGGACACCCTTCAGGGCAAACCAGCTGGCCCCCACCCCTGTACCAGGCCTCTATCCTATCTAATAAAAGAGTAATATGCAGATTGATCATCACTGCAACACACAATATAGCTGCCCCCATGTGGTCAAAGATCCTTCCCCCATGTGGACACAAGATGGCCACCACAAGATGGCCAGCAGGAGAGGGCAGTTGGGAGGCACCTGGCCTGCAAGGGAGGGCAGTTGAGAAGGACCAGGCCTGCAAGAGAGGGAAGTTGGAGGTGATCAACCCTGCAGGAGAGGGCAGTTAGGGGTAACCAGGCTGGCAGAGGAGGGAAGTTGGGGGCAAACAGGCTGGCAGCAGAGTGGTTAGGGGGTGATCAGGCTGGCAGGCAGAAGCAGTTAGGGGCCATCAGGAAGGCAGGCAGGCAAGCAGTTGGGAGCCAGCAGTCCTGGATTGTGAGAGGGATGTCCGACTGCCTGTTTAGGCACGATCCTATGGGCAGTCGAACATCCCTCAAGGGGTCCCAGATTGGAGAGGGTGCAGGCTGGGCTGAGGGACACACACCTCTCCCCTGTGCACGAATTTCATGCACCGGGCCTCTAGTCTTATATAATAAAGAGCTAATATACTAATTAGACCGAATAGCAGAGCAACCGTCCTAAGGACCTTCCAGATGAAGCTGGAGCTTTGAGGGCTGAGGCAGCTTGGGCTTAGAGGGCCAAGCCCCTTGCACAAATTTCATGCATCAGGCCTTGTAGTTAATATAAAGGGCATAACAATAAGATTTCCTGCATTCCAGGTCACAGAGTCTCTGTTGCAATTATTCACCTTTGTTGTTGTACCACAAAAGCAGTCACAGACCATCTATAAAAGAATTGAGTGTGAATATGATCTAATAAAACTTTATTTACAAAAACAGACAGCAGGCTGGATTTGACCCACAGGTCATAGTTGGCTTAAAACTGCTTTATCTTTTGTTAACTTCAAGGTCAGGAACAAGGATTTATACAATTTTGATTTTTTATTTTTATTTTTTTAAATTTCTTTATTGATTAAGGTATCACATATTTGTCCTCATCCCCCCATTCCCATCCCACACCCCTCTCTACATAATTTTGATTTTTTAAATCTCTATTACTTATAGAGTGTGTGGACCCTAGTACTTTATAGGCAGAATAAAATTATTAATGTGTGTATTTATATAAATGATTTTATTCCATCTGAAGTAATTTGAAGGCCAAACATTATGTATGTTATATTGAACATGAATATAATTTGAAATAACACTATTTTATTTTATACTTAAGTAAAATTTGTCCAAATTTAAATGATTATGTTTTATCTATTTATTCCTACTAATGTTTTGGGTAATGCAATAACGGGGAAGAGCCATTTTTCAGTGAAAACTCAATTTTGAAAGAGCTAAGCTGTGAAAATCCTCATCTAAGCCACATTAATGATGATATCTTTATTTGGAAAGCTGGATGTTGTAGAGGGTGATATATATTACAAATATACATTAATATTTGATTCTTCTCTATTTCTGGCATCAGAAAGCTGACAATCTCCTACCCACTTGAAGTTAAGCATAATCACATGCCAAGCTCTGGACAATGAAATATATACTGCCAGAGGGAATAAAAATAATTTCTAACATATATATTTTAAAACTTTTTTAACAGATATTTTATTGACTTTTAGAGCCAGAAGAAGGGAGAAGGAGAGAGAAAGAGACACATCGATGTGAGATTGTAACATTTAACAGCTGCCTCCTGCATGCCCCCTACCGGGAATCAAACCAACAACCTTTTGGTACACTGAAAAACAGCCAACCAACTAAGCCACACCAACCAGGGCTGAATATATATATATACTAGAGGCCTGTTGCAGGAAGATTCCTGCAAGAACAGGGCTTCTTGCGCCTGAGCAAAGCCCGCCCAGGCGGGCTTCCCTCCTGCTGCCGTCGCCCTGTGCTTTCCATTCCCTCTCACCCCACACTTTCCCTCCTGCCACTGCTACCACCCCATGCTTTCCCTCCCGCCACTGCCACCACCCCGTGCTTTTCCTCCCACCGCTGCTGCCTCCCCCCTCACTTTCCCTCCCGCAGCCGCTGCCACCACTGCTGCTGCCCCGTGCTTTCTGTCCCGCTGCCACCACCGCCTGCTTTCCGCTTCCCTTCCTTCTCTCCTTCTTCCTTTTATGCCGTCTTCAGTCTTCACTCAGCATCTGTGTATGCAAATTAACCACCATCTTTGTTGGGTTAATTTGCATACTCACTCTGATTGGTTGGTGGGCATAGTGGAGTGATGGTCAATTTTCATGTTTCTCTTTTATTAGTGTAGATATATCTCCTATATAATAAAGAAGTAATATGCAAATTAATCCTCACGCTTTAACACTATCATAAGATGGTAGCACACAGCGGGGGCATAGACGGCTGCTCCGTGCACTTGCTGCCTCAGTACATGTGGCCCTGTGGGGGGGAGGGAGGTCCGGCGGCCACTCTGTGTGCCTGCCACTGTGGTTCCCATGGCCCCGTGGGGGGTTGGGAGGCCTGGCAGCTGCTACGCACACCTGCCGCCGGACTTCCCTCAGCCCTGCTTGGGGGTGGGACCCTGCTGCTGCTCCCCCCTGCTCCCCTGGAGTTCCCTCAGCCCCACTGGGGAGTGGGTCCCGGCTGCTGTTCCGCACAGCTTCCAGTGGGGTGACCAGGCCAGCAGGGGAGGGGAGTTGGGGACAAGATCAGGCCAGCAGGGGAGGGGAGTTGGGAGTGACCAGGCCAGCAGGAGAGGACAGTTGGGGGCTATCAGCCTGGCAGGGGAGCAGTTAGGGGGTGATCAGGCTGGCAGGCAGAAGCAGTTAGGGGAAATCAGGCAGGCAGGAAGGCGAACAGTTAGGAGCCAGCAGTCCCGGATTGTAAGAGGGATGTCCGATTGTGAGAGGGATGTCCGATCCTGGAGCTCAGGCCTAAACCGGCAGTCGGACATCCCTCTCACAACCCAGGACTGTTGGCTCTTAACTGTTTGCCTTCCAGCCTGCCTGAACACCTCTAACTGTCCCCCCTGCTGGCCTGGTCAAACCCAACTGCCCCCCCTACGGGCTTGGTCACCCCATATGTTGTTCGGTCATTTGGTTGCCCCTCACTAACACCCCTGCCAGCCTTGTTGCCTCACGCAGCCTGCTGCTCAGTCATTTGGTTGCCCCTCACTAACCGCCCTGTCAGCCTGGTCGCCCCACACAGCCTGCTGCTAAGTCGTTTGGTCACCCCTTGCTAACCCCCCTGCCGGCCTGGTTGCCACACGCAGACTGTTCGGTCATCCATTGGGTTGTGATGGTCGTTTAGGCTTTTATAAAGATAGATATACATATATATATATATACATATATATATATTGATATATATATATATGTATATGTGTATATATATATGTATATATATATATGTATATATATGCATATATACATATATATACACATACACACACACACACACACACACACACACACACACACACACACACACACTAGAGGCCCGGTACACAAAATTTGTGCAAGCGTAGGCCTTCCTTCCCCTGGCTACCAGCACTGACTTCCCTCTGGCACCTGGGACCTGGGCTTCCCTCACAGCCCGGGCTTCGTCTGGAAGGATGTATGGTCTAATTAACATATTATGCTTTTATTATTATAGATATTTACATGCCAAACACTATTAAAGCAAATTATAAATATCTCTTTACTCATCTAAACACACACAAAAAAATAAAAATCCTGGCTAACACCTAACATACCACCTGAAAATTCCATTTAACAATGCTTTAGACTATGTTTAAATAATAATAATTATAATAACAATAGCTGTGTAGTGTTTACAGTGAGTACTCCCTCTTTTCTGAGCCCTTTATAGATAGTAACTAGAGACCCGGTGCGTGAAATTTGTGCAAGGGGGAGGGGGGGTCCCCTCAGCCCAGCCTGCATCCTCTCCAATCCGGGACCCCTTGGGGATGTCTGACTGCCGGTTTTGGCCCGATCCCAGGGATCAGGCTGAAACCGGCAGTCGGCCATACCTCTCACAATCTGGGACCACTGGCTCCTAACTGCTCACCTGCCTGCCTGCCTGATTGCCCCTAACTGCCCCCCCCCCTGCTGGCCTGGTTGCCCCTAATTGCTTCCCACACTGGCCTGGTCGCCCTTTAGTGCCCCCCTACTGGAACGGTTGCTCCCAACTGCCCCCCTCTGCCAGGCTGGTCACCCCCAACTGTCCTCCCTGCTAGCCTGGTGCCACTCACTTCCCCCCCTGACAGCCTGGTTGCCCCCAAATGTGCCCCCCCTGCTAGCCTGTTCACCCCTAACTTCACCCCCCTGCCAGCCTGGTCACCCCTCACTGCCCCCCCCCGTGCCAGCCTGGTCACCCCACACAGCCTGCTGGTCAGTCATTTGGTCATTCCTCGCTAACCCCCCTGCTGGCCTTGTCACCCCATGCAGCCTGCTGTTCGGTTGTTACTATGAGGGCATTGTGACCAATTTGCATATTACCCTTTTATTAGTATAGATTAGTTATATTATCACAGAAAACCTGTGAGATAAGTACTATTATTGAATCAATTTTACTGAAGAAATAGCTGAACCAGAAATCCTCCAGTCACCTAATTGATAAGTAGTAGGATCAGGCTTGAACAGAAGAACTTCATAGCAGATTCCACGCTTCTGACCAGTAAAATACGTTTCCTATGTTGATTATGTTGTTACAAATTTTCTGTCTTAACTATAGAAATTTATAACAAAAGAGCTTTATTGTACGTTTTTACTATTTGACATTAAAATGTTAAAAGTTAACCTGCATCAACAAAAGTATTTTGAAAAAGGGAATGTAATGTTTGTTATGCTGGCGATATTTTGATTAACATAGTATTGAAAATAAGTTGTGTTCAGCAATGAGGATTAGGTATATATAGAATGCTTTCGCTCTAAGATGGAATAATATGAAACCGTTGAAAATGACGTAGTGCAAGTCTATTGACATGAGACAACCATGGGACTTTAGGCTAAGTCAGCAATTCTCTCTAGGACTCACAATTATATCCTTCACATGATGATCCTAATAGTACTTACTTTATAGGGTTGATGTAAGCATCAAATACTTATAATTACTTGCAACTTCAAAGGCAAATGAAATGAATATGTTAATAATAGTGGTGTTTTTTTTTAAAGAATCAGCAAATGCAAATTAGTGTACAATAAGCCAACGAACCATGCTACCTTAGCCAAGGCATGCTTCTCCTCTGGACTTTAATTTCCTCACCTGTGTAAGGGTGTGTTTATATCAGACAGTTCCCAAGGTTACTCCTAGGTTTATGGTTTTATGGCTTCTGAGATTTTAATTCGATATCATTAAACTCTGAGAAAAAAAGATTCAACTCGACATTTTGTTTCAGGAAAAGCTTATCTATAAAACATTTCCTATAAAATTCCAAAAGATCAAAATTACCAACCATGTATTTGGTTATTATATTTCTAGAAACTACAAAAGTACAAAAGAAAAATCCAAATTAGTGGAAAATATTTTATGGTATGTAAGATCATTTTTTTGTTGTTATTCAAATTTTCTTTAATAAGAATGTGTTATATGCATAGTAAGGGGAAACTTTTAAAAAAGTATTTGAGTTGAGAGTCAATAGACCTGGTTCCCAGTCCAAGTTTTGCCATTCAAAGTATTACTGAGCTTTGGATAATTCATATCATCACTTTGAGCCTAATTTTTTGAATATGAAGTTATGGTGGTTTTGTAATGTGCAAAGTTGATGAGACTGAACTAGTTCCTAAAATCCATTTCCTTATAAGCTCAGCTTTGGCAGGTTCCGGAGTTGGGGAGTCACAGTAAAGCAGCAACCATATTGTTCTCCTGCCCAGTGGGTTGGTGCAAGCTACCAGGCAGCTCATGTACACTTAGGTGCTGGCTCATCTTGTTGGCATGAGACAGTTGTCAGGCCTGAAGTTCCCCTGTCTTCTCTCAGATCTTCATTTAGCTTCTCTACATCCTGGGCTGGATGTGTGTTTACCTCTGTGTGATAAAGGACACCAACTTCTCCAGCAGAATACCGTTCTTCTTATTGTAACGTGAGATGATAAAATGCCAACTTAATGAGATGAAGTGAGATGAATGAGACATCATTAAGTAAAAATGAGTAGTACCTGTTCACATGCACTGTGACCCCTTGAGTAGATCTGGTAACCAAGATGGCTCCTACGTGACGAACCAGCTGGGAGCATATGCAGCCTAGAGATGCTGGACAAAGGAACAAGTCACATTCTGGCCATTTTATTTTTTAAGTACAATACATTATATGTTCAGGATTTACCACGTAAGGCAAGTATTTCAGGAATTTTGGTTAGCAACTTTATAGTGAAAGTAGTTAGAAAGTGTTAGAAATGGTAACTAACACAGGGAATATTTAGATAGGATCATTCTTATAAAAGCTTTGTAAAATTTTTCCTTTGTTATGCTTTCAGATTCAAGGCCAAAAGCAGTGGTTAGCATATCAATACTGACAAGAGTCAAAGTGATAAAAATACTGTTACTTGATCTTTAAAAAATTCTGGCATTCACATTAATATACTAATACTTTAAATTATTTCTTGCTTCACCAGGTGAAATCAGTTGGAGAATGTTGTAGGTAGGAGTAAAGTTTTGGATTAATAATTTGATGATAATAAATAAATGACAATATTGATGAAATATAAGTAGAGAAGTTTAATAGCCTTTAAATGTGGGCCAGACACATACATTCTATCATTGAAATCTCACAGGGAACCTCTAAGCCCTACTGTTATCTCCATATTCCAGTGGAGAATATCAAGGAATAACAGGAACCATGTTAAGAGCTACCATTTATTACTTCTCTATGTCCTGTTAATAAGCAATGTTTGGTACAATGAGTAGCAGGTGCTTTCATCCACATCTCTTTGCCTTGGGACCTTCTTTGGAGTCAGGGCACACTCAGAAGGAATGAAATTGATAATTAGCATCCTTCACTCCTCCACACACAACAGCTTTCCTCAAGCAGCATCTTAGATCCTCACTGTTCATGTGGAATAACTCAGAAGGCCCTGTTGAGTACAACAGGGCTAAGCTCCAGCTACCCTCAGTCACATTTTCTAGATAATGCAAACTTTATTGGCTACCTTCTTCTCACTGTGTCACTTCACTTTTCCCCTACCAGAGTTTCCTACAATTACATCAGGTACATTTTGTGTGTTAGAACTCTTGTCTCAGATTGTGTGTTTGGTGAAACATCAAACCAAGAGATCATGTTATATTTAATCCTTATGATAATTTGGAGGAGTCGATATTATGTCAATTTATTAAAAGTAATAATGAGGCTTAAAGAAGTTAAATAATTGTATTCAAGTTGGCACAGATGTTAGAAGCCAGAGTCTGGTTACACCTCTGCTGTTTTTTATTTTATTTTTTTTTCAAAGGTTAAGCTCATAAATATGATCTGGCCCACCCCTCCCCCTTCCAATCAATGGATTGAGGCTCTATATATGTATTAGGGTAACTAAATCACCATTACTAGATAAAAATGATTTTATAAAACAGCCTAGATACTTTGTGCTAACTTCAAAAACAAAGAGAAGCAGAGAGAAGCAGACAATAGTTCATAAAGTCAATATATATTTGCTGAATTTGTGACTATTAATAACAGCTAATGAGCATTCTTCATAGAATAAATTATCTTTTACTTTCATTTTCTGACACAAATCTCAGTCAACAAAGATATTTTTCCTTAAATATTATGGAACACTGGTATATCTTCTCTTATCAAAACATATACTCCTGATGAAATTGAAGAATATAATTCATTTTCTGTAGAATAGAATCTATTTCAAGCCAAAGCGGTATGGGTGAAATAGGAAATGTTTAACCTGAAAGATAATATAGAATGCTTAATATCACTTTACAGTATGTTCACTAAGATGAAGCTCAGAATTCCAGAGATCAGCTTCTCCTTTCCCTCCTTGTAATTCAATTAAATATCTTAAAAATAATAAATAAAACATAGTTACTCTTAAATAGCAACTACATGTTTACTTTCTACCAAAGTTAACTTCAAAAAATATTTTTTTATGAAAGTATAACTTATCGAATGGACCCAAAATTTAGAACTTCAATCTCTAAATTGAAAAGCTATTCCCTCAAATTGCACTATTATTTAAAATAGACACATTGATTTCTTATGTGTTTATTTCTAAGTACATAGGATGACTTATGCTCTTTACACATTTTTTGTCAATTTTGCCAAATTAATTATATTGACAACTCAAACAGTATAGCTAAAAAAAAAATTAAAGAATTGTAAATAAGCTGATTTTAAATGTTGAGATTGATTTCAATGACTGCTGATGGTGTGAGGATTCTTTGAAAGTTCCATTGAAAGGTACTTCCAATTTGTTTCTTTTGGTCTGAACATTCCTTTGTTCAATATATTTTCAGTTCCTTTCTTAATTTTCTTTTATAAATATACCTTTAAAAAAGCAATAGCAAATACATATCGTACTTATTATAAAAATATATTTATCTCCTTTAATAGCTTTTTCACTATATTGTTTTAGTTTTTATTTTGAGTGTTATGGCATGCATCCTTAATGTAGCACAAGTAATTTTATATCATTTCACATCCTATATGAGTATAATAAAAGGCTAATATGCAAATAGACTGAACGGTGGAACAACCAAACAACTCGTCTCTATGATGTGTGCTGACCACCAGGGGGCGCGTGTGAAACATGCCAGACATTGGCCATGATGGGATGGTGGAGTAGGTGAGCAGGGGTGCCAGACCAAGGCACGGTGCTGGTCACTGTCACCGGGGCGAACCTCTGATGGTTACTGAAAATTCTTTGCTCCTACATGCAGTGGTCCTGCCCAGCGTTTGCACCCACTGCCAGCTCTGTTTCTGCTTGCACTCATAGCCGGCACTGGAGCCGCTGCTTGCACCCACTGTTGGTGCCCAGTGCCAGTCCCAATCACTTGGCACCATCAGCAGGTATGAGCAGCTGCTGGCCTGATCGCCCCTGAGGGCTTCTCCACCTACCCCTGCTCCTGAGGGGCAACCGGGGCAGTAGCTGCTGCTTGCACCCGCTGCTGGTGCCAGCCCCAATTGCTCCGTGCCGTCAGTGGGTGCAAGTGGGGCCAACACTGTCAGCGCATGGGAGCAGCAGGAACAGGGCTGCTGATACACAGGGGACCTGTGGGGGCCGCGGCGGGAGGGGCCAGGCGGGGGCACAGAGGATGGGCCAAGACCTGCCCCTGTGCTTCCCACAGCCTCGTGGCCGACAGTTCCTTTCAAGGGACACAGATTTGTGCACTGGGCCCCTAGTATAGTACAACAGCATTGCACTAACTTGTATTTCCTCCTTCCAGGCATTTACACCATAATTTTTCACTTCAAATACATTATAAGTCCCAAACAATATTGTTATTATTTTTGCTTTAGTTAACTAAAATATAAGCAAAGACCCTCTTATATTTCTTTCGATAGTCATTCTTTTGTGTAGATTTAAATTTACATGTGATATGATTCCTAACTGCAGTAAATAATTTAACCCTTTGCACTTGCTTGCTTTTTTCTCGATTCCTTTATTCTACTAGGGATTTAATGCTAACCGTGTTGAGTCACACTTGACATCCGAGTACAAAAGGTTAATACTATAATTCAGATAAGCTAAAGATCAAGTCTTTGTGATTTTTATGTCTGAAAAGGATCTTCAGTGTACCTTTTTTGGGGAAAATATATTTCCCCTGCATATAGAAGTTTAAATTGCATGGGATTATTGTGTTCTGTATGTGTGTGTGTGTGTGTGTGTGTGTGTATTGGGCCTTTAAAAATGTTGCTCCACTACCTTCTAGCTTTGTGTAGAAGTATACTGTCATTGTTATTTTCATTCATCTCTATAAAATTTCTCTGATACTTTAAAATTTTTTAATGTATCTTTGATATTAATCATTGGTGTAGTTTTCTTCATGTTTATTATGCTTAAAGTTTATTGAACTTCTTTGACCTATGGGTTTATTGTTTTCAACAAACATGAAAAAATTTAAGCCATTATTTTTCAAATATTTTTTCTACTTCATCAAGCATGCTGAATTCCAATTACATGTACTTAACAATCCTTGAAGATATCCCACAATTTACTGATATTCTCTTTCACTTTTCTCCCCCAGTATTTCCCCTCAGTGTTTAATTTTGGAATGTTTCTATTGATATTTCTTCAAGTTCATAAATCTTTTCTTTTGCAGTATATAATATTCTATTAAAGTCTCACAATGATTTTTTACCTTAGTCACTGTATAAGTTAAATTTAGATTTACATCTTCTATGTCATCTTCTGCATATTCTCAATCTTTGGTCTGCTTTCTTGATTTTATGAAAAATATTTTAATAACTTTTTTATATCTTAGTCTATTATGTTTATAATATGTTTTATTTTTGTGTCTGTTTCAATTGATTTATTTTGCTCCCATTATGAGTTATATTTTTCTACATCATTGCATGCCTAATAATTTATACATGGATCACATATTGAATTTTGCCTTGTTGGGTGCTGGATATTTTTGTACTGCTATAAATATTCCTGATTTTGTTTTTGGATGCAGTTAAGTTTCTTAGAGTTTGATGTTTAGAACAGTGTTTCTTAACTAGAGGTGATTCCTCCGACCCCTGGGACATTTGTCCATTTCTAGAGACATTTTTGTTTGAGAGGTGGCTTACTACTGGATTCTAAGATGATAGATGCCAGAGATGCTGCTAAACACCTTACAAAGAAAGCACTATGCATCCCAGCAAGAACTTTATGGCTTCAAATATCAAAGGAGGCACGAATGAGAAACCATGGTTGAGAGGCTTGCTCTTAAGAGTCCTTACAAGGGACCAGAACAACCATAATTCTAGGCCTAATTTTGTTCTACAAATGAGAAAATGTCCCTAGGAGTATTGTATCTAATATCCCCAAATTATCAGGGTTTCCAAGTAAGGCTGACAGAAACAGATAATTCTTGCCTGGTGTGAGCTTCAGGGATTGTTCTTCAGTTCTATTATTGTGACTTTCCCCCACAGCCTTACGGTGTTTTTCCACACCAATGCTCTGAAAGTATTTAGCTGGAGATTCAAGAGGGCCCCTCCTCTGGTTTCCAGAGCTTTCCCTTATATAGCTGTCTCCTCTCTGCTATTTTTTCTTGTGAACTGTTACCCTCCTTGGCCTCAGGGTCTCCCAGTTCCAGTTTCTCTACTCTGGGAGGTCATTGTGCTCCACTCAGCCCTCCTGCAGCTGAGGTTTGGAAATTCTTCCAGGCCGTAAGCTGGGGCCCTGCAGGCTCACATTGTTTGACTTCTTTCAGAGGCCAAAGCTCTGTAGTGATAGCTTTCTGATTTCTGAAAAGCATAGTTTTATATATTTTGTCAGACATTTTTAGTTGCATAAGCAGAAGGGTAACTTTGGTTCCTGATATTCAATCTTGATCACAAGTCTCTGTATTTGATTTTGGAGGAAGTGATATTCAAAATTAAACAATAAATATTATTTTCTTTGGGAAATTGGATTAAGACAATAATTTTAATGATTTTTTTCTGAAGATGAGCACATGATATGTTTTAGAAGAAATCTTTCCAATACATAAATGTTGTGCTATTCAGACTGATAAATGTTTTCCATGTAATTAATTTCATTGTTGTCTCTGGCACACAGATTTTTAACAGATACTTTCATTATCCAAAAGTATTTAAGTTTTATGTACACAGTAAGTGTCAACCTATGAATTTACACACAGGAAAGGCAAATTTGGCTGTTTTACTAAACATACATTTGTTGCTTCCAGGTCAAAACTCATATATTTTCCAATTATTAAAAAATCATGTAAGCAAAGCATGCATTATTGGTTATGAGGTGACAGGAACAGGCAAATACGTAGGCAGCAGCTGTGAGTTAGAATTCCCATTCTGCCTGCAGGAGTTTTATATCTTGGACACCTAGAGAATATGGAGGACAGTGGGGAGAGTGATATCACCCTCCAGGAGTGTTGTAATGCTAAAATGAGATGATGACTATGACAAAGTTGTATAAAAACTTCACAGTAAATGAATGGATATAAAACAGCAGTTGATGACTGTCTGTGTCAGTTTTGTCTCTGAATCAGTGAATGATACTGTTAATAGATAATATTTAGTAAGCACTTACTTTGTGAAAGGCCCATTGTATTGTTAATGAAAAAAACCATTGAAACCTGTAAAGAATTTTAGTGAGTTTATTTGAGCCAAACTGTCGACATATGCCGGGAAGCAGAACCTCAATGAATTGAGATAATGCTCCAAAGAATGGCGGGTTACATCTGTATTTTATACATTGCCATCAAAGGAGGGACATAGGTGGGCTACATGAAATTCATTGGTGACGGATTAAGGAGGTGGGATAAAGTCAAACTGTGGGAAACCCCTGGTGATTGGATAAAAAGTAAAATGATGGACACATACTTAGGTGGGTACAGGAACAATTAACATGATAATGAAGGAATTTGAGGTATCTGTCCTGGCGCCCAGCATATTTGGTTGTGCCCCAGGGGGTCCAGAGCAAGGGAAGTTACAAGTTACCCAGACATCTCACAGATATGTTATCTTAGAGGCAAAAAAGGCAAATGGGCTCAGGAAAGATCTAAGGTGATCTTTGTCAGGGAAAATATCAGCCTAGGAATGACTGCCCACTATAACCTGTTTGTAGTTAAATATTTAATTTTCAGACCATCTTTTGTGGTTATTTTAGGTCTCTGAGTTTTCAAGACTGCCACACAGGCCTCCCTTGAGCTTGTCAGGTTAGCTAAGTGGCTTCTTTCGTTCACAGTATTCATTATTTGGTATTTCCAAGATTTCTGCTTAGTTTCTGCTTTGATTATCTGTATTTCACAGGTGTGGAAACAGAGGAACAAAGAAGTAATTTTAATTCCAGGAAGAACAAGTAGCTGACAATTTTTAGCAGCAGAGCCAAGACTATGTCTTTTTATTCCTATCTACCTAATATCTTTGAATAGAAGTTGTAAGAGTGATCTCAATAAGCTTAAGCAAGAATATATATATTTCACCAAGCAAACAAATTCTACCATCTTATATAGCAACAAAAGAGTTTAATGGATATACAGTGGAGAGGAGATGACCTGTTTCAAATAAAAATGTCTATATATTAATTATGCTGCTAATTCATTCACCAAATATTAATTGAGAGCTCCATTCTGTCAGACCCTATCACAGATAAACAAAAAATACAGAACTGTGAATGTTGGGAATAGATGAGATTGTAGATACAGATAGATAGATAGATAGATAGATAGATAGATAGATAGATAGATAGATATAGATAGATAGATAGATAGATAGATAGATTAGATGATAGATAGATAGATACCAGTTATATGTCAGTTACTTTGATTCCAGGTTAGGTCAAAGTGCTTATTAATCTCTTTCCTTAACTCAATTTAACTGAGCAAAAATACTGACCCTTGTGAATTAGCATATTCTTTTGTCTTCTTTAGATAACTAATGGATAGTCAATCAATTTAACTTAATGAAAAGGACAGATTTTATTTCATAACATCAATCTTATGAAACTTAGCTAAAAACATTCTCTTCATATTTTCTATAGAAGATAGCTCCAGAAATTGTCCTAAGTCCTTTCATTGAAAGCTATTCTGAAAAAGTTAAGTAGAATGAGTCTACCATATCCTATAAAAATTAGGACTTTAGAAATTTAGCTTTCTATTAGTTATAAAACAACAAATTCATCAAAAATAACTCTAAAAGTATGTCTGGATTTACTTTATATGTATTTTGAGAGAATATATTTGAAAAACCTATCTGAAGTGATGTTATTTCAGTAATTTTTCTCAGAGGCTTAATTTTATATACCTTAACACTTCCCGATATTTTCTAAAGCCTCTTTGATGTGAAACGTATGAATACTGTCACATACCAGGTCACTACAAACTAAATACATTTTCTTAATCTGTTAGCTATCATGTTAGAAATTCTTAGAAAGCAGATATAAAACATCCGATGGATGAGGTTTAGAATCCCTGTACCTAAACTAGTGGTAAAGATGCCATTACTAATCCACAGACACAACTAAATCTTTGAGTTCCTCAACAGAATGTTTCTATGTACTGCTTAATTATTTTCCAGGCTTGCAGGGTCAAAGCAATCTGCCTCTTTACTGCTACATATTAATCTGTCATGACATATAGCGAGGGGATTGCTTTCATGGATTGACTTACAAAGAAACTTTTATTGACACAGAGTTAAATCTTTTTTATGTCCCTGATTCTTGGGGAAAAAGGAAAACACATACACTTGCACTCAAATCAGTAACAAATTAAAATTTTAGACATTTATCTATGTAACAATTATATTCAGTTGATAGAATCAGATCTGACCTACAACTGAAAATTGAAAGGTTACATTAAAATCTATATTTACGCCGAAACCGGTTTGGCTCAGTGGATAGAGCATCGGCCTGGACTGAAAGGTCCCAGGTTCGACTCCGGTCAAGGGCATGTACCTTGGTTGCAGGCACATCCCCAGTAGGGGTTGTGCAAGAGGCAGCTGATCGATGTTTCTCTATCATCGATGTTTCTAACTCTCTATCCCTCTCTCTTCCTCTCTGTAAAAAATCAATAAAATATATTTTAAAAAAAAAAAAATCTATATTTACCATTACCCACCCTTATCCTTTATGATTTCAGTTGTATTTAATATTGTTTTAAACAGAGTTATCAATAAATTCTAAAATTAGATTCTGGAGGAAAAAAAAACAACTTCAATTGTACTTGTAATGTGCATTTATAATATATATATATATATATATATGCATGTACATATATATATATATATACACACACATATATATATGTACATGCATACTGTGGTAATTTGATTTTGGATGTTGAAAGAAAAAAACTATATTCATGAATCTTTTCATTAGAATTATATCATTAAAGACTGACTAATTTACATTATATAAACATTGTTTAGTCCTAGAAATATGTTAAAGAAACAACAGTGAGATTGTTTAGCTTTTATTTTGCAATAAACAAAAGTTTAAGAGTTGTGAGGACATTTAAAAAGTGTTATATATTTCTAAATATATGCAAGGTCGAATAGTTCTTGAAAATTAGATCATATGAATAGTATCATCTGGTCATTACTCTCAACAAATATTTATGAATGACCCTTAAAGGAAAGGACACTAAGCTGTTATGGGATTTGAAAATATACTTTAGATTGGGTAATGCTACTTCGGATAAATAAGTATACATGCATACACACAAATTTGTTCTCTAATTATACCAGAGGTTCTTACTAATTATTGGTGCACTATTTATCAAAAGGATCAAAATAGAGTGACTGGGACTTCCAGAAAGTTTCACAGAATTGAGTATTACAGTCTATTAAAATTATGGAAGTCTCACAATTTCTGTGGTACTTAAAAAAATTGATGTAGGAAACAATAAACAGTTTCCTTGGACTCTCTGAAGTGTAAATAAATAAATAAAAATAGGATTTTCCTTTGAAAATTCCCCACGTAAGAAATGGATAACACCTGTATAAAAAGTGATTGAGTCCACTATACATATGACATGAACAAAATCACCAAGCAATGTTGCTTTGAGTCAGATATTACTTGAGTTCAAAATGAAGAAACAGAGGTGCAGTAAATTAATTAACATTCCTATCAACATGGTTAGTAAATGACAGAATCATGGCCTAAATCTTGTTTTACTGATTTTCAAAATTCAGACTCATCCCACTGTTAACTGCCATTGCCAGAAATCAACATCTATTGGCAGGGTATAGTTGAAATAATTCTATTGAAAAATATTTTATTGAAAGTAATAGCATGTTGGAGAAGAAAGTCAAGAAATAAGAAAAACAATATCATCTGGAAAGAATTAAACTATTAGGCAAAGAAGTAGAATTATTCAAAAACTAGAGGCCTGGTGCATGAAATTCATGCACGGGGAGGGGGTTTTTCCTCAGCCAAGCCTGCACTCTCTCCAATCTGGGACATCCCTCTCACAATCCAGGACTGCTGGCTTCCAACTGTTCACCTGCATGCCTGCCTGATTGCCCCTAACTGCTTCTGCCTGCCAGTCTGATCGATGCCTAACTGCTCCCCTACTGGCCCGAGTACCCCTAACTGCCCTCCCCTGCCAGCCTAGTCACCCTAACTGCCCTACCCTGCTGACCTGGTCACCCCTAACTGTCCTCCCCTGCAGGCCTGGTTACCCCCAACTGTGCCCCCCTGCAGGCCTGGCCACCCCTAACTGCCTTTCCCTGCTGGCCTGGTTGCCCCCAACTTCCCTCCCCTGCAGGCCTGGTTGCTCCCAACTGCCCTCCCCTGCAGGCCTTGTCCCTCCAAACTGCCCTCCCCTGCAGGCCTGGTCACCCCCAACTGTCCTTCACTAATGGCCTGGTCACCCCAAACTGCCCTCCCCTGCTGACCTGGTCGCCCCCAACTTCCCTCCCCTGCAGGCCTGGTCCCCCCACAACTGCCTTCCCCTGCAGGCCTGGTCCCCCCAAACTGCCATCCTCTGCAGGCCCGGTCACCCCTAACTGCTCTCCTCTGCTGGTCTGGTTGCCCCTAACTGTTTTCTCCTGCCAGCCCAGTCATCCCCAACTGCCCTCCCCTGAAGGCCTGGTCCCCTTCAACTGCCCTCCCTTGCAGGCCTGGCCCCTCCCAACTTCCCTCCCCTGCTGGTCTGAAAAATTGGGCGTTTCTTTACTTAGAATAAAAAATTGTAGGCTCTTACTTATAACTCAGATATCAAATCATATTATTATTAAAGTTCTACAATATATGGATGAGGTTTCTTCACAATACGCAATTATCAAATTCCAGCTGGGTGCTCCACAATTCACTCAATTCTGGCACCATCTACTAGGACAGTGATGGTGAACCTATGACATGCATGTCAGCACTGACACGCGTAGCCATTTCTGATGACACGTGGCCGCTGAGACGGCCGCATGCCAAGGATGAAACATTTGGTGCTCCTGAGGATGAAACATTTGCGACTAGAGTCCAAGACTCTAGTCGCAAATGTTTCATCCTCCCCTATTAGACACTCTGTGCCAGAGGTTTGTAGGCCAAAACAACAGAAGTCTGGCAGAGAGCGTCTAGTTCTGGGATTTTCGGTTAAGCTGGGATCTTTGCCCTAACTTCCGCCGGCAGAGCAGGGACCAGCGGAATGCAGCATGGGACGCATCTCTGGGGGCCCTGCCATTACCAGTAACCAAATAACAGTTAACCACAGCAACCATTATCTACTGTTCTGGGGTGTCATGGATTTCTAATCCATTATTACTGAGATAAGTGAGGGGGAGGCTGGGAGAGGCAAAGGTTTGTGGCGTGCTATGTGTGCCGTTTCCTGCCATTAGAAATAGCGGCAGCCATTTTAATTCACATAAGGAACACCATCTTGCTCCATAGTGCAGACTCCATTTCACCACTATTACTGTTGTGCATCCTTATTAACCCCTATTTCTGCTTATTAAACCTGCCCTTTCCTAAAAGACAGTTATATGCACCATTTTGTGGTTAGTTAGGCTAGTTAACCCCTAATTGCCTGCAGGCCTAACAAGCTATTATTTTATCTTCTGTCACTGCCCCCCTGATGGAGAACCCAAAAAATAAAAAACTAAGGTTAAGTAAAGGAAGTGGTAGTAGCAGTGGCCGACCCTTTCAAGAGACATGGACCGCGATGTATAGCTTTATAGAAAAAAATGGCAGATCATTTTGCGTTCTATGTACTGAAACGGTAGTAAGCAGAACGTGAAATATAAATAGACATTTTGAAACTAATCATTCCCAGCTCTTGGAAAAAAGTGAGGATGGAAGGAAGGAATACATTTCCAGGCAGCTACACCTTTATAAGAGCCAATCTAATTCCATCCTTAAATTTATGAAAGGCTCTACAAATTTAACATCTGCATGTTTGAGCATTGCTCCCTCTATAGCTCAGCATGGAAAAGCGCTCAGTGAGGGAGAATTTATTAAAGAAACTCTCCTAAGATGTGCACCAGTTCTATTTCATGATATGCAGAATATAGATGCAATTATTAAGAGAATATCTGAGTTACCACTCAGTAGAAATATCATAAAAGACCGAATAATGAGACTGAACACAAACGTACAACATCAATTAAAGAGAGACATAAGGAAGTGTAAATATTTTTCGATCTCTCTTGATGAAACTACTGATGTCACATCACATGCTCAGTTGGCCATTATTGGTCGATATTCTGATGGTCTCACAATGAGAGAAGAGTTGATAAAGTTAGTATCAGTGTCAACAAGTAAATCGGGAATCGAAATATGTAAGGTTGTTATACAAACATTTCGTGACCTAAGCATTGATATCTCTAAAGTTGTGTCAGTGACGACAGATGGGGCACCAAATATGGTGGGGTAAAAAGTCGGATTTGTCGAATTGTTTACAGAAGCTATTGAACATCTGATTGTGCCTTTTCATTGTATTATCCATCAGGAGGCTTTATGTGCCAAGGCAGGATTCACCGACTTAAACGACTTAATGTCAGTTGTTACAAAAATAGTTAATTTAATAGCTGCTCGCCCCCTTCATAAGCGAGAATTTTTGGCACTTTTACTGGAGGTTGATTCCATCTACAGTGGACTGCTGATGTACATAATGTAAGATTGCTGAGCGGAGGCAAAGTTCTTGAGCGCTTTGTGGAGTGCTTTGAAGAAATTAAGGTATTTCTTGACAATAAGGATCTGGGAAACTTTCCTCAGCTTAATGATGATAAGTGGGTCAACACCCTGATGTTTTTTACAGATATCTCTGTTCATATTAATGAACTGAACTTAAAGTTACAAGGTTTTGGCAAAAGTATTGACGTTATACTTGGATACATAAAAGCTCTTGAAAGTAAAGTTAAAATTTTCAAGCGAGATGTAGAAACTAAAACTTATAATTATTTTCCTCGAGTAACAAAGTATTTTGAGAAGGCCAGTGCAGCTGTACAAAATGAAATGGAACTCTTGCATATGAAGCACCAGCATGTTTTAGACTTGTTACTTGACCAGTTTAGTGATAGATTTAGTCAATTTAGAAGTCTAGAACAGACCATGAAAATAATTAAGTATCCTGATGTAGTCTACAGTAGTTTGGAATTAAATGGTTTCCAATGGATGCAAATTGATGGTTTGGAGATGCAACTTGGAGAATTTCAAGACAGTATCTGGGCTCAGGTGTTTCTTGACTTGAGGTCAAAGCTTGAGAATCTGGAAAGGTGCCACTTGGAGAATCAAGAGGAGTGCCACAACGAACAGGAAATTTGGAGTGCCTGGAACCGACTACCAGACCCTTTTAGCACCCTGAAAAATATAGCAATGGCTTTACTCACAATTTTTCCCTCTACATACTTTTGTGAGGCCTTATTCTCAGCGTTAAATAATATCAAAACCAACAAAAGAAACAGATTGACAGATGAAGTTAGTAGCGCTTGCTTGGGCCTTAAGTGTACAAAATACCAACCTTCAATTGAAGATTTAGCCAATGAAATTCAGCAACAAAAAAGTCACTAATAGTCAGGTTAGTTAAAGAATTCCCCCTCCCCTTCACTTATCTTAGTTCACGGCACCCCACACAAGCTGAATAATATCAAGACCAACAAAAGAAACCGACTGATGGATGAACAAAGAAGTCACTAAGCAGGTAAGTTAAATATTTAGTTTTTGGTTTATTAAATACAATTATATATAACAATTATACATTTATGTTATTTAAACTATAAATATCACGAAATAATGTTTTTTCCTCAAAGTGGCACACTACCTGAGTTATGCTCAGTTTTTTGGCAAAGTTTGACACACCAAGCTCAAAAGGTTGCCCATCACTGTACTAGGAGGTAGCTTTAGATTCCACAGGTTAAGAGCCTAGTCTAACAAGATTGCCCCTCCCCTTCCTACTTCAGATGCCAGTCACAAGTCCAGTTGTCACATATGATACTAACTGACCTACTGGGCTTCAGACCGAGGCTCTGTCCATTATAACTTGAGTAACCTTAAACAGATGATTTTCTCTCTCAGAGATTCGGTCATCTGATCTAAAAAACAGGATGGATATCAAAAACCATCTCATAAGGTTGTTGTGAAGATTAATTGCAACACTCCAAGGCACATCCAGGCAGGGTAAGCACTCAATAAATGTCAATGGGTATTATTTAAATTTTGTCAAACAAATTAAATTTGGCTCGACATAAAACTGAACTACAGAGAACTGGCTGCTCACGTCCACAGACGCTGACTGTCTCTCTAGTGAGGAAATGCCTTTGAATGAGGGCAGCTGCCACAAATAATTGGGATACAAAGTATTTCAAAGACGAAAAGGACCTGAAAATGATCTTTCTTTTTGTATTATTGAGGCACTATCTTTAAAAACCTAACATGACTTTTGCAAGGTCATTGAGTAGGATGGTGCAAAGAATATTAGAATGCAGGTCCCCCTTTCCTGGGTATTTCCTTGTCAGATACACTGAATCAGTCTCTCAGGTATTGATAATTACAGTATTGATTAATATTTATACACAGTTTCTTAAAAAAAGTATAAGTGTATAATAAATTCTTATGCACATAGGCACATAAACTCTTAAACAATGTTTAGTAGGAAGGAAACCTTAGAATAACATTGCATATTCCATTTGATCTTTCCTTCTCCACTTTCTGACCCTGTATCAATTCCATTCAATTGAATGTCAGGATAACCAGGAACTTTAAGGTTCATTTCCTCAACTCTTTTTAATACTGTGTGTAAAAGTATGTCAGTAATAAGTAAAAAAAGAAATATAATCTAAATTTTATTTAGTAAATTTTTTTAAAAATATATTTTATTGATTTTTCACAGAGAGGAAGAGAGAGGGAGAGAGAGTTAGAAACATCGATGAGAGAAAAACATTGATCAGTTGCCTCTTGCATACCCCCCACTGGAGATGTGCCCGCAACCAAGGCACATGCCCTTGACCGGAATCGAACCCGGGGCCCTTGAGTCCGCAGGCCAACGCTCTATCCACTGAGCCAAACCGGTTTCGGCTATTTAGTAAATTTTTTAAAAATGACTATTTGAGGGTACAATCATAATCATTTTATTAAAATACAACAGTATTAATGTCTAAGGACTAGGTAACATGGTTTATATGAATCAAGATTTTCATTAGGTTGGGTGAAAGACACTGATTCCTCTCTTGGCATGTGTATAATAGAACATTTATTCCCTTAATATTTTAGCTCTCCTTGCACCAAGTTTAATAATGTGGTTAAAATCTAAATACCAGGAACCGTTAGCAGTACTTTATGGGTTTATTTTTTTCTAATTATTAACATTGTTCAATCTTCTCTTTGAAATGGAAACAAAGATAAGGGTAATATGGATTTATTAAAATAATATGGCATTTTGAAGTCTTGATATGAACTTAGGAAAATTACTAATGCTTTCTAAAGCAGCAATACTTGACTCTAAATTGTTTTTCAAAAATGTGTTCTCAAAAAAATGCAAATTCATGGATTAAAAGACATGGCACATCAGTTAGGCTCTCCAAGTTTGCATTCTTTTTTTTTTTTTTTTTAATATATTTTATTGATTTTTTATAGAGAGGAAGGGAGAGGTATAGAGAGTTAGAAACGTCAATCAGCTGCCTCCTGCACATCTCCTACTGGGGATGTGCCCACAACCAAGGTACATGCCCTTGGCCGGAATTGAACCTGGGACCTTTCAGTCCATAGGCTGATGCTCTATCCACTGAGCCAAACCAGTTAAGGCCAAGTTTGCATTCTTAACTAGTTCTTGGAACATTTCTTAAAAATTTTTTAAGTTGAAGAACTTCTGATACTCTGACCCTTTAAGAAGTTAAGTCTTCAAAAACTAATATTCTGTTGAGCAAAGTCTTAATATTGAGTACAAAAGATAATATTCCTATTTAAGAATTTTTACATTAGCTGAAAACACATTATCAAAAATTCTGGCTGATGGAATTAAAATATATTTTCTGTTTCTGCATGAAAATTATTTTAATTATAACATTTCAGAGGTATACATATTCAAATTTATCTTTGGCTATGCCTGTAAATGTCAGCTGTTGAGTATTTTTTATTGAAATTCTGCTTTCTAATTTACACCTTGTATTCTACCACCAAAGGCCAATACGTGATAAAACTTATTGATTTTATTATATCTCTGACATACATTAATTTGTATTCTCATTTTTTAATTTTACAAACTGTACATAGTATTTATTGTATGCCAGGAACTGTGTAATGAACTATCTAAATATTATATCATGTAATCTTTATTACAATCCTAAGAGAGGATATTATTATCTCCTTTATACAGATAAGAAAACTGAGGCATGATAGAACTGTATATTTATTCAAGACCTTGCAGGTAGCATAGGCAATGAAAACTGAATTCAAACCCAGGCAGTCTGGCCAGGAGTTTATACACTTGCTCACATTTTGCTGCCTCTGACATGAGAGTGATAAATATCTTTGAGGTCAAAAGTTGGAAGCTTTGATTTTATTGGGCTTTTTGCCTAATTCTTTCCATAGTAAGTGAGCGAGAGAGAGGCCAATTTTTTAAAAATCTGTTTGAACAAGTCTTATTAGAAATAAACCTTTTTGGCAAGCTGCTCTAAAATAATTTTATTTTACAGGATTTTCAGTTAAAAACTATTTCATCAAAAATTAATATTCCAACTTAGCACAATGAAGCCTGACTTTTATTTTCCTCTTATTAAAATCAGTCACTAAACCAAAAGGAATTGCATGAGGTTTTGTTGTGTGTTTGACTTCAGTATTTCTATTACAGAAGCTCTTCATCACCATGGACTTGAATGTGAAGAAAAAAATTAATATGGTTTATAGCAGTAATCCTCTTAAATACTTGAGACTTTGCCAGCTTTCAACTAACAAGCCAGGTTATTAACGGCTGCAGTCCTACAACACTCAGGGATTATTGTCTAGGGCTGCTGACGAGGCACTGCTAGTGACCAGTTTGTAAAATGCAATCTGTTATTTTATTTCACAACCTGATCAATGATTAAAACTGCTTGAAGTACAAAAACCTGCCTACCCAACCAGCTGATGTTTTTTGCAATACATAGAATTGAATGGCTCTTTTTATGTGTGATTAAAGATTCTGATTTTTACCTGTGTAAGTTATATGGCAGCTTTTTTTTTTTTTTTGGCTTTTGATTTGATCAAGTAAACTTGAAAAGAACATCAAGATTTTTTAAAAAAATTAACATTACCTTTATAAAAAAATGACAGCTCTGTCAGAAGACTGTCTCTCCTCACCCGATTCTTAATATGAAGTTTCTGACAAGTATACAGATTTGCCTTAATTATTTATTCATTTCATTGAAACCATCTTCATCTGCTTTAAATTTCTAATAAGTCTATTTAAATAAAAAGAATCTTATTTGAATGTTGATTTTATACTTCAAAAATCATGAAAGTGTCTGTATTTATACAGAAGTGATATGAAGCAATGGTAATGGTTGTATAAGTAAATGGCCGAAATAAAAATGATAATTACATTAGATGATGACATGACAACATTTCAAACTAATTTAGTATAAAATACACAACAATAAGAGAGCATTTCTTTTATGAAAATATGAAAGATATAATCTGAAAAGATTAAAATAAAATTTCATATTTTGTCAACTTCTTAAATTGAGCAAATTGGGCAAATAGAACACTTTACTTTGGCTCAATGAATAGGGCAGTTCTATGTTCCCTCTTTCTGGGGCCCAACTTCAGGTTTTAATATTATTTTATTTGTCTTGTTTAGTTTGGTTTGGTTGGGTTGATTTTAATGTCTCATTACAAGCTTAATAGCTAAAAACCTGCCTTTTTTTTTTTTTTTTTTGCCTATGGGCACCTAGATGATATCTTTGTGAATTGTTTTTCATAAGTTTCCAAATGCAGCATGAATTTTTCTATTGGCCCCCAACCCTTTCAAAAGCCACTCTCCCACTAAAACACAGTCATGTGCTGTGCAATGACAGTGCAGACCTCATATGCCATGGTGGTCCCATAGATTTTAATGGAACTGAAAAACTTCTATAGTCTAGTGATGTCCTAGCCATCACAACATTGTAGCACAGTGCATTACTCACTTGTTTGCACTGGTGCTGGTGTAAGCAAACCTACTGGGCTGACAGTGGTATAAAAGTCTAGCACATATAACTATGTACAGTACATAATACTTGATAACGACAATAAATGACTATGTTACTGGTTTATGTACTTACTATACTTTTTATCATTATTTTAGAGAGTACTCTTTCTACTTATAAAATATTTGCTGTAAAACAGTATGCTGTGTTATGCCAGCCAGCAGCAGTCTCATACATCTTGTGTTTATTGAATCTCTTGATTGCATCATTCTCTCCTGTGCTTGATTTAATCTCGTGTTGTTTTATAAAATCAGGGTGGCCTAAGTGTACAGTATTTGTAAAGTCCACCGTAGTGTTCAGTAATGTCCTAAGTCTTCACAGTCATTCACTACTCACTCACTCAGAGCAATTTACAGTTCTACAGGCTCCATTCATGGTATGACCCTTATACAGGTGTACTATTTTCTTTGTTTATACGGTACTTTTGCTATACCTTTTCTATGTTTAGGTATGTTTATATATACAAATACTATTTTGTTACAATTGCCTACAGTATTCAGCACATAACATGCTATGCATGCTTGTAGATAAGAAGCAATAAGCTACACCATATATCCTTGGAAGGATATGTAGTGGGCTACATCATCCAGGTTTATGTAAGTGCAGTCTATGATGTTCATACAATGAAATCGCCTAAGGACACATTTCTCAGAATGCATCCCTGTTGATAAGCTGTGTGTGACTGTATGTATATTAATTGAAAGTATGAAGTCTTTGGATTTAAATACAGAGTAATCCACCTGAAAGGCAGGCGAGGGAGATTCTGGCTATGAACATTTTATTTTTAGTTCAGTTCTAAGGAATTTTTCCTGTCTTTAAAACAATGGGGCAGAAGCAGGTAGGAAGCCTCCACCCTCCATATACAGACAAGTGTAAATACTAGAGACTAGTTTACACGTGAGAATAAAAGTCAAGAAAAATGTTTGTAGAAAGGGAAGTTAGGTAGCTGCTTGTACCTTGACCTTTTACTCATAAATCTTGGTAAGAATATCATATCCTATAAGAGTCCTCTTTGTGATGGATCTCAAAATTCTATTTTTGTGTGACAAAGGCTATAGAGAAAAAAATATACATATAGAAATTTAAGAAAATTAAAAAACAAAAGTTGGTAATGGGAATGATAGAGGTGGGAATAAGGTATAGCAATTTCAGTATAGCTCCTGATATTCAGAAGGATTTCTGTAAAATGCATGGATTTTTATACACCACACTGAAGAATTGGGCATTTGTTGTTTTGCAATGTAAAAGAAAAGAAAACTGAAGGCTTTCCAAGCTCTTTTGGTGATATGCTTTTGACAAGTGATCAAATCATTGAACACTTCTTCCTGAAAACTAATGTTCAGATGTAGCCTAAGTATAAGCCCTGTGACAGCATGAACATCCTTTCCTCTGTGTTGACATTCATTCTATAATAGAAAGTGTAGACAGCATATCTGACACCCGCAAAAAAAAAAAAAAAAAAAAAAAAAAGGCTGTGACTTCATGTCTCTGATATAAAATTCTTACTAATGAAAATATTCTCATTGTTAAAAAGTAGTTTTAAAATTGCCTTTTTCCTTTTGGTTATATGTAAGCAAAATATAAGTTATGTGGTATATAGGAATGCAATGTAACTTAAGAGATACGGGTATTATTCAATAAATTGTAAATGCTGCCGAGTAAGATATTGGCCTCCTCTATTATATCATAACATTAATATATCTTCTTGAAATATGTACATAAATAGAAAGAAGGCACACAAATGAAAGAAACCTAACATTATATAATTCATCAATAAATATTTCATGTCTGTCTAAATGATATAGAATCAGTTCTTTAAATATAAACTCAATATTATCATTTTTTTCAAATATTAGCAATAATTTAATATAATTCTTCAGTTAGTTTTCCAGATTTTCCTAATTGTCTATTTTTCATTGTTTATTTTTAGTAAGTTTATACAATACAATCAGTTGATACCTTTTCATTTATTTAATATGTATATTTACTCTCACTTTTTCTTTATCTTCCTTAAAAGTTAGTCTGTTCCTTGTCATTCATTGATTTTGCTTATTATAAATTACATACCCTGTCTGTGACTCAGTTTCCACAAATATCCTTTCAGTGTCTTCTTCTATTTCAATGCTTAAGTTCAATTTGTCATTATTAAAACATGACTTTTCCTTTTTAATTTTTCTAGTAGAGTAGGAGGAAAAATTCGGTTTTAAAACTATTGGCAGGCAAGTTTCATACAATCTTTGCCTATATGGTAATTGACTTATGTGCAGACATAGTGGGTATTGTCAAAACATGATTTTTTTCTGACTAGTTAAAATTACACTCATAGGTAAGTTACATTGTTCATTGTTCATTTTCTTTTGATATTATAGAGCAAAGATACATGTTGGCATAGGTGAAAAACTGGTAAAAGAAAATTTACTAAAGACTTAGCCAAGTCAAAAGGCAATCGGGTAAGTTAAAGGCTGTCAATCTAGCAGCAGACACAAGTATGGTTTCCACACAGAGTCTGGTGCTGAAGAGGTTACAACTTTAGAAATCCAAGTTTTTGGGGGCAAAACAAGAAAATCAAAGACTAATCCATTTGGAATGAACAGTGATTAACTGGAAAAAGAACTGATTCATTTTATTTTAATATTTGCATATTTGCTATTATTTTGTACTAGAGGCCCGTTGCATGAAATTCATGCACTGGCGGGGGGGGGGGGGGGGGGGGGGGAGTCACCTCAGCCCAGCCTGTTCCCTCTCGCAGTCTGGGAGCCCTCGGGGGATGTCCGATTGATGTGGAGGCAGGCTTCAGGCTGAGTGGCTCTGCCCCTGTGGGAGCACAGTGACCACCAGGGGGCAGCTCCTGTGTTGAGCATCTGACCCATGGTGGTCAGTGCATGTCACAGTGACCAGTTGTTCCTCCATCTGGTTGATTTGCATATTCACATCTGATTTAGAGAATGTTAGTTAAGACCTGCTGAAGTTTTTAAGGAAGAGTTTATGATTTTAAGCAGACTATGTATCTATTCTAATCTATATAATAAAGCCTAAGCGACTGTTACGGCGGAATGACTAGGAATGACTGATTGCTATGATGCACACTGACCATCAGGGGGCAGACACTCAATTCAGGAGCTGCTCCCTGGTGGTCAGTGTGCTCCCACAGGGGGGAGTGCCACTCAGCCAGAAGCCAGGCTCACGGCTGGCAAGTGCAGCAGTGGTGGCAGGAGTGACTCTCCCCTCTGGAACAGCACTATGGAGAAGCAAGCTGAGCAGTAAGGAGCAGCGAGCAGGTGGGCAGTAAGGAGTGAGGGGTCCCAAACTGGGAGAGGGCTATCCACCTGGCAGACATCCTCCTAGGGTTCCTGGACTGCAAGAGGGCACAGGCTGGGCTGAGGCTCCCTGCTCCAGTGCACAAATTTCATGCACCTGGCCTCTAGTATAATAATATTTTAAAAGTGAAAGAGGTTTCTGATCTTTTCTTTAAATGCATCTGTCTTATGTCCTGGCAATGTAACTTATCATGCTATACTTTAGAGATCACTAAATGGTTCTAAAATACTTTAAAATTAAGTCATAGTTAACCCTATTTCAGTAGAACTGCCACAAAATAAACATGCCATATAATAAAGCTTTACTGAGTAGTGAAAAAGTCAAGTAGAAGAACAAAAGTCCTGAAAATCTTATCATTTCAAACTGCTGAGGAACTGCTGGAGGAACTGGGGATATTAAACTGAAGGCTAAGGCTTGGCCTGGGACAAATTCTTGGTTCACAAAATAAGCTGTCCTCTGAGATTTGAAGAGAGAGAATATGAGTGATGAAGTACATTAAATAAATAAAGGTAAGAAAATTGGACAAATAAGAAAGCTAAAAAAAATGATTTATTTTACTTACTATCTGAATGAATTTTACAATCATTTGAGTTGGCCCAAAACAAAAGGATTATTTTCAAGTGTCACTTAACTACCTGTAGACAGTTTTCACACAGAGGGCAATATCCTTGAGCTGGCTGTGAATCTAACATTGAGGTTGTTTATCTGTCAATTCTGTTATGACTCTGAGGTTCTAAATACTGCTGAGTATCACTGATAATAGCATGCTTGAAAAAGTATGCCTAAAAAAGACTTTAGACAGAAAATAATAGCCTACGTGACAAAAATACATTTATTTGGATATCTTGTACATATAGAGTCAGACTGGACAATTCAATAAAAATTATATGTAAGGTGGAATAATTGTATTTGTACTTTCTATGTTGATTTTAAAAGAATCACTAACCTTTCTTATTATATTCTGTTAGAAAATCTACTGGTATGTTGTTAAAGTTGTCAGAGAGAGAGAGTTATTGGCAAACCATCAATTGGCATGTGTGAACAGGAACCCTGGCTCTTAGCTCAATTTGGAGAAATGATTATGTACACCATTGGGTATATTTTATTTGTTTGTTTGTTTATTTAATGGTTATAAGTCAAATGCTTAATTAGTACTTGTTAAGGTAACTATAAATGTTTATTTTCGTGAGAGTATAGATCAGAATGGCCTGGAGTTTTTCATAATACATTTCTAACAATTCAATATGTATGGTAAAAAAATCAATATAGCTTTTTTTTCTTTTCTTTATTGATTAAGGTATTTCATATGTGTCCTTGTCTCCCCATTAATCATGCCCTCACCCCCCTGGTGTCTGTGTCCATTGGTTAGGCTTATATGCATGCATACAAGTCCTTTGGTTGATCTCTTCCCCTTATCCCCACCCCCCCACCTTCCCTCTGAGGTTTGACGGTCCGATCGATGCTTCTCTGTCTCTGGGTCTGTTTTTGTTCATCAGTTTATGTTGTTCATTATATTCCACCAATTAGTGAGATCATGTGATATCTATCTTTCTCTGACTGGCTTATTTCACTTAGCATAATGCTTTCCAGTTCCATCCATTCTGTTGCAAATGGTAAGAATTTCTTCTTTTTTACTGCAGTGTTGTATTCCATTGTGTAGATTACCACAGTTTTTTAATCCACTCATCTGCTGATGGGCTCTTAGGCTGTTTCCAAATCTTAGCTATGCTAAATTGTGCTGTTATGAATATAGGGGTGCATGTATCCTTTCTGATTGGTGTTTCTAGTTTCTTGGGATATATTCATAGAAGTGGGATCACTGGGTCAAATGGGAGTTCCATTTTTAGTTTTTTGAGGAAACTCCATACTGTTCTCTACAGTGGCTGCACCAGTGCATGAGGGTTCCTTTTTCTCCGCATCCTCGCCAGCACTTGTTGTTTGTTTATTTGTTGATGATAGCCATTCTGACAGGTGTGAGATGGTACCTCATTGTTGTTTTGATTTGCATCTCTCAGATGATTAGTGACTTTGACCATGTTTTCATATGTCTCTTGGCCTTCCTTCTGTCTTATTTAGAAAAGTATCTATTTAGGTCCATTGGCCATTTTTTGACTGGGTTGTCCATCTTCCTTTTGTTAAATTGTGTGAGTTCCCTGTAAATGTTGGAGATTAAACCCTTATCGGTAATAACGTTAGCAAATATGTTCTCCCATGCAGTGGGCTTTCTTGTTGTAGCTTTAAAATAATACTGAAAAGGACAACAAAAGCTAATGAAACACATAATAAAACAATCCCTCATGTTCATCTAAGTATGTCCTTTAAGTATTCCCTGACTCCCTGTGAAGAGTGAAGCAGAGATGGGATTCTTTCACTATCTCAGTGCCTTCTCTCACAGCACCTGATTTTGACAATGCAACCATCTTACTGACTAAGCACAAGAACTTTAACTCTATTGCTTAAAAATGACTTTGAGGCTCAGAAAAGAAAAAATACATATGAAGCAATAGAAGTAATACTTAACTCCAGGTTGTCTAACTTCTACTCTATATTTCTTACTATAACATTCTATGTGAATTTCATTTTAAACAGAAAAAATAGTTATTATTAAAGAAAATTTAGGCATAACTATTGGCTTCTAAATTTAGGTAGTGATAGAGAACTAAATAACATCATAGTAGTAAATTAACTACTTAAAAAGGGAAAAGAGGAAATATGAACCGGTATAATCTTTTAGAAGGTGAGTTAGCAATATTTATCGAATGCATTAAAATTGTTGTATTACTCTGACAGAGAATTTCATATTTCAATAATTTGCCGTAGAAATAAAATGACATCTGTTTAGAAGTGTTTATGTACAGAGTAGTTTATAACTTAGATTAGAAAAACTTTAAAAACTACTAAACTATATAATAAAAATAGCTACCTATATAGTTATAACATAATTTATATATTTATATATAATAAGTAGAGGTCCAGTGCACAAAATTTGTGCATGGGGAGGGGGTTGTCCCTCAACCCAGCCTGCACCCTCTCCAATCTGGGACCCCTGAGGGGATGTCCGACTGCCAGTTTAGGCCTGATCCCTGTGGACATTCCTCTCACAATCCAGGACTGCTGGCTCCCAACTGCTCTGCCAGCCTGATCACCCCCCAACCACTCCCCTGCCAGCCCAATCGCCCCTAACTGTCCTCCCCTGCTGGCCAGGTCGCCCCTAACTGCCCTCTCCTGCAAGCCTGGTCACCCCCAACTGCCCTCCCCTGCCAGCCTGGTCACCCCTAACTGCCTTCCCCTGCAGACCCAGTCACTCCCAACTTCCCTCGCCTGCTGGCCTGGTCGCCCCTAACTGCCCTTCCCTGCTGGCCTGATTGCCCACAACTACCCTTCCCTGCCGGCCATCTTGTGGTGGCCATCTTTGACCACACGGGGGCAGCCATCTTGTGCAAGGGTGTGAGGATCAATTTGCATATTACCTCTTTTTTATATAGGATGTGTTCATAAAATAAGACATATGGACACTAAAAAAGCATACTGTAAGCTGTATTCGGTTGTATGAGAAAGTAAGTTGAACACTCCAAGTGCACTTTTCAGTTGGAAAATACATATAGCATGGATGACCAAAATGCACATGTGTTTATGTATTTTATTTATTTTTTAATTTAGTGATTATCTGTTAATTTTATAATAAAATATCCCAGTTTATATTAAATCAATGAAGCAATGAATGTTCTCCCTGAAGGTAATGAGAATCACTTGAAAGAGCATTAGTAGTAAAACTTTTTAATGTTATGATTTCCCTGGATTATTTTTCAAGGCCAAAATCATCCATTCATATCACATCTGTGACATTTGGACCATATTTTACATGATAGTTGAGATTGCTATGTCAGGTAGACAACTATTCTTAAGTGACTTCTTAATTTTATCACACTGGTATTCTACTGGAAAAAATAATACTAAAGACACATATCAATATATTATATAGAATACATTAATATGAAACAATGGCATTAAGCAAATCAACAGTGGTCTGAATTTAAGATTTGCCCTTTACTAGTTGCCTGATGTTAATCATATCAGTTCAAATAACTTTCATTTCCTTTTCCACAATGAAAGAGTTCACATTTTGTCATTTCTAAAATCATACCTAATAAAATGGTAATATGCAAATTACCATCACTCTGCTACGCCCATGATTGGGCTGGCTGGAGGCGCGGGGGGCGGGACTCAGGGTGGCCGATTGGCTGGTGGTAGGAGCAGGGGGCGGGGACTCGCGAGTCCCCGACCCCCGCTCCTCCTGCTGGCTTAAACAGCCGGCGCTGCAGAAGACGCTGGTGGCGGAACTCGGGGTGGCCGATTGTGTGGCTGCTGGCATCAGTTTTCTGCCAGCAGCAGTTTTCCTCTGGCCACCCGCCCGATCTGAGCGCCTCCCGATCGGAGTTCCTCTCGGGGTGGCCGATCGTGCTGGCAGGAGGCGCTCTGATCAGCGGGTGGCCAGAGGAAAACTGTTGCTGGCAGATAACTGGTGCCGGCAGCCAGGTGAAGGAAAAGTCTATTGCACGAAACTTCGTGCAACGGGCTCCTAGTATTTTTATATCCCCAAATTCTATGCTTAGTATGTGGGAAAAGAATTGCACTAGACAGCAGATGATCACACTCAGGCAGAGCTCTGAGTTGCAGCTCACAGGCATAGCTGTGAAATTCATCATGCACTAGACAAATTTCAAAGAGTGAAGATGTGAAAAGAGATGGGTGTGGACCCAAGAGAGAAATGGTGAACTTTGAGATTATAAAGTAAAACTTGATTTTATAGAGTTTAAAAAACACATCATAATTTTATGTTAGATAATAGAAAGAAAAGGAAGAAGATACTCATATAATTTGATACTGGACACACATCAAACAAGCCATGTATTAGAACTCATTTACTCCTCAGAAAATTGGGTGAAAAATGTGTAATCAGCTGCCTTTTAACATTGGGGAAATAGGGATGGAACTAATAAGTAACATACTGACAAACTACATATAGACAACTATTAGGCAAATGCAGAAGTTAGTATCTACCTTCATAGCCCATTTTCCTTCCAATATATTCTAACATGCCACACTGGTGTTTTTACTGGATCTGAAGGTAGATCAGTTAGAAAAGAGCATGCATTTCTATATTACACTGTATGCTAAAAAGACCTAACCAGAGTTGGCCATTTGTGAAAATCAAACCCAGAAAAACACCCTATGTAAATTGTCATCCTCTTCCTCCTCCTCCTCACCATCATCAACCTTAAACCTCTATCAGAGTGAAAACTATATCTAATGCAATTTTTGTCTGCATGTGTAGTATGTTGTTATCAGGAAAATAAGCCTTTAAAGACATTGAAAGCTGGCTATCAAAAGAATATATCTTCATTCCTTAGTTTAGTTCTCTATAGAAATGACATGTTGTTGTTTTATATGTATATATATATATATTTAGTGATTTCAGAGAGGAAGGGAGAGGTAGAGAGAGATAGAAACATCAATGATGAGAGAGAAATATTGATCAGCTGCCTCCTGCATACCCCACACTGGGGACTGATCCTGCAACCCCAACATGTGCCCTTGACCGGAATTGAATCTGGGACCCTTCAGTCCACAGGACAATGCTCTATCCACTGAGCCAAACCAGCCAGGGCAAATGACCTTTGTTTTTAAATGGTCAATTAAACACTTAAGATTACCAATCCAGATGGAGAAACATCCCTTAGTGTGGATGCTTATGCTTCAGGCTACCATGTAAACTAAAAAACATATTTTAGAATGAGAAAATAAATAGACTTATGTAATAAGCCTACTCAAATATCATGAAAGCAATTAAAAATATTTATAGACCATGTCTCATGAAGCCAAAATACAACTCTTTTACTTTTTTTCTGGGAGATGACCTTATTGTAAATAATATAGTTAATGCCACACAATCATCATATTCTGTACTAATTGGATTTTCTGTGAAATAGTTTTAAATCACAAAGTCAACAGTTAACATGATTAAAAATGCATGCTTAATAAGAATTTTATTCTATCTTGTATTAATGTTTATTTTAAAATGTTCTTGTATTATGGAGCCATCTGTTTCTTGTCTATTATGGTACCTAAGTTCTATAATCATAGCACTCAAGGGAGATCATAGTTTTTCTTCATGATAAGAAAGGCATTCTACATTTCATTCAAAAGAAATAGTTTCATTCAAACTCTAAAGTAACTTGGAAGAAACTGTTAATAAAATTAAAAACTGACCCTGACTTCTTCATGAATTTATTTTTTTCCTTATTATCTACACTCACAGTGAGTTCAAAATGAGTGACTGGGTCATAAATTTCCTTGCCTTGACAAGAGAACAAAAAGATCTCAAGTCAGCCAATGGGTCACATTTTTGAACCTCTAAATTCTCACTAAAACAGTAGCAATATTCTTTTGAATATATGACTTTCAAATCACCTTTGAACATATTGAGATCAATTAAACAATAAGTATATTCTCATTTACAAAAGAAATCAATCAGCTGTCACTTTTGATTGATTATTCTTAGTTGGAGTGGTATTTAATCTATGAATTTATTACACATTTTCAACTACTAAAAAATGGCATATGAATTAGAAATGATGTCTCAAGTTTATGGACAAGAAAATCCAGTTCTCTCCCAAAACATTTTGTGAACTCTTCTTTGAACCATGTGACCAGCTGTTACTGAAGAAGGCAAGTTATTTTTGTTAGGCATAAAACTGTAACGCCTGCTATGCTATCAAGGACAAAACTTTAGCAAAAAATTGAACCCAAAATATGTGCCCAGGGCAAATTAAGCAAATTCTACAGTATTAATATGATTCACAGGAGTCTTTTATGATTACACACTTTACATACCTGTTCTTACTAATCCTTATGCTTTTTGAGGAGAATAGCCAAGATCAAATGGGAGACAGTGTCTGACCTGCACAGAGCATGTTTATAAAATGTTTTCAAAGTAAATAAATAATATCAACTGTTACCAACATAAAGCAAAGCTTTAGAATCATGACCCAGAGATATCATTCTTTAATAATATTCCCATCAGAAAATGTCAATATTAAAACTATGGTTGACAATAGAAATAAATTGACATTTGCTCATTCAATGTTATTCTTTGTTGTCTCTTACAATAAAAAATATAGCTTTCTGAAAATATTACAACAGCATGAAGGAAACCATCAGATGGTGTTATATCAAAATACTTTGTTACATTAATACAATTGTATCCTTACATAAATGGTATACTAATTAAGTGCCTAACATCCTCTCATAAAATCAATGAGGGAGAGAACAATATGTTTATATTCTCTCCTATGATAGAAGGTATTTTATAATTCATTCCAAGAAATGCTTCCCCCAAGGTATATCCATAAGTTTGGAAAAGATAAAAATAAATAAACAATATTCATAGGACACATGGTAAATTTAAGAACATGTTGCTCTACACTCATTCTCTAAATATTTGTTATTTAGTGTAAATCTTGTCCTCTTTTTTTTTTTTTTTACTCAAACCTTCAAAAGGTCATTGGAAGATTATTGACCAATTCAATCTCTAAGGTATTCTGCAAACTCTAACTGATTTATAGTATGAAAAATGAATTCACTTGAAGTTTAAAATATCAAAGAACACAAATAACCCTCTGCTTAAATATTTTATAATGATAACTTAGAAAAGTTGTACAGAAATAGTTAAATATATTTTGATCCAATTGTATCTGCTTGCATGGAAAAACGGTTGATAACAATGAACTAGACAACTAAGTTTTTTATAAAGTTTTCAAACTGTAATAAAATGCTGTACTGTAAATCTAAAATGACCTGCAAAACTCAGGGGGAAAGTGAATATGATCTCTTTCCAGTTATTCTAGTAGAGACAATATAATTTTTGAACTTCTTGACAGCTCTATTGCTTTCTCTACCATGAGCTGGCAGTGCGTTACCGGCGCCTTCATCAAGAAATGTTCTTTCACCTAACACTGCAAAGTCAAGATTTCACCTATTATGTGTTTATGACACTAGTTTTGAAGAGACACAGAGCAAAGTGAATTAAGCTACAAACAGACAGGATTAAAGGTTAATAATAGCAAATTAGCATTCTCTTCATGTTTTTTCATGTCTGAAACAGTGCTATTTAAAACAATCCTCTGTGATGAAAACATTTTCTTTTCTAAATGGAAACATATTTTGCACTGCATATGTAAAGACATGCAGAAAATGTAAATTTAGACTTCATGGAAGTAGACTGAATCTCTCAACCGTATTTAATACTTCAAAAATTAATGAATAGTGATTGTTGGATAAGAGGCAGTCTTTGGGTAGAACACTAAAGCTTGTTCATTTTTTGTCTTTTGACAATTTAAAACATATGGCTGCAAATAACAGGAAATTAATTTCTTCCCTTCACAAGTTAAGAAAATAATGACATTTTTAGTGCTTTAAGGGGACACCCAAATAAGTCTAGCAAACAGTTTTTATTAAAAATGCAAGTGTTATGCTCTATATTCAATGTTACACTGGTTTTCTTCACAAGATTGCATGCAATATTATACTTCAGGACAAAGTATATGAAAATAAATGAAAAAAAAAACTTTGCTTCAAATGTATATCAAGTGTTTTGTTTGGGGAGTGCACTATACAGAACAATTAACTTAAAAGGATCAAGTCCGTGAGGAAAGGAAGACTATCAGAGGAGAATGCAAGGAAGGAAATGTTTTGCAGATGTACTGCATTTAAATTAATAAAATCTCATTAGGTTTTATGTTTGCCAATAACGGCTGGAAAAGTTACCATACATTGTAAGAACAATTACCCAAATCTTCACTGTCTCATTAGGTTTGTCATACTGTTTTCATTATAATACATTAGAACTTGCAAGTGAGCCTTCCGTAATGACATATTGTTCCAATTCTCCTTTCAGCAGGCTCTAAGATATTTTAGTATTTGTGCTATAAGCCAGCAGGTGTCTTCACTTTGCTTTTCTGAATCAGTTTTATACACAGACCTCCAGACACCGAATGGAATGTAAAAGGGCTTTCAACAACCACATAAAACTGAGTCTGATGAGAGTAAAGCAATACACACTATTTTTATGATTTTATAGTAATTCAAGACACTAAAAATGTGCACCTTTACAGTACATGTCTGCTCTGGTAAGACCTGTTAGTGAAAGCTGTATCAATGTAGATAAACCATGCAGTATGTAAAGTTTAAAGATTTGCATAACAAATGGAAGACATAGAGCTGATTTGAATATCTGAAGCACTATAAACTTCAATAAGAACAACCAACACTGTTTGAGCTTTCAAAGCACTTGCATTCAAATGAGAAAGATTTAAAAAGGATATGATTTTTAAAGTGCTTTGAAGCTTCTTATTAAAGGTCTTAGGCAGCTCAAGGTTAAAATAAATACTGGATTTAAGGTGGGTGAAAAAAAGATTTAGAAGCAATTTAAAGTAGAAATCACTTAGCAGTGAAATAGAATGAATGTTTATAGTTAGTGTAATTGTCACCTGACCTTCAATAAACAAATAACCACTCTATACCAGTCACAAGAATGAAAAAAACTTTCACAAATGCATTCAAGTTTCTACTCTACTCATTTCTGATGAGTAAATTATAACTCAGAAAAATATTTTTCCTAAAATAATAAAGCCCCCCCTCCAAATATAGCTAAATGTGAACATCTGAAACAATAGTGATCAAGATACTTGCTGACGCATTAAACAATGACTAGAGTGAAATAGCATTTTGTGAAGTGTCCTTTTTAAAGCGGGTGACAGCTCACGAATATCTTATTCAATTTGTGTATGAAATAGGGGAACAAAAACTATTGCAAATGTGATCAAGTGGTTTCAAAAGTTCTCATGCACTGATGGTGGGTGTTGGGCATTTTTAAATTTTATGACTGGGGAAAAAAGACCAAAAGAATAACCTCTTGCATCAGAAGTCCTTTTAAAAATATCCAAAAACTTTTAGCCATTAATAAGATAAGGATATTATTTTGTGAGATGCATGCATACTTGTCTATACCCAATGATATATAACTCCAGGCATAGTTAAAGTACAATTAGCATAAAAAAGATAAATAAAAAGGCATACTATGTAGAAAGAAATAAAATACAGAACTCACAAACAGAAGAGCAATGATTTAAACAATATATTATTTTTACTAGGTACATTATTCCCAGTTCTATAAAATGTATGGAACAAGTCATCCCTGTGAGGCTTACTCCCACAGAAAGTCACTGGTAACTTTCTCATTCATCATATGAGCAGTGTTGTGAGGAGTTATGTGGCTCAATTTGCTTGACTTAGAATTCTGCAGTACCATGGCATCATTGCAGTAGTGACCTAACAAATTCTTACAGAAAATTATCTGCAATAAACTATTGTTAGGCTGGATATATGAATGAAACACTTTCATTACTACCATGTAATAGGTAGAAAAAAAGGTTTTCTTCCAATTATTTGTACTTAATCTATAAAAACAACAGTGTGTGCATCCATATAAACATTAGTTATTACACATAATATTTGGAAATTAATTTATTTGGCAATAAGCACGCTTGTTTTCAAAAGGGCCAATCCAAAAGGTGAAAATTTTCAAATTAAGTCAAAATCAAATAAGAGTGAAACACACCTTGGAAATGTCAAACAAATATGAGTGAAAATAACAGAACAAATTGGAGGATATTTGTTCAGCACTTTGACATAGAGAACTTAATTTTAATAAGTTACAAAGAATGAGAAAATTTAGGCCTTACACCAGAGGTTTGCTGTCTTTTAATCTGTCACTTCTCATACATATTCCATTCCTAACTCATAATTATTCTCAGGGAACTGAATGCCCTATTATTTATTGCTTCATCTGTAGGCATGGATTCTAAACATGAATGACTAAGTGTCCAGTATTTTCTTAGGTTTCTTATCTGTATTAACCCTTTTATTATAGCTAATTTAAGAAGAAGAAACTATCATTATTTTCATCATCATTACTATTTATGAATGAAAAACCAAAGAGGCTAAGAAACTAGACCAAAGCTAGATAGTGAGAGTTTGAAAACAGATTTAAAGCCAGATGGCTTGGCATTGAAGACCACATTCTTGAACATCATACATACAATCTTCTCAAGAATGCATTCATGATCAATATAGATTATTTCATAGAATTTTTAAATTCTATTTCCAAACTCTCTCTCTCTCTCTCTCTCTCTCTCTCTCTCTCTCTCTCTCTCCCCATGCACAGGCATACAACTTACTGATACACATTTAGCAATAGCTTTTTTCCCTACTTGTCACACAAATAGAATATGTTTATGGGTTGTTAACTGCTTTTGAAAACATCTACCAACATCACAGCCAAAATGGGATTTATCTTAGGTATGCAAGCATGGTTCAATATTTAAAAAAATCAATTAATATAATCCATCTCACAACGGGTTGAAGAAAAACGTAAATTATCATATTAATAGGTTCAGGAAAATCATTTGATAAAAATTCAATATCCATTTAAGGTTAGAAATGTTCAATAATTTTGGTATGTGGGAATGTCCTTACCTTGGTAAACATATCTGTAAGAAACCTATAGTTAACATCATATTTGATGAGAAACTTGAACTTTCCCACTGAGATCAGAAACAAAGACAGGATGTCTCCTCTTATCACCATTTTTCAATATTATACTTGTTCTAACTAATAAAATAAGACAAGAAAAGGGGGAAAAGTATATAGATTGCGAAGAAATACATAAAACTGTCTTTGTTCAAATGTGACATTATTGCCAAAAGTATAAAAGCTAATAGAACCAACAACACAAATACTCCTGGAGCCCTGGCCAATGTGGTTCAGTTGGTTGGAGTGTCCTCCCAGATACTGAAAAGTTGTGGATTTGATTCCTGCTCAGGGCGCATACTTAGATTGTGGGTTCAATCCCTAGTCAGCAAATGTTCAGAAGGCAATTAATTGATGTTCTCTCTCACATTGGTATTTTTCTCTCCTCTCTCTCTGTCTCTCTTCCTTTCCCCCCCTCTCTTTAAATTCAATAAGCATCTATTTACCTAAAATGAAGAGACCATGAAGATATTTAAATTCTTTAGATGCTATGGGCTGAATGCTTGTGTCTGCCCTCACCACCCACAATCTCAAAATTCATGTGTTGAAACCCAATGGTCGATGTCATGGTACTAGAGTGTGGAAACTATGGGAGGCACTGAAGTCATAAGGCTCTACCCACAAAAACGGGATTAATGATCTTATAAAAGAGACTCCAGAGAGCTAGTTGTCTTTTTCCAGCAGGTGAGGATATAAGAAGTCTTCAGTCTGCAAGAGTGTCCTCACCCACCCATGCTGGCACCCTGATCTCAAACTTCCAGCATCCAGAATTGGGAGAAATACATTTCTGTTGTTTATAAGCCCTCCAGTTTATGGTATGGGACTAAGGCTAATAGCTTATCCTAGGAATTTTTTAAAAGGCCCAGTGTTCTTTTAGACCCCTTTAGTCAGTTACCCTCTCTGCAAGTCTATTTTATTTTTACTTATTTTTAAACTATTTTTTATTGATATCAGAGAGGAAGGGAGATGGAAAGATAGAAACATCAATGATGAGAGAATCATCGATCAGGTGCCTCCTGCATGTCCCCTACTGGGGATCGAACCTGCAAGCGAGGCATGTGCTCTGACAGGGAATTGAACCATGACCTTCTGGTTCATAGGTCGACACTCAGCCACTGAGCTACACAGCCAGGCAAACCTGAGTTATGTTAAATAGCTCGGACAGCTTCTTGATGAAACAGGGTGGCGGAGGAAGCAGATCACTGCTTCTTCAAGTCAGTTATGGAGATATGGCAATAAAGATATGAATATAGAAGTAGATGTGTTTGCCCAAGTACTATTTTTCCTATTATCAGTATCAAAATTTATAATGAGGTTACTATAGAAACAAAGCATATGTAAATATAATGTGATTGAAAAGAATGGCATGACACGTTTAACAAGAATAAAGTAGTCTGTACCCCTGCTAAAGTCCTATAGTAGCTTTAAAAAATTCTCTCAGAGAAAAAACCTTACTTAGCTTTGGGTACCTCTAAGAATAACAACACATAATAAGCTTTACATTGGTACAATGATCGGACTTACTTTAAGATTAAGAAATAAGGCAAATATAGATGTACTATTTACCAATGGAATTATTGGTAAATTTTATGTATAAACATATACACACATACCTGCACATATGTGGCTTAGCTATTAATTTTTCAGTTAGTATCCTGTAAGCTATAAATCTATAATAATAAAAGTGTAATATGCCTATTAAACCCGACAGCCGAACGACCTTCTGGACATCCTTCCGGACGACCTTATGGATGAAGCCAGGGCTGCGAGGGCCGAGGGCAGCTGCCGAGGGCAGCCACCATGGCTGCGAAGGCCAAGTGCCTTGCACGAATTTTGTGCATCGGGCCTCTAGTATAAAATATTAACTATTTTAGTTGAATAGTAGTATGAAAACAGGATACTTTTTACACTGTAATATAAGATAAAAAATTATAGGAATATAACAGGTCTAATCTTCTTGTTGCTATAAACACATTCTATAACCTTAAGCCCAGTTACATTAACCTCTTTGGGCCTCTTTTCCAGTTTTTATACAGGATGGAGCAAAATTGGCTTTACAGTTGTGAATGTGCAAAACAGAATTTATTCTTGTATTATTATTTATTAATTATTTTTATTTAATAAGTTTTTATTGAATAACTGATATGTATTAATTATTGTATTATTTTCCATATGTACAACTCTAAGCCTACTTTTGCTCCACCCTGTATTATAGGTTTAACCATTTTTCAATTCTAAAATTATTAGGACTTTGTTTGATAATCTTTTTTAAAAATATATTTTTATAAATTATTCCTAATTATAGATTACACTATGCACTGTTTGTAATTTCTATTAGCCAATATTCCAAATTAGAGTAAGATATTCTGAAATCAAGACTTAATTATCCACATATAAAATTAGAAGATATTTTAATATTGCTATTATTAGCTATTCTGTTTTGCTCCCAAAAGATTAAATGTGTCTAGTACTCTAAGTTTACCCATGTATAAATTGTCTCTTCCTAGACCCCCAACTTACATGGATTTTGAAAATGATTTAAGTAACCAAATTTGTACTCAGATATACTTCCAGGCAAAGGCATACTTCACATTAACTTCATGACTTTAAAAAACCACAGTACTTTGTATTGATTTTGTTTTTCTTTTAAAATCAAGAAGTAAGATAAAATGTTGGTTCAAGCCAATATTATGCAGGCCTCCATAGGTTTGTTTTTAAAGTTATAACAGAACAATAGAAGAAAATGCAATTAAATGCTTTCTTGTAAAAACAACTAATTTCCCTTGTTATTCAGTTCTTAGAGTTTACTAAAGAACGTCCTTGTTCATTTGCCTTAATAATATTTCCCTATATCTCTTATTTGGGCTTGTCAGCAACTCAGTAAATTATTTAATTTTATATTGCATTTGTAATATAATGAATTACTCCTTCATATAAATTGACCAAAATTTAGAAACAAACATAAAATTGAAAGTAACAAATATGTGATGAGAGAAAGCACCTATAATAAGGAACATACTATATTAAATTGTTTTCAGCTTATTTACAAATATATAACCAATTATAAAATTTCTTTAATTTTTAAAGAAAGAAATTTTAGGTCTGTCAACTTCTGTAAAATGGACGTTTATTTGATTGCAGCTGAGCCCTTGGGGTGCGGATTTCAACTATTTTAATTAGGTCTTTTTTAACAGACTTTTACTGTTGGAATTAGCAAGTGTAAGTACTTAAAAATGTAAGATATAAATTCCATCATCTCTCAATTATTCATAGAAATAGAGAGAAATTATATAGATATTCCAGCAAAGGACAGGACCCGACAATAATTACTTGTGACTTTGAAATAGCCTATGTTATATTATTCCCAGTCAGAATGACCTTCCAAATTATGCTTTTTTCAGTTTCATGTAAAATTGGTTTGAATGCACACTGTGGTGACAAGGACCAATTCTATGTATGGTGAAAGTAGAAGTTATATATATATATATGCTAGAATCTCATGTGTAAGATTTTCCAGAAAAGTAACCATCAATGATTAATAATAATAATAATAACAAAACAATAGGTACATGTAATCAAGGGGTCATTGTTTTTAGGTCTTAAAATTGTATTTTCATTATAGGTCTCTAAGTAATAAAATGTTGAATTCTTTCAATAACACTTGCATCCTTAAGATAAATAATTTAAGTTTCTCATAAAAATAATTCTATACTTCTATTTCAAGAGCAATGCATTTTAACACTTAATGAATTCTCCATTATTTTTTTACTTGCATTCTATGGCAAGGCTTACTAAAAGCCATACCACTGTAGAGAGGCAAATTCAACCAAAATCAATCATGTTTTATTATGTTCAGAAAAACAGTTTTAATACAACTTTCTTCTTGGAACCAGTTAGAACAAATGCAATTTTCTACAGGGCTATTGTTCAGAATGATGAACCACATATATACACATCTGGCCACCTGAAAAAAGAATCCAAGAAAATTTGAAGATACTCCTACAGAAACAACACATGATGAATGGAGCCTTTTATCATCTTCTCTCTACTTCTACCAAAATGAAAGGGCAAAACATCTCTGAAAATTTGTAGAGCAGTCACATATTCATTGCAAACCACCACCAGAGATGCTTAACAGAACACTATATCCTACCAACTTGTGATTGCAAACAAGTCAAAGGCTCATATTATGAACAATATCACCAGAAAACAGTAAACTTCATGATATAAATGTCAGCTTGACATGATGTATTAGTGTGCCACCCCCAAATATTATTCTTTAGATGTTGGAGCACAGAATGCTCACTTCAGCAAAATATATAGGGACTTGTGACTTTTTGAATTTAACATACCACAGGGGATACTACCCAGTAACTATGGAAAAAAATTAACAAATTTTGGATTAGAACTCCAATACTAAAAAGGCATTAAATAAATGAAATTGCCCAAGGTTTTGGTGAGTTACAAGTTTTGGAAGCTCTGTACGAGAACTGCAACATAACTCATTATAGCTTCGGGCACTAATAAGTTATGAAGCACTCACACGTATGAGATAAACCCCATAACTTACTGAAGTCTATATCATACCTTCATTATATCCAGGGACATGTGAAATAGCTGAAATTCAGCTCAAAACCCCAAAGTTCAGTAATAAAAGTGAATAAATCAGCACATCTATTGATTTTGCTGTCTTTTTTGTGCTTTTTGTTATCCTACTTCCCTTTAACATCTGAAAGATTCCAGCATTTTTCTTCTGAGCTCCTTCCATGTTGGCATTTTAGGTATGCTGGAAAACATCAAAATAAACTAGGTTTCTGCTTTGCTCTGTTCTCAAGAGTAATTATATTAGTCAGTCAAAAATCTTAGGCACTTTCTTCTTCTAACAAATGAAATGCATTACTTTACTCCAAAGGCAGAACTGTGGAGACAAATTCAAAATCCATACTCATATCATAATGTATGGTGACAAAGAGAAGTATGAGAAAATAATGCAGTGTATTTTAATAAAGGTATAAAGGCAGTGTGATTTTTTGATAAATAAGGAACTTAAATGGAATAATAGAAATCAATCATTTAAGAAAGCATCCTATATCTGAAACACACACACACACACACATACACACACACACACAAGACTTAAAAAAATAAGAATGACTATAAATACTTTTAAATTTTGTATTTATATAGTTTAATGTACATTTTCATAAAAAGGCAACATAGGTGATATTTCTACTAATATAAAAATGATCACAGTGTAAGAATAAGTAAGAGAGCATAGAGGACATTTAAATTTTAAAATAAAAGATCACAAGTGTGTGATTTAAGGAGATAATGAAAATCATGCAAGATTATAAATTTTATCATGCAGACGTAACCTTAAATAAAAGCTAAATGGAGATATTTGCCTTTCTCAACAAATCTTTGCACAGCATTCAACAATATGAAAATAGGCAGCAGAAGGCTACAGACTCAGTGGAGAACCAAGATCAGGATAAGTGTGGGCACAGATGTCACTGGCTAACTGATGTGTGTGTGAGAGGGTGGGTGACAATCAGTGACTGTTTGGAGTTAGAAGATCATTAGTGCTTTAAGACTGTAAGCCCAACTCATGGAACAGATATTGTGGTTAAAAATAAGCCAAGGGCGGACTAGGGTTAGGGTTAGGGTTAGGATAAGGGTTCGGGCCAGCTAGGGTTCCGACGCAGGTTAGGGCTAGGTATAGGGTTAGGGTTAGAAGTTTAGGGACAGGGTTAGGGTCACGGTGTAGTAACATTGGGAATTCACAATGAATGAGCTTCAACCACTGGACAAATGGGAGTGTCGCACTGAGAATTCACAACTCCAGACTAGGGAAATATTTAGAAATGTGCTTCATACACAAGAATACATGTTCCAATAGACTGAATATCTGAAAAGCACAATTTTAAGAAAAAAGAAAAAAAAAATAAGCCAAGGATTTGGGGAACAAAATGCTGAAGTAGATTCCATTTGATATTAGTATGAAATGATTAGCCATAAAAGCATAGTCTTGAGGAAAGACTAAAGTTGTAAATTATATATATATGTATATATATATATATATATATATATATATATATATATACACACACACATATATATATATACACATATATTTATAACCTATATTTTTTCATTACTTTATAGACAGAGACTACATACTAGGTGTACCAGTTAATAATGAGGATTTTTTTCAATAGATGGAGTTACACATATGTTAATTTATATATGTGATTTGATATGTATGCTATTTTGTTGTATTGCTCCTTCAGATTACCATTTGTTCTGATCGGTGGCACACACACTTTCTGAGCAGCACTTCAAAACGTACGAAGAAGTAGAAAATTGGGTCTCTGAATGGTCTGCCTCAAAACAAGAAAAGTTCTATTGGGACGGTATCCAAAAATTACCTTAAAAATGGGGAAATGTGTAACCAGTGATGGACATTACTTTGAATAAAGCACTTTTGATGTTTCTCTTGAAATTATCATGTTTTCTTTGATTACAAAACCGCATTATTACAGTTAATAATGCAGATTACCTAATAACTGGTTAAAAATATGGATTAATTATTAACCAGTTAATAATGCCAATTAACCATTAACTGGTTAAAATATGGATTATTAACTGGTTAACAATGCAGATCAATTATTAACCACTTAATAGTATGGCTTAATTATTAACCAGTTAATAGCATGGCTTAATTATTAACCAGTTAATAATGCAGATTAACTATTAACCGGTTAATAATGCAGATTTTGTAATCAAAGAAAACATGATAATTTCAAGAGAAACATCAAAAGTGCTTTATTCAAAGTAATGTCCATCGCTAGCTACACATTTTCCCCATCTTTCAGGTAATTTGTGGATACTGTCCCAATAGAACTTTTCTTGTTTTGAGGCAGATCATTCGGAGATCCAATTTTCTACTTCTTCATACGTTTTGAAGTGCTGCTCAGAAAGTGCATGTGCCATCCATCAGAACAAGTGGTAATCTGAAGGAGCAAGGTCTGTTGAATACAGCGGGTGGGTTTATACTTCCCAGGCAAGATCTTTTAACGTGTCTTTAACTGGTTTTAAAGTGTGTGATGGTGCATCATCATGAAGCAAAATTACTTTGCCATGTCTTCTGGCCCAGTCTGGTCGTTTCACAATCAAAGTGTGGTTCAAATTGATTATTTGTTGTTGATTATTTCTGAAGCATTTTGGCCTTGAAGTCAATGTTGATAGTTGAACTGGATCAACCCATGATTTTGTGCATTTGGGATTTTCAAAATAAATCTACTTTTCATCACTAGTCACAATTTGATGCAAAAAAAGACTTTCTTTCATGCCTTTGAAACAACATTTTACTGATGACTTTTCGGTTTTCCATTTGTCTTTCATTCAGTTGATGTGGCGCCCATTTTCCTTCCTTTAAAATCTTTCCCATTGCTTGTAAACAATTGGAAATTGCTTGCTGAGCAACGTTTAATCTTTCTGCAAGCTGTTTTTGAGTTTGACATGCATCTTCATCCAATAAGGCTTGTAATTGTTGTTCTTCAAACTTTTTCAGTTGACCTGGACGTTCTTTATCTTTCACATCGAAATCATCATTTTTAAAGCATTTAAACCAGAGTTCACAAGTATCATGAGATGGAGCATGTTCACCATAAGCTTCCCGAAATATAAGATAACTTTCAGCTGCACTTTTCTTCAAAATAAAGTAATGAATTAAAACTTCCCGCAAATGCTCTTTTTCTGGCACAAAATTTGACATTTTTAAGTGTAAAAATATCTATGATGTTAACACCTTCAAAAAATTTGACACATGAAGTTTTGAAGCTTGTTGTCAATACAACAAAATAGCATACATATCAAATTGCATATACACTGAGTGGCCAAATTATTATGATCTCTGAACGCATAATAATCTGGCCACTCAGTGTATATACATATATATATATATATATATATATATATATATATATATATATATATATATATATATATATTAGAGGCCCGGTGCATGAATTCATGCATGGGTGGGGTCCGGCCAGCCTGGCCAGGGGGAGGGGACATAGGCGGTTGGCTGGCCTGCCTGCTGGTCGAACTCCTGGTGGAGGGGACAATTTGCATATTAGCCTTTTATTATATAGGATATACACTGAGTGGCCAGATTATTATGTGTTCAGAGATCATAATAATCTTGCCACTCAGTGTATATCAACATATGTATAACTCCATCTATTGAAAAAAATCTGCATTATTAACTGGTACACCTATACCCCGACTACTACTTGTATATATTAAGGCTTAAAAGAACTCAGATTCTCATTTGAAAACATGCATAATTTGTGTATATTTTAGAAATTAACATTTGATATGATAAAGAAATATCCCAATGAATAGATTCCATAAGATACTATAATAACTTTAGAAAATACAGCCATAAATTAAAATGAGGTGGTTTCATTGATGTTTGAAACTCAAAACAACTTTTTTTTCCTGGAAACTCCTTTAAAAATTATTACTTTCTTGATAAGTTCATAAAAGCCCATTTAACTCATTCTATAGTAGTTGTAATATACACTGTAGTATATATATATATATATATATATATATATATATATATATATATATGTAATGTGTATATACATATATATGTGTGTGTGTGTGTGTATATATATATATATGTGTGTGCATATACATTATTAAAGGAGCTATAGAATCTAACCTTCTGTTATGACTCTATTTGTGAAAAGAGTTTTTCCATGCTCTAACAGGAAATGATATGAAAACTGAGGTTCAGTATCCTCACCAGTGACCTCAGGAAATAATGTATATATCTGCATTATACCTTCTGCTAGAACAAAACTTAGCTATATAAACACTTATCCACCCTATATCTGTAGTGTCATACTATTAGATCTAAGTAAGAGAGTTCCTGGGATAGAGGTGGAACGGACCTTAAGATGCTGATGATGAGGCAGCTCTCAGCTGCTCCATTTGGAGATGAGTCTACTCAATGATGACAGGCTTTGGGTTTCCTTCTTTGTTTGTGTGATTGGTACTAAGCAAGCACTCTGGTAGAACCAGTGTGGACTTGTGACTCCTGCTGAAAAATAACAAGTTCCAAGTGGAGGAAAGTATCTACATTTGCTCTTTATAGATATACTAGAGGCCCGATGCATGTAGATTCGTGCAAGAATGGGCCTTCCATACTCTGGCTGCTGGCACCGCCTTTGCTCCAGCTGGAGCCGCCTTTCCGCTCCGGCCCAGAGCTGCCTTTCCACCTTCCCACGCTGCCCAGAGGCCCGGAGCAAGCTGTGGCTGTGCGGAATGCCTGTGTGGTCCTCATGGCGATGACTGAAGCATCCCACTCCGCCCCCAGCCGCTTGGTACCTGCATATGCAAATTAACTCGCCATCTTTCTTGGGTTAATTTGCATACTCACTCCTGATTAGCTAGTGGGCATTGCGAAGGTACGGTCAATTTGCATCTTACTCTTTTATTAGTGTAACCTAGAGGCCCAGAGCACGAATTCATGCACCTGTGGGGTCCCTTGGCCTGGCCTTCAGGGATCAGTGGACCTCTGTACCACCGCAGCCTGGCCTTGCCCCCCAGCTTGTAGTGTTCCAGCCCACTGTCAGCATCGATCCTGCACAGCACAAAGTAGTGCGTGAAGCAGCAGGCAGCCAGGGAGGAGCCCAAGCCCAGGCCAGGCTCCGCTGTGCCTGCCACTGCCACTTGGTAGGCTCACTTGCCACTCTGCTGTGGTCTCTGAATGCTAGGTCCTCGGGCGATACAGGTACGCCCATGACCTCGCAGCTGCTCGTCATCACAGCCTCCCTCCTCACGCGGCACTGGAGAAGCAGCCATCAGGTGGCACCCAGTCAGTCCGGATGCTGGTACTGGTCCCGGTCCAGATGGGGGGGGGGGTGTGCAGGGGGAGTGTCTGCAAGAGAGGCTCGTGCCACTACAGCTGTATTCACCAGCCATGAACCCGGCATCTGGCACCTGTCAGTCAGCTGAGTGGTGCTCCCGCTGTAGGAACACACTGGCTACCAGGGGGCAGCTCCTGCATTGAGCATCTGGCCCCTGGTGGTGAGTGTGTGTCATAGCTACTGGCCGGTAGTCTGGTCATCCAGTTGTCCAGTTGCTTAGGCTTTTATATATATAGACTAGAGGCCCGGTGCATGAATTTCATGTACTGGTGGGGTCCCTCAGCCCTGCCTTTGCACTCTCGCACTCTGGGAGCCCTTGGGGGATACAGGGAGCGGGCCTAAGCTGGCAGTCGGACATCCTTAGCACTGCTGCAGAGGCGGGAGAGGCTCCCGCCACTGTGGCTACACTCGCCAGCCAAGAGCCCAGCTTCTGGCTGAGCAGTGCTCCCCCTGTGGGAGCGCACTGACCACCAGGGGGCAGCTCCTACATTGAGCATCTGCCCCCTGGTGGTCAGTGCACATCATAGCGACCAGTCGTTCTGCCATTTGGTCGATTTGCATATTAGGCTTTTATTATAAAGGGTTGTTGTAGGAGAGGCAGCACAAAGAGCTTCAGCTCAGAGAGCACTAGGAATCTCCACAGAACTAGATATTGAACAGAGGCCTTCTAAGGAAACAATAATTTCTATGATAGATGTCAACTTTTATCAATGTTGAAATGGACAAAATTGCAAAGATGGGAGTTTTGAACATTAAGCATTGTAAGTGGTTATCTATGGTGATGAATGGATAGTTTTATATGTCTTAATGACTATTTAAAAATCCACAGACATATTTATCTTCAGTAAAATTCTTTCTTGGTTATGTCAGTCTTTAGAGATTAAAGGGGGATAATAATATGAAAACAAATGCTATTGGTAGGGTGATCATACACTACAATTTGCCTGGGCAGTCTCAATTGAAACCTATTGTGGAGGCATAATTATTAATTGCACCTCTTTTCACTTCACACGTGTCATGGTTTAGATAATAAACTTTACAATCATACTGCTTGGCAGATCCAAGAAGACACTAGAATGACAGACATGGAAGATGACCATTAAGCTCAATCCACTACTTTCAGCCTACTTAATATGTGCCTTGGCTATCAAATAATATTTCATCACTTTCAGTCAAATCATCCAACACAAATTGTTACTTGTAACATATTTCATTAGTATTACCAGGATCAAGATAATGTCACAAACATTCTGAAATAGATATAAGAAAGGTCATTACAATTCTTATTCAAATAGCAAAATTCTGCATTGCTGTTTTCAGAGTGAGACACAACCTAATCTTATCATGTGTCCTCATCCAGCCACTGTTCTTAGAAATGTTTATGTGCTGCTACAGATAATGAAGAAGTTGATTTAATTGAAATTCTGGTGTTTAATAATAGCAGCAAAATAAAGTAAGATCTCATAACATCTACTCTGTCTCTTTGTAAGTTATGGGACTCATCCTTTTGTGATTTTCTTCTCTGCAATGTGCTATAATGTGCTATACTAATATAGGATATTGACATACAATAAGTCACACCAAAAAGGAAGGAGAATTTTGATCACACAGGACATAATAAGATAATATTCATGTATCCCAATATATTTGAAATAATGTCTCTTGTTTTTATTGATAGCAGCTCACTGAAGATGATGGTGGTTGAGGGACTGTTTATTATGATAATACAAACAGAAGAATGCCATGTCTAGTTACTTGCTTTGTGTTATATATTTTCTACTTTGACTAACTTTTACAAGGTTTTCATTATTACTAATAAGTGTATTCATTATGTGTTTTTTCCCTCATGTGAATAGTGCAAATATTGACAACACAATAAAAAAATAATTGTTTTCCTACTTAAAACCTTACACTAGCTGTCTGCTACCGACTTAATGTTTGTGTACCTGCCTTATTCATATGTTGAAGTTTTAACTTCCAAGGTGATGCATTAGGAGGTGGATCCTTTGGGAAGTGATTAGGTCATGAGGGCAGACCCCACATCTGAGCATATTCTCTTAGTCACTGAACTGTATTCATTCTAAAGTTTTAAACTTATAAACTAGTAAGTGCTTAAATGTTTTCTATATATCATGCTGTTTATCCATCACGATAATATCCTGCAGTACAGTGTTGCCATAATTTTACATATGAAAATGACTTACCCAAGTTTATGCATTTCAAATGGTCAAGTCTGAATATCATACCCTCACATGGATTTATTCTGTTTTTATTTATAGAAAATCTTTTTATTTTCTTTATAATAATTATTTGATAAGAACATTTCTTTTTTTTTCAATTTTGGAGAATTTAAATCTCCTTCATTTGGCAACTGGAATATTTCAATACATGAGTCACTCTTTCAAGAAATAATTTTAATAAATAATAAATAATTCATTAGGAATATAAAAGGAAATTAAACAACAGAAGTAGAGAAGTTTATATTTTGTTCCTTGTTGTATTCTCTGTAAGACTTTAAGAAACATAAAGTAAGTGTCAATATTAATCCTGAATCTTAAAAAGAAATTATACATTAAAATGGACTAGAGAGATGACATAAAAATAAAAACTTATTATAGCAATTTACAGATCTGTTCTGTAATTTCATAAGAAAATAAACTTTGTTAAAGTAGTAGTAAAGGTCCTATTTTGTACTTTTCCGCTGGAGTCAACAAAACTTTCTAGAGTCCAAAACAATGTAGAAAAAGAAAAAAAAAATCATATGAAAATGGCACTTAGGAAAACGTGCAGTATGTCAGTTAAAACTGTAATTCTAAAATTATTTACATTTGTTTTCTGCAGCAAATTCTTTATGCTCAGCCCTGCTTTCTCTTTTGCTTTCATTCAGATGTTGTAGCCACCCAGCTATTTCCTATTCACTTACATTAGGAGCATACAGCCAGGAGCTTCCATGACAGTTAAATGGATGAGTTACAATATCAGTGGGAAAAATATCTGGACATTATGATAAATGCTTTTATAATTCCCCAGTTAAAGAAAATAATTTACCCTCTGAACAATATCCTTATTACCCTGGGGTTGCTTGAATTTAGGTTGGAAGTATGGTCAATTACCTCACTTTCCTTAGCTCTCTAGCCGACTGATTGACAGATGTAAATGTCTTTATACATATGAAACAATGAGAGACTGTTAAATGGTGTGCAATTGTGGGAACTTCATTTATAATGCAATGAATTGGGCAAGTGAAAAGAAACTATACATCTATTGGAAATATTATTTGTGCTGTTATAGCAGTATAAAATATAAATTGAATTGGAATAGAAATAAACTGAACACTTTCACTTTGGCAATGGAAAGAAACATTGTTTCTATTTTTTTCAAGGAAAATGTTCAGTCATAATATTATACATTATTGTCTCATGTGGGGCATAAAATAAGTTGCAGTAGAGATTTTACACAGATATTACCCTTTGTTCCATATAAGGACCTGAGGAGTAAATGTAAAGAAAAAATTAATCTAACCAACCACCTCATTCTTTCTCTCCTAAAGTCATCCTTATGCATTAGGAAAACTTTGCACCTCTCTGCTATTTTATTCTTAACCTTTTGCACTGGGATGTCGAGTGTGACTCGATATGGTTAGCATTAGAATAAAGGAATCGAGAAAAAAGCAAGCGAGTGCAAAGGGTTAAGTTTATCACCTTTGCAAGGATGATGATTACATCCTTAGGCAACGCATTATTCATAAAATATCTTGGGAAAGCATGCATATAGAGGGGGAAAGCAAATCTGGAAGACTTCCATCTATAGAGAACTTTCCTCTAATCATAGCTTGGAATAAAATTCTGTTGTGAACATCTTTATCTTTTTAGCATCCTATGTGTACTTTATGTCCAAGATTCACTCAAGGTTAGGTCCCTGATCAGGGCTCTTACTTCCCGGTCTGGGTGCATATGAGATACAACCAATGGATGTTTCTCTCTCACATCACATCAATGTTTCTCTCTCCCTCTCCCTTCCTTTCTCTCTATGATCAATGAAAACATATCCTTGGGTGAGGAATGAATAAATAAATAAATAAGTAAGTAAATAAATAAATAAATAAATAAATAAATTTATTAATTAATAAAATTCCCCAAATTAAAAATCAGTGTTTTTTTAAATATTAATATACTGGAATAACAATCGTCTCAACTCATTAAAAAAGAGATGTGCATGCCAAGCCAGTGCAGCTCAGTGGATTGAGTGTTGACCCATGCACCAAGAGGTCATGGGTTCGATTCTTGGTCAGGGCATATGCCCAGGTTGCAGGCTGGTTGACAAGAAGGAAGTGTGCAGGAGGCAACTGATAGTTGTTTCTCACTGTTGATGTTTCTATTTCTCCACCTTTCCCTGTCTATCTAAAAGTAAAAACAAACAAACATATATTTTTAAAAAGAGATATGTACACCTATAATTCATTAAAATATTAGTCATAGTCTTGTTTTTGAATTTATAATAATTTCCATAAAATTTATTTTTTTATGCAATAAGATGGGTAATGTATGATTGGTGGGACTGTTTTTTCAGAGTTGTCCAGAAACAAGGAAGTCATGATACTTTTGTTTTCATTAAAAGTATTAGTTGCCCTGACTGGTTTGGCTCAGTGGATAGAGTGTCGGCCTGCAGACTGAAAGGTCCCAAGTTTGATTCCAGTCAAGGGCATGTACCTTGGTTGCTGGGCATATCCCCAGTAGGGGGTGTACAGGAGGCAGCTGATCGATGTTTCTCTCTCATCGATGTTTCTAACTCTCTATCCCTCTCCCTTCCTCTCTGTAAAAAATCAATAAAATGTATTTTAAAAATATTAGTAAATATCCATAGTTTCTTCTAAACAAAACACTTCAAAATTTCCTGATGCAGGATATATTCATGTTCTTAAGATGAGTAATAATGCTGCTAATGTAATGAAACCCTTGAATTTCTTGAGTGCCATTATCAATGTCCGTATCCACCTACCTCAATGTTCCATAAAATGTTATCTTTCTTTAAAAAAAGTTATCTTTCTTATAGGCCATGATATAAAAAGGTAGGGAAAAACTAAAAGCCACTACAATAATTAAACCATATAAAAATTAAAAAAAAATTGTAAATTTGTGCAGTCCCCATGGAAAACAGTATGGAGGCTCCATAAGAAATTAAGAATGGAACTACCATATGACCCAACAATTTCTTCTTCTGGTTATTTATACAAAGAATATAAAAACACTAATTTGAAAAGATATATTCAGCCATAAAAAGTTAAAACATTGCCATTTGTGACAAAATGGTTGGATCTTTAGCATATTTTGCTAAGTGAAATAAGTCAGATGCAAAAACAAACAAAGTATGATTTCAATACATGGAATATAAAATAAAACAACACAGAAACACAAATACAAAGAATAGACTGATGGTTGCCAGAGGGCAGGGCAGTTGTGGGGCTGGGTGAAAAAGGTGAAGGAATTAAAAAGTACAAACTGGTAGTTACAGAATAGTCACAGAGATGTAAATTATAGCATAGGGAATATAGTTAATAATACTGTAATAACTATGTATGGGATCAGGTGGGTACTTAAAATATAGCAGGGAATACTTTGCAAAGTTTATGACTGTTTAACCACTATGATGAAACTAATACAGAATAATATTGAATGTAAACTATAATTGAAAAATAAAAATAATACATTTTCAATTTTTAAAAAGTAAAAATGAACTAACAAAACAAAACTCATAGATACAGACAATAAGTAGAATGGCTGTTACCAGAGGGCAAGGGGGGTTAGAGGAGTGCAAAATACCTAAAGGTTAGCAAATACATGATAAAAGAAGGAAACTATACTTTTGGTGGTGAGCACTCAATAGAGCATACATACTGTATTTTTCCATGTATAAGACACCCCCGCCCCTTTTCCAAGCTAAAATTAAGAAATCAATATTTTAAACACTTTTCTGGTTTTCCTCTTAAGGCCTTCTTCTTTTTTGGCATCTTAAGGAGTTGTTCTTCCTGTTGTCTCCACTGTCTGATCAGACACTCAGTGGGAGGAAGTCCAAATTGTCTCTCTGCAGCTCTGTTTCCATGATCTTGTGCATAGCTGATTAAATGTAGTTTGAATTTTGCAGAGTAAGACAATCGCTTACTGGTATTTATCTTTTTATTTTTATTATTTTTTTAATTTCTTTATTGATTAAGGTGTTACATATGTGTCCTTATTCCAGTATTTATCTTTTTACTTTCTGACATCTTTATGGGCTCAGAACTGCTCTGGTCCCTGTTCCATCTGCGCACTTTCCACCTCCTCCTCCAATTACAGCATCAGCTGACATCAGTAACAATAAGGCTCCTGATTGGAGGAAGCCTGTTTGACAAGGTATGGGCAGCTAAGCACCTGCAGGGCTCCCTCCTTGGCTGACTTCTGGTGTATAAGACACCCCTCGATTTTAGAAAAAAAAATAGTGTCTTATACATGGGAACATATGGTATGTTGAATTATAAAGTTGTGCACCTGAAATTTATATAGTGTTATTAACCAAAATTCCCTCAAAAATTTTAAAAGAAATTTAGGCTAGAACAAAATTACCCTGAGCTGAGACTATGAAGAAGATCTCAACAGAAGAGACAATATTTGAGCCTGACTATGGAGAAATAGAATCCAATGTTTTGAAAAAGAAAGACAATGTTGTATAACAACTTATAATTATAAATGCTTTCCTAATTCATTAAGCTGAGGTAAAATATTTCTGCAAAGAGCAGTCTACATCCAATTTGAAATGTATTATAAGGTTTATTTGTGAAAGGTCTTTACAAATTAAGACACTTGCAAGACAATGAGGGGCTATTGAAAGTTTTTCTGCTGTGGGTTTTTGGTGATCAGGTATCTTTGTAGAGCATAAATCTTAGAAAACTCATTTTTTCTCTCTTCCAGGCAGAGGAATTTGGGTGTAAATTGGCATTTCTCCTTTTTAAACTACTATTTCTCCTGGGGATCTTTTTTAAAATATATTTTTATTAATTTCAGAGAGGAAGGGAGAGGGAGAGAGAGAGAGAGAGAAACAACAATGATGAGAGAGAATCATCGATCAGTTGCTGCATGCTCCACAGTGGGGATGGAGCCTGCAACCTGGGCATATGCCCTTGACTGGAATCAAACAATGACCCTTCAGTCTGCAGGCCTATCCACTGAGCCAAATCAGCTCTTGGTAATCTTTTTTGATCCCTATTACTAGTAGTGGTTCTGAGAGTAAATCAAGACAAAGTGAAAAATGAGTATCATCTCCTGTGGATAATTTGCATTTCAATACATTCCCACACCAAGTGATGCAAGTCCATGGATCTCTGTTCCAAGGAGTTTCTCTCTGGAGCATCATCATTCCTTCAGATCAGAATAGGTTTGTCCAAATGAATGGAACCTAAACATTGTGATTACAATAACTATCTAGTTAGTTGCACTTGTGTGAGTTTACGTTTAGTGCTAAATTCTGGCTTCTTCATAAATAATATACACGGTAGGCAAAAGTAGGTTTACACTTGTGAGTATGCAAAACAAAATTTATTCTTGCTTTATTTGTTTACTAATTATTGTGTTATTATTTATTATAATTATACTAGAGGCCTGGCGCATGGATTCATGCACCGGTGGGGTCCCTCAGCCTGGCCTGCGCCCTCTCGCAATCCAGGACCCCTTGGGGAATGTCAGACTGCTGGTTTCAGCCTGATCCTCAGCTCACCCCAGCCCGCTGTGCCTGCTGCCGTTGCTCAGTAGCTCTGCCGTGGAGGTGGGAGAGGCTCACGCCACCGCAGCTGTGCTTACCTGCCGTGAGCCCAGCATCTGGTGCCCAATGGTCAGCTGAGGTGCACTCCCGCCGTGGGAGTGCACTGACCACATAGTCAACTCCTGCATTGAGCATCTGCTCCCTGGTGGTCAGTGCACATCATAGTGACCAGTCGATCAGCCGTTCGGTCGTTCTGTCATTCGGTCATTTGGTCACTTAAGCTTTTACATATATAGATAAATGTAATTTTGAGAACCCCTGTATTTTACATTGGATTTTTTTTAGCCTTCCTATATGTTAATCATTCACTAGAAAGAATGTGAGAGTTGGTTTCTTTCAGATGCACTGCATATTTGGGCTGTTTTCTTAAAAGTTACAACATATCTGTCTTTATCTTATTTCCAAGGTGCTTATTGTTCATGTGATATTTTTCTAGTTATGGACTAACATTTTTATTATTGTACTTTATTTTTTATGTCAAGAATTTATAGATGTATAAATTATAAATATTTTATATTAAATACATATCTTTATTCTATACTAGAGGCCCGGTGCACGAAATCCGTGCACGGGGGTGCCGGAGGGGGGTGTCCCTAAGTCCTGTCTTGGCATGCAAAGATGCCAGCATCCGTCACCCCGGCCTCTAGCCAGAGGTTCCTCCCCTTCTTCTGCACAGCCTCTGGGAAGATTCTTGTCCTGGGGCCTCCTCAGGGCCCTGGCCCACGACGCCCTGCAGTTCGGGTACTCGGGGGCTTGGGCTTTCAGGTCTGGCTTCCTCACCTGGCATGGTGAGCATCAGCTGCCATGGGAGTCTTGCCTTAGGAGTCACCCCCTTGGACCATACTACTTGCGAGTGTCTGTGTGTGTGTGTGTGTGTGTGTGTGTGTGTGTGTGTGGGTGGGGTGGCCTCGGTGGCAGTGATTTGATGTCTGTAGCATGCCTGCTGACACCCACCACCGCGGCGCCACACTGGTCCTGTCTGGACTGCTGGCAGGGGGCTTCCAGTCTGCGACTGGGGCTGATGGGCTGTGAGTGGGGGCTGCAGGTGGAGGACCCCGGCACCCATAGGGCTGACAGCATCAGGAACCAGAAAGATCCATTTTTCTGGTTCCTCCCTTGCCATGCAGATGCTGAGCTCCGGGCCCCACAGTCCCATTCACTCCCGCTGCACGGCCGGCCGGGGCGGGGATGTGGGCTCGCTGCCCCAGAGGCCCCTTCTGTGCCGCAGCGCAGCCATGGCGCAGATGCTGAGCTCACGCTGCCACTGGCAACGCAAGCTCAGCTTCCCGCTGGCCCCAGTCAGTCCCTGCTCAGCGGCGCAGCGGCCGATGGCGTCTCCCGCCGGCCCAATCGGCCACCCCGGCCACCCTGAGTCCCGCCCACCTGCGCCTCCCACCCAATCATGGGCATAGCGAAGGTATGGTCAATTTCCATATTACGCTTTTATTATGTAGGATAATAAAGAGCTAATATGGTAATTAAACGAAACAGCAGAACGACCGTCCAGACGACTTCTGGACAAAGCCAGGGCTGCGAGGGCCAGCCGAGGCTGTGAGGGGCTGTGAGGGCCAAGCCCCTTGCACAGATTTTGTGCATTGGGCCTCTAGTATTAAATATATAAAAGGACAGTATTAAAACATACTCCTTTCTCATGTGTTTCTTTTGTTCAAGAGCGATCAAAGCTTGCTTGCTGTCTCTTTAACAATCTTCAAGTTTATTTAAATACAATTTTTAAGGGTCACCATGCTAAGAGTTGCAAAGAGAAACTAAGTAAAATTATTGCATTTGTTTTTTCAAGAACTTGCACACCCAGAAACCAAACCCAAATTTTTAATATAAAAATGAACACATACCATTATAACCATATCTAGAAAAAAATATTACATGATAAATGAAAGGTAATGTTTTGAGATAGTTGTTATAAAATACAAATTATTTTGAGATTTATTGGAATTGAATGATAATAGTTTAAATATTTTTGTAGAGGAGGTAGGATAGCAGGAGATTTCTGAAGCAAGGGTTATCTCTTCCTCTCCATCTGAAATTTGTTTTAAAAGTCTGAGATTAAATTGAGCATTCAGATAAGTCCAGTAGATTTCTAATCAAAACAGAGTATATATTGATATGCCCAAGGCATTTTTTCAGCCATGAGAACTTTCTACTAAGTCCAGCATTATTGGAAGAAAAATAAAGATGAAAGTATATAAAGTTACAGTGTACCCAATAATAACAATATATAAAACATCCACAAATTACATAATTAAGTGCATAAAGAGTCTATTCAATAGCTTGATTTTTGTTGTGTTTTTTTTCTTTTTTGATCGCTAAAAATTGGAAGATGACTCTCATTGTGAAAATCTACTAATAAGCATGGCATCATTGTGGAAAACACAAAGAAAAAATTCCTTGTAATGGAAATTTTTATTCTCTCCTTAAAGACTGTAGCAACATTGTATAAATTTGTACTGTAATTCATGCAGGTGTAAGCACTCAGGTTTGGTTTCCTGAAGAGCTTTTGTGTATGTGTACGATAAAAAAAAATTTTGCTGGCACACAATCTCCAGGTCTCCACGTTTGTATGTGATGTCACGTGTAAAAGCAACAAATCAGAGGATGCCTCTACCGAAACTGATTTAAAAAACACCCAACCTGCTCCTAAACAATAACTCTGGCCAACTAAACCATGGCCTATCAGAAAAATACATGAACATCAAAACTGAAATTAGGAGGGTAATAAACCCTATAGACAGACTTTTGGTACCTAAGTCAAATGGCTGCTCTAACAACAGCATTATTGTGGGCCAATTATCTAAAGCCATTTTGAAAGGCTGTTTTTCAGCATGTTTCTTCAATTCTTCAGTCTGTGGTGATGACCAACATCAGATACTATTAAGAAGTCTTCAAGCATGTAAAATAATATGATTTCACAATGATTACATATTCCCTCTACAGCTGGCTGAGTTTTTACATCTTCATTTGTCATTGACGATTGTGTCCAATTAAATGATTAGCTTTTAAAAACTGCTGCACATTATGAGAGTGAACTTGTGTTCCATTGCACTGAGTGATGCAGAAACAAACTCATTACAGCATGTAATTCACCCATATTAAATAACAAACAGATGGCTGCTGTAAATGAGAGCTCCTTTTTCTCTTCAAAAGTGCCAGGAAAAAGGTGTTTTTATTTATCTTTGTTTCCAGCTTCTTTCTGTTTTCTTGACAAGTGGGCAGCTGGCTGCTGAGGTTTTCAATTGGTGCAGAAGAATGAAAAGCCTGTTTCCATTAATTTCCCCATAAAATAAGTCTTTGAATCATTTCTGTTATAAATGCAAGTGCAGTAGCAAGCTGCTGCTTGATTAATTCACTTATTATGAAGATTTCATCTTTTATAAGAGGGCCTGCAGGTAATTTATCTTGTTTAGTAAGATTAGAAAAATGTAATTATCTTGATACCTTTGGACCCCTCTCATTTTAATTGTGTTCCCATAAATTTCAAACATAAAGATGGGAATTTTGGTGCACAAATGTTCCAACATGTGGTCAAAAAATGTGCTGTAAGATCTGCATAAACATTTATCAAGGAACATACATTAAGACTGTACTATCACAGGAATGCAGAGAAATAAAGTCAGCAAATAATTGTGCTAGTATATACAAACAAATATCTGCATTTCTGGTTCCCTAGTCACCTAACAGGTGGGGTGAGGTGAACGTTTTAAGATTCGTTTAAAAAACTTTTTTTTTTTTTAATCAAGCATAAATGTCACTAAGGAGATGAAGAAATCTGTCTTACTTATACTAATAAAATTAAAACAGTTTGTCTTAAAATGTTCCAAATTCAAATGAATTGACTTACGAGTGTATATTTCACATACTGATTCCAACATTTCCATTACATTTGTTATCCATGGGAATTTGGATACATCTCTGATTTTATAATGACAATGTAATTTGATTTGCTCCTTTAAAACCAATGTGAAGAGAAACGTTTTCCAATCCCTTTTCATGAGTTACTCTGCATATTCTGTCTTGCAGGAACCATTCTCTCAGGCTCAGTAGGACCACTTCCCTTTTCTCTGATCTTTCCTTCAGTCCTGTTGGACTTGGTGTTTTAATACCTTTAATCTAAGTATATTAATATTAATTAATGTGCTTATTCTAGATTTAAAATATATCATGATTACCTACTTCATTACTTAGCATTGTTCTAAATATGTATTTCTGTCAGCCTAGACTCATTGTTCTGGAAGAAGGCTATCAGGAATCCTACCTAATAATAGACTAATATGCAAATTGACCGCACCTTCGCTACGCCCAAGTCATGCCCACCAGCCAAGCCACACCCACCAGCCAATCAGGGCGAATATGCAAATTACCCCAACAAAGATGGTGGTTAATTTGCATATCAAGACAGCATAGAAAGAAGCCAAGAGCTGCAGAAGGGAGCAAAGCTGCAGAGAAGCAAACAAGCCAGGGGGGAGGAGAAGGGAGGAGTGCAGGCGGGGCGGAGGAAAAGGGAGGAGCACAGGCAGGGCCGGGGGAGAAGGGAGGCTCACAGGCGGAGCTGGTGGAGAAGGGAGGAGCACAGGTGGGGCCGGGGGAGAAGGGAGGAGCACAGGCGGGGCAGAGGAGAAGGGAGGAAAGCAGGCAGGCTGGCAGAGAAGGTGGGGCGGGGGAGAAGGGAGGAGCGCAGGTGGGGCCAGGGGAGAAGGGAGGAACACAGGAACTGGTGGAGAAGGGAAGAAAACAGGCAGGGCAGGATAGAGTGCAGCAGGAAGCCCTATTGCAGGAAACTTCCTGCAACGGGAATGCTAGTATTATATAATACAACTCTATTCTTTCAGAGTTATCTAGGCTTTTGACAGGAGAGCATTCCATCCTTTGTGGTATGCTGACTGGCATTAAACAGGTCAAGTGATTGTTTAGGTAAATTACATAAGGTCTGTGCTCATTCATGCATACAGCGAGATATAATTGAGATACACCGAGGTTTGCTAAATAAGGAATAGCATGTATATTAAAATGATGTAGTTCAATTTCTAACTATCACACCTTTCCACTTTTAAAGCATCCTTCCATATACTTTAATAAAATTGTGCAGCTTGCAAAAGTGAGTTAAAATAACATGATAGAAACATAGAAAATATTGGTCTAAAAGGGTTGCCTGTTTGTATATTCATCTTTTACCTTTGTGATCTACTCTCTTTATTTTATGGATATAGTCGCTGCCTCTAAATGGATCTGTCTCTAGGGCTTTGTGTCAAAAATTGTAGATGGTCAATATTTGCATATTATTCTCTGATACATTTTATGAATATGTGCTAAGCCTGGATTATGTAATAAGACCCAGTGTCAGGGACACGGAAGCTCCTCAATTTACTAAACAAGTGGTCTCTTCCCCCTTATTGTTTGTGTCTCTGTGACCTCAGATGTACATGCAGTCCCTGCCCTGTCTACCCAGCTGATTTGCTATCAGCATCAAAGAAAGCTCTTTGATGAATGAATTAATTTAATTATCTTGTTCATTCTAAGTACCTAAGATACTCTACCAAATATTTAGTGTTAAATAATTTTATAATGTTTATCAGGGTTATACTATTCAATATTATGCATAAAAAGAGAAAAAGGAACTAAGTAGATTTTTAAAGGGTACAAATGTCAGGTTAATGCATCTGATGTAATTCATTACCCTGTTATAATAATAATGGGAGGAATTGCAATATTACTAAGTAATCCTATGTTTTGATAATTGATAGAAATGAAGTGGCATCTTAGCATTTTCCTCTAATTTTTTCTTGTAGTATTAGATCTTCGCCATGTCTCCCTTCAACTGTCTGTCTTCTTACACTATTAACTAATGTTGATTAACACCCTCTTTATGGCTTCATTTAGACATTTCTGTGAAAGCATCTGGAATATTTCTCAAGACTCTCAGGACTTCTCTTTCATTGAGATAGAAATATGTGAAAAAAGACTTCTGAGATTCACTCTTAACTTGGAGCAGGCAACTCTGAGAAAAAAGAAAATGCCAGAATGATTTTTTACCTGAATGCAAATTTGGTCATGAGCTTCCTCTATTATTAGGGTACTACATAAAATAAAATAAAATTTTAGGAATAATCGAGGAGATAGTTTTATCATTGAGAAAAGGATTTGAACAGAACTACTCTCTGGCTCAGGGAAATTTCTGATATCTCAATGGGACAAAATCTCAAATTGTCAGTATTTACAAAATTTCAAATTGGTTCTGAATTTGCACTAATGAGTCTGGAACAAGTTGCTATCAGATTAAGAAAATAAAAATTAAAAAGTGAGCACAGAAGAAAGAAGGTAAAAAAAAAAAAAAAAAAAAAAAGCACACATACGCACACCAAATGTCTGCTAATATAAAAGCTAAAATGCTTAGTGAACCTTAATTTTGAGAGCCCTATCGGTTGGCAGGCCTTCATTTCCAATATGAACATGGTATCATAAAGGCAACATTTCATCATTCTCTTGAAAAGCATCTAAAAGCAACAACAAAAAGATTATGTAAGAAAAAACTTAATTTTCTTTAAAATATGTGGGTTCTAAAGTAGATATAAGTAAATCACCAGAAATACAATAGAGTTAGGAAAATGCCTGCAGGAGAGAAATGGCAAGAAAATACCACCAAAAGAGAAATAAGAAATGAAAGGAACTAGCAGTTGCATCTATGGAACACACAAAAAAATTAGTTCTAATACCGAGGTTAAAACCCTTCTAATAGCAAAAATGGAAGTGAAATTAGCACTGCTCTTCAAATATTTGGTCATTTCAGTTCTGTATTATAATGTAAGATGCCACTCTATAGTAAACCACAATGGCTCAAATAAAGAACACAGAAAAATCTAATGATTATATGGGGTGAACTGGTTTATCTTATGTTTTAGATGTTGTCAACTGAGCTAATGAGATAGCCTCATTCACATGGCTGGCAACTGAAGCTGCCATGGACCTGTTTCCATTGACCTTCTTTACATGGCTGTTGGGGCTTCCTCAGAGAAGAATAACCTTATTTAGCAAGATCTCTGACATGGAGATTCTATTATAAGATTGGAAAGATAGAAACTGCCAGGACTCTTAAGGCTAGAAGGTGGGATTGTCACATTTTTACTTGCTTTGGGGTTGTCTCTACCATTTGTAACAATTAATAGGACATCAGAGTATACAGCTATAGTTAGTGTATTTCAATATTTCTGAAATTTCTGTATTCTTGAAAAAAGTATCCTACCTAATAATAGACAAATATGCAAATTGACCATACCTCCGACATGCCCACAAGCCATGCCCACCATCCAATCAGAGAGAGCATGCAAATTAACCCAAGCCAAGATGGCTACAGCCACAGAGAGCAAGGTTTCCTAGGTAACAGAGGAAGCCAAGCTTTCCGCCTGCCCTTGCCAGACCTAAGCCTCCACTCAAGCTACAAAGTTTCAATTATAGAAGGTAAACAAATTCAAACAAATGGCGGCAGAATGGAGCTTGAGAGAGCAGGCCAGGGTTGCCACCGGCAACAGGGGAAGCAAAGCTTTCCGCACACCCTGGCTGGGCCCACCTGCTTAAGGCAAGAAAGTTTCAATTATAACCCCAACAGAAATGGCTTCTGGCCTCAGAGGGAGCCCCAGGCTTGGCTCCGCTCCAGGTTACAAAGTTTCAATTGTAGAAGGAAAATAAATTCCAAATACCAGGGCCTCCGTTTGGGTTGCCAGGGGGGGTGGCCGGCCTGCAAACCACCACAGGCCCCTCACTCAGGCCGCCCCATGCCCCAAGGGAACCCCCACCTGATCCGGGACGCCCTTCAGGGCAAACCAGCTGGCCCCCACCCCTGTACCAGGCCTCTATCCTATCTAATAAAAGAGTAATATACAGATTGATCATCACTGCAACACACAATAAATATAGCTACCCCCATGTGGTCAAAGATCCTGCCCCCATGTGGACACAAGATGGCCACCACAAGATGGCCAGCAGGGGAGGTGAGTTGGGAGGCACCAAGCCTACAAGGAGGTCAGTTGAGAAGGACCAGGCCTACAAGGGAGGGCAGTTGGAGGTGATCAACCCTGCAGGAGAGGGCAGTTAGGGGTGACCAGGCCGGCAGAGGAGGGAAGATGGGGGCAAACAGGCTGGCAGCAGAGTGGTTAAGGGGTGATCAGGCTGGCAGGCAGATGTGGTTAGGGGCAATCAGGAAGGCAGGCAGGCAAGCAGTTGGGAGCCAGCAGTCCTGGATTGTGAGAGGGATCCCATATTGGAGAGCATACAGGCTGGGCTGAGGGACAACCCCCCTCCGTGCACGAATTTCATGCACCAGGCCTCTAGTATAAAATAAAATAATATTAAATAAATATTTTAATATTAAATATGTAAAAATAATTAAATAAAATTAATATTAAAATGAATAAAATTAGATATTAAAATAATATTAAATAAAAATTTAAGCATCACTTTCTTATAAAAATTGAAATTTAACAATATTTTTTTTCTTTTTGAAATAAAACAAAAATTTGATAGGCACTGGAATGACCCTCCTTGAGTAATTACTGCATAAATGCACACAAATGAATAATAACATTGGTTTAGTCACTGAGGATTTTATCAGACCTTCTGACCCTATTTTTAAAAGTTGTCTTCTGAAAATGAGTGGGATTAGAGTTATGTTACAATAACTTGTTGATATGTAATTATTTTCCATAAACATAGTAAATACCTGTTTTATAATCAATTGTAGTATTGCCATATTCTTTTATTCTACAGTAATATTTCAGAAAAGAATATCCATCAACATCTGGATATTTTTTACTATTTCACTTTGAAAAGACAAGTATTTAGGCACCTATACAGCAAGTGCCATCATTGGTTAAACTGGATGACCTTTTACATATGGCCACCAGAGGGACCTCAACTTTTCATCTTAGTGACTTTTTCCTCCATACAAATTACTATAGTATTTGGGCCATAACACAATCTTAACCACAGGCTTTGCCAGTTATACTGTTTCTGCTCTTTCTGATTTTTAAAACAACAACAAAAAAATTGTTTTAATACCTTGTGCTTAATACTCTTAATGCTATTTATGCCTCATCTGGCCACCAGATGCACAACTAACCACTTCCTATCAAAGAGGTTGTTTAGGGATTGATATGTTGGCAATTAAGTTGTTCATATAACTACTCGGCATGGCGCACCTTTCATAATATTGTGCTTCATGGCATTTGAAATTCACAGGCATGCATTAGTTATCTCATTTGGTCATCCCCACAACCCTGTGAGGAGACTAAACTGGTATCAACTTCAACATTTTTTTCCAGATGCTGAAGTTAAAATCCAGAGTGATGAAGTGACTTATGAGAGAGACAACACGTAGACACAGTCAAGCTGAGATTAAGAACTCATGTTCATGAGTCCGAGTCTAATGCTCCTTCCACTAAAATTATTCTAGAGAAAGCTTTGCAGCTACCTCCTCTCGTTTTGTAGTCACATGGCTTCAAGGCCCTCATAAACTATAAAAATCCATTGCTTAACTTACACTTGATCCCAACTATGGATACATTAATTCAATCCAGCTGTCTAACTAAAGAACCTAACACTAGATGAATAAATGATTGACTAAGCAAATAATCACATACATAAATACATATTGTGATCATACCACAATGTATATTATCCCTGTATCTAACAGTTATAGAGATTTATTATGCACCTAGCACTGAACTATACTATGCATTAAAAATGTCATATCATTGCCTGGCCAGTGTGGCTCAGTGGTTGAATGTTGCTCTATGAATCAAGAGGTCGCACTTTGAATCCCAGTCAGGCACATGTCCATTTATGAGCTCAATCCCCAGCAGGGGAGGAGGCAGCCGATCAATGATTCCCTCTCATCATTGATGTTTCTACCTTCCTCTCCCTTCTTCTCTAAGAACAATAAAAATATACTTTTAAAAACATCGTGTATTCTCTATAGAATTGGTTAGGATTAGTATTCTCAATTTACAGATGATAAAATGAAGTTCAAGGAACTTTTCCAAGGGTATACAACTAATAAGTGGTGAAATCATGGTTTGAACCCACTTCTATTGACTTCTTCAACTTACTGGTTTTACTGCACTTATTTTTATCAACATAATTAGAACTTACACATGCAAGGCACTATACTAAATAACTTCTAAATATTAACTAATTTAATCACTGTGATATGCTTATTCCAGCTGCTGGCAATTTTTGTTCCATGTGTTTCATGACATGCATGAAATATGGAATCCATTCCAGTTCATTTAAATTATTCACAGATTTGATGCTTCTTTTCTTCTGAAACACATACAAAATGCAATTTTTAAAGAGCATAACAGCTTTTTACAATATGCTTTCTTAAAATGGATTTCTCTTTAGAATATTTTATTTTTTTAATTTCTTTATTGATTAAGGTGTTACATATGTGTCCTTATGCCCCCATTACCCCACATCCTCCCCACTCATGCCCTCACCCCCCTATTGTCTGTGTCCATTGGTTAGGCTTCTATGCATGCATACAAGTCCTTTGGTTGATCTCTCCCCCTAACCCCCACCCTCTCTTACCTTCCTCTGAGGTTTGATGGTCTTAGAATATTTTTATTAAAAAAATTAACATGGTATAAATATATAACATAATTGTCTCCACTAGTTCACTCACATTTCTTTGCAATTCTTTCACATGCTATCTAAATTCATAGCATAAAACTGGACTTATTGAGATAACTATAGCAGATAAAATATCCCCATGTTATACTATAAACAGTAAAATATGATGCCTATAACAGGTAAAATGTACCCATTTTATACTATAAAGAGCAGAATTTGATAACAATAGCAAACAAAATAGTGCCCATGTTATAATAGCACATGGAACAAATTAGTATTTGTAGATCTCCTTTGACAACTTTATAACTTAATTAGTTCTTATCAGTTGCAATGATTTATATAATTGCTCTATTGTGAAATTTGAATTGTTTTATAAAATATTAGAATACAATTTGTCTATGTATACATAAGAGCTGGCTGGCATAAATCTATAGATCAATTTGGGGAAAATTGACATGTTTTCCATGTTGAGACTTCAAACCAAGGGACACAGTATATCTCTCCATTTATTTAGGTGTTCTTTGATTCCTATTATGAGCACTTTGTAATATTCAATATACAGATCTTGTACTTATTCTATTCAATGATATTTAAATATTTATTTTTTAAAAGTGAATCTAAATAGTATTATTTTTTTCAGATTCTTAGTATATATAGTATAAAAATGTGATTTATATTTTGTGTGATAATCTTGTCTCCTGTAACTTTGCTAAACTCATCAGCTGTAGAATATTTTTGTAGGTTCATTGAGATTTTCCAAGTAGACAATTAAATATGGATAGGATTATTTATTAACCTGTGATATGGGTATATTTTATTTCTTTTTCTCCCCTTATTGCAGTGACTGAAGCTTCCATGCTGAGTTGAATAAGCAGACATTCTGGTCTTGGCCCTAACCTGAGAGGGAAATGATTCAGCCCTTCACCATTAAATATGAAGTATGATATTAGCTGTAGGTTTTTTAAAATGCATTTTTTACAAATTGAGATAATTTCCCTTTATTCTCAACTTCTTGAGTAGGTATTCCCAAGGATTAAAAAAAGGGAGATTGGTGGAGGGCATAATCAAGGTGGTTATAAGGGAAATATGAGGAATTCTTGTGGTGTTGGAAATGTTTAGTTTCTTGACTGTGGTGGTAGGTACAAAAACCTCCAAAGGTTATAAAATTATATTAAATTTAATACACACACAAATATAAATGAGTACAAGTAAAACTGTGGAAATCTAAAAATGATGAGTGGATTGTACCAGTGTCAATATCTTGGTTTGGTGTTATACCACAGTTTTGCAAAATGTAACCACTTGGGGTAAATGGGTGATAGATACAGGAATCTCTTACAATTATATGTGAGTCTATATTATATCTTACAATTGCATGTGAGTCTATAATTATATCAATACACTATCAATTAAAAAATTGAAGTTGTTAACTATTGTCTGATGGAAGTTTGATCTTTTGCAAAAGGATTACCAAGGGAATTAAATGCAGGTGTTGACATGTCTGATGAGTTTTATTTAGATTCAGTTACTTCATTTATTAAAAGGTAAAATTTTGTGAATATACAGTTTTAAATTATCTTAATGTAAAGTATGCTCAGCAATTAAAATGTGTCTATTACTAATGTTTTTTTTAATATATTTTTATTGATTTCAGAGAGGAAGGGAGAGGGAGGGAGATAGAAACATCATCAATGAGAGAGAATCATAGAACCGGCCACCTCCCGCATGCCCCCTAGTGGGGGTCGAGCCTGTGACCCAGGCATGTGCCCCTGACTAGAATCAAACCCAGGACCCTTGGGTCCACAGGCAGACACTTTAGCCACTGAGCCAAACTGGCCAGGCCTCTACTACTAATGTTTAATATGATTAACCCTTAAACAGTCATAATTCAGCCATATCTGACAACTAAGTAAGGTGTATTTATGGATGGTGAAAATAGCTAAAGAATAAACTTATAAGCAGCTACAGTCCTAAATATATATAGTTATTTTGTGAGTTCATGCCATTTCTATTTTTCCTTGAGAGTAGTTACTAAGATTACTAAAATATAGTATGAAAATTGAGATATTTTATCCTGATACATACACTTTTCGTAGTTAAATTTCAAAACACACATCAACTAATTTATAAAACCAATTATAATTAAATAAAATGGACCTCAATCTAAACACCTCTGTTCCTTTTTGGGAAAGTTTAAACACAATTCCAATCTTCCCATGAGAGCACCTCAGAGCAAGATAGTACTATTCTTCAACACACCTCTCAAATCAGGTACTCACTGAACACTAATGCTGGAGGAAACCCTAGACTTGTTTTTCTGGAAAAAAAGAACTGTACTACTGTTGATTTATGAGCTCTGCCTAGTTAATTTGAGGAAATTAAATTTCACAGCTCCCTCTCTCTAATGCCTCAAGTCACTGGTAGTTTACTATAACTTTGACTTGATTCACATGTTATAATTTACATTTTTGCAAAACTTGTTTTCTGATCTGGGATATGTTTATATGCACAAATCACATGGAATCTAATATTTATTGAATGATAGCTCCCAGCCACAACACCAATCATTGTGTATGTAAGTTATATGGAAAGAAATTATTTCTATTGGGATGAATTAGAGAATAAAATAGTAATTTTTACTGATATATGGTTTCTCTTCCATAGTTACATAGTAAAACAAAGGGGGTTTAAAAACTCACTAGAATAGTAAGTAAAAACCAGACTTATGTAGACAATACTACTCCAGGATGACAAAGCATTTGGGGATGCCAATTTGAAGCCTCCTATTGACATCACACATATGAAAATTAATTGAAAAGAAGGAAGAAAGGAGGGAAGGGAGGAAGGAAGGAAGGAAGGAAGGAAGGAAGGAAGGAAGGAAGGAAGGAAAGAAGGAAGGAAGGAAGGAAGGAAGGAAGGAAGGAAGGAAGGAAGGAAGGAAGGAAGGAAGGAAGGAAGGAAGGAAGGAAGGAAGGAAAGAAGGAAAGGAAGGAGGGAGGGAGGGAAGGAAGGAGGGAGGGAGGGAGGTAAGAAGGAAGGAAGGAAGAAAAAACTTGGCCTTAGAAAAAGTCACATATACAATTACATGCCTTTGCCGAAAACATTTTAAAAGTTCCAAATAATTGAGCATGATGACTGAAAAAAAAGTATATGACAATAAAGTATCTAAAGACCTGTTGATAAGGTCACATCTATAATAATAAAAGCATAATATGCAAATCGATTGAACGACCAAACAGCAGAACAACCATCCAGATGACCTTCTAGACGACCACGCTATGACATGCACTGGCACCAGGCCAGCCAAGGTTGGTGTGATGCGATTGGTGGGGGGGCCCACCATCACCCCATGATTGCCCCAAAGAAGAAGGCCTAGGCCACCCTCTGCACGGTGATCAAACACGGAGCCCCGGCCAGGTGGGTGGGGCCTCCCGGGTGGGGCCTCCCTCTGCTGGGAGATCAATCACGGAGCCCCGTGATTTATTGCCCCAAGAGGGAGGCTCAGGCTATCCAGCTGGCAGTGCGATGGCAGGTGGGTGGGGCCTCCATCTGCTGGGCTATCAATCACCCCAAAGAGGAAGGCCCAGGCTCCCCGACCAGTGGCACTGAGCCGGGTTGGCAGGGCCTCCCTCTGTGGGGCAATCGATCGCAGAGCCCTGAGATCAATCGCCCCACAGAGGGAAGCCCAGGCCAGCCAATTGATCATACCCCACACCTATCGCATGCAGAGGGAGGCGACCAGTGGAGGGGGAGGGTGGGCAGTGCCACACAGATGGCAAGCAGTGGCAGCAGTGGAGGCAGGGCCAGCTGCCAGCAGCCGGGGGAAAGAAAGCCCCACTAGGCCCTGATCGCCGGCCAGGCCTAGGGACCCTACCCGAGGGGTGCTGGATTGTGAGAGGGTGCAGGCCAGGCAGAGGGACACCCCCCATGCACGAATTTTGTGCACTGGGCCTCTAGTTGAACAATATTTGTAGAGGGAATTCCTACTTCCCAATGGATGATTCGAGGTCTTAGTATCATTGGAATATTACTAATTTTATAATTTTATATGAAATAGAGAAGGAAATATAGGACATGAGAAATGTAAGATATATAACATATATAACATTTGACCTGACAACCATTCCCAGATATATAATATATAAGAATATCAAGTAAACACTAAGACAATTAGATTTTATTTACATTTACATAAGATTCATGATGAGTATAAGTTGTCAGCAAAATAAGAGGTCTTGAAATAAATAGTAAATTGTGGTCTTTGACATAAATTAAAACTGACCCTGTGTTATTCACAGTTATATGGTTATAAAAAGTTTTTTTCTATTAATATGACAAAATTTTACAAAACACCCATCAGATATAGAACTGCTATTTCACTTTTGAAAAGATTAATACTGTTGGAAGCTTTTCTTAGAAAATTGTTTTTTTTTAAATCAATGAAAGTATGAAAAATATGTAAACAAAATGTATTAAAAATTAAAAAAACAAGAATAAGGAAGCAAAAATACTTGCATGATTTTAAAGGAGACATGTACTATACATAGAAATTATATACCAGTATTGTAGATCAAATGATCATCTACACTGATGAGAGCTTTGAACAAATTGAGCAATATATTATTTTCAGTTTGCTTTATAATAGCCCAGCCTTGAAAAATTAAAAATAAGTACATATAAGATTTTATTTCTGGATATAGATATTGTTTTAAATTAATGTAAAGGACATGATTTAAAATATCACAATTATAATGTTAAAATAATTTATAATTTTATTCAGTAATAACCAATCTTAAGATTCCTCACTATAATATTTGAACATAATAAGTACAACTCATGGTTCATTTTTCAATGCAAATAGTCCTTTAAATAATGTTATTGACAATTCACGTTGCTACTGCTTCAGCAGAAGAAAATCTCTACTGATTGAGTAAATCAGATCAGTTTATAAAATCTGACTTTTCTGTCAAAACAGTACAAATTATGTGAGTATCTTGACTAAAATGACAATTAGTGATTTTGCTGAAAAGAAAGCAAAGCAAAACATATGGAATCTATAATAATCTATAATAATAAAAACATAATATGTTAATTAGACCAGACAGTCGAACGATCTTCCAGACATCATTATGGACATCCTTCCCAATAAAGCCGCGGCAGTGGGGGCTGAAGCAGAGGTGGTTAGGGGTGATCAGGCAGGTAGGCAGGCAAGTGGTTAGGAGCCAGCAGTCCTTGATTGCAAGAGGGATGTCCGACTTCCAGTTTAGGCCCAATTCTGCAGGGACATCCCCCGAGGGGTCCTGGATTGCAAGAAGGTGCAGGCCAGGCTGAGGGGTCCCCTTGTGCACGAATTTTATGCACTGGGCCTCTAGTAAAATATAATAAAGTAAGAATTATGTATCTTTATTTGATTACTCATCTAAATTTTATGGACCGCCCTAACCAGTTTGGCTCAGTGGTAGAGCATCAACCTGTGCACTGAAGGGTCCCAGGTTCGATTCCAGTCAAGGGCATGTACCTTGGTTCCAGGCACATCCCCAATAGGGGGTATGCAGGAAGCAGCTGATCTGATGTTTCTAACTCTCTATCCCTCTCCCTTCCTCTCTGTAAAAAATCAACAAAATATATTTTTAAAATAAAATAAAATAAAAATAAATATTATGGACCTGGCCCACATGTAAACATCCACACATGGACAATAATAATTAAATTCAATCACCTTTGATATTTTGTCAACTTTCAGTTACATAAAACAAACAACAACAAAAAACCCCACTCAGCTTTACACATATAAGCACACATAGACTCATAATGAATTTATACTTATCAAGTAGGAGGTAAGAACATATTCTCAGATAGCTTGTGTTTTTTTTTTTAATATATTTTTTTAAAATTTATTTCAGAGAGGAAGGAAGAGGGAGAGAGAAAGATAGAAACATCAATGATGAGAGAGAATCATTGATAGGCTGCCTCCTGTATGCCCCCTACTGGGGATCGAGACTGCCCACCCAGGCATATGCCCTTGACCGGAATTAAACCTGCGATCCTTCAGTCCGCAGGCTGATGCTCTATCCACTGAGCCATGCCAGCTAGGGCTCAGATAGCTTGTTTTATACCTAATCAATATTCAGTCTTATTGTACTTTGTCCTCCAATTTTACTCTTGCTGTGGACCCATACCAGTGAAAGGAACTGTCCTGAATCAAAAAGGAGTTGTAAAGTCAGAGAGGTAATGAAGTGAGCACGTCGAGTAGGCCCTAGTCAGGTGTTGGCTTTACTGAGAATTAGATGGGAAGCCCTCAGAGGGTTTGAGAAGAAGAGTGACATGTTCTGACTTATAATTTTAAAGGATCATTCTTAACATTGTAGTGAATAGAGATTCTGTTAATTCAGATTTTGAATTTAGTGTTTGGTTTATTTCTTTACCATTCTGGCCTTTTAAAAAAATTTTTTGAAAGCTAAATTATATGACCAGTGAATTAGTTCATCTCCTCATCTCAGAGGAAAATGTAGATTAAGTTTTAATTAGAACTATGTATTATTCACTAATATATATTGGAACTTGGTATTGAGTAAAAATATTAAAAAAAATATTTTCTAACCTGATATTTCCCCCATGTAACAGAAAGTCTGGAATTAGGCAGACTACAGCTGTATATCTGCTCAAATGTGAGATAAAGAAGCCAGGATTCTGTCTTTCTGCTCCACTGTCTCACCCACCCCCAAGTTTTAATGTTATGACTTTTTTTCACGATTATAGTGTGGCAGCTCCATTAATGTGATGGGGGATGCAGAAGGCATACAATTGTGGCCAGAATTCAGCTATGTTCACTGCACCAAGAGATCTGCATTTTCATATTTGCTACAGTATTCGAGGTAGACATTAAATAAAGGGGACAACTATAACCAGCTAGTATTTTTTTAAGACAAAAATAATTTATGCTTTGTAATGTGTATGCATGTGAGGGGGAGAGAGAGAGAGAGAGACTTGTTATTACACTTATTTGTGCATTCACTGGTTGATTCTTGTATGTGCCCTGACCAAGATGGAACCTGCAAACTTGGCATATCAGGATGTGCTCTAACAAACTGAGCAACCCAGGCAGGGCGAGTTTGTTTCTTGAGGAAGGAGATAGGGTCATGTCTCCTTCACAAAAGGGCTAAGGTGCCATAATTAAAACATAGGAAAGTAATTACATATGAGAAATGCCTCAAAGTTGAAGAGGGGAAACTAGGTCTGGCTTGGAGGTCATGGCCATGAGATAAGTGATTTATTTATTGATACAGGGGAATATCTCAATTAATTATAACTTCATCTTTGCCTCATATGGTGTATGTGTGTGAAGGGGAGGGGGAGAGAGAGAGAGAGAATATATGAATACATGAAGAATAAAACCCTTCTGTTTTCTTGACTATTCAGAAACATCTCCGTATATAGTCACAGTACTAGTTCAGCATGGTAGTCCTGTTTTGTCCTAGTTGGATTTTCAGAAGCAGGAGGGACTGGACTTCTACATCTCATTTTCATTTTTTGACTCATGAAAAGAAAACACAAAGGGAATAAAGCTTATTATGATTATTATTCTCCCAGGATTATAAGATTAAAATAATTTACCAATTACTATCACTAACAACTAGATGGAAGAGGAGTCCATGCCTTGGAATTCACTGCATAATTCCAAGGCATGGACTCCTCTTGCCTTGGAATATTAAGATTAAACTACTAATATTAAGATTAAACTACTAATGCCCTGTAGGTTACCAAAGGCTACAAATGTTTTATTTGTTTAAATCATTTATTTGACAAATGATTTAAACAAATAATACAATTTAAATGAAAGAATAAATACAATATCAGAAAGAAAATACTATAAACATTAACTGGATATAAGTAACCAGATGTGTACCTGATGGATTATTAAGGCTTCCCTGAACAAAGATTCCATGAAAGATAATTATTGTTTATGAGACAAACAAATCTCTAGAGTACAAAGAAGAAAGATGAGAGGACCGATTTGTGAGACGGCATTAGATCCTTGACCTCATTTCTCCAACAAATTTATTTAGCTCTATCTGTACTGACTTACTTAATATTTGCCTTATAAGTGTTTTTACTTTTACTTTACTAAGGATTTATACATTTAATTATCCAAAGGATTCATTACAGAGATGTTTGAAATCAACTGTGACAGAAAGATTGTCAATTAGTTCCACTGGTTACTACACATGAATAGTTGAGTTTATTTCACAAAATGTTAAAATAACTTCTCCAATTAAGAAATGTTATAAGAGAGTGACTTAAAATAAACATGTTATATTTACTGTCCAAATGAATCATAGACAGAGCAGAATTATAGATTATGGTAAAATGTTTTAATGCAGTATATAAATTCAGAATACTTAAATAGACAGCAGGGACTATTTAAAAATAAGCTTATTTTATTATGACCCTATTCTTTTAGTAACATTGCTGTCAATAACCCTCTTTTGTGCAAATAATTTGTCCTTCTCTTTCTAAGTCATCCTAGGCCTTCATTGCTTGACCAATTTTTAAAAATATTATGGTATAGTTTGGAGCAATGCCCACTGAAATAGAAATTTTTTTTTTTTCACAGTGATGATCCCTCTGTATTGAGCTAGAGATTCACAAATATACAAACAAAGACAGCAGAAGACTAAAAGTTTAAGGAGCTGCCATCCTTTTGCATTTATTTGTCAGAGATCCTTTCATTCTCTGCTTCAGTAATAATTAATTCACATCCTTGTTACTATGCCACTCTCCACTCAAAACTGCTAATTTTATAAACGAATAACAACTGATCAGTTGTCTCTGCCATCCTTATACACAGTGTTGAAGAGCAAGGGCTCTGGAGTCAGATGGACTGGGGTGGAACCTGCCTTTAACACTTACTAGCTGCGAAGCTTGAAAAGTTTTTCATCTCTCCATGTTTTATTTTTCTCAACTGCATGATAATGCTTGATTCCGATTATTATTAAGATTGAATGAGTCAATACTTTAAAAGTGATTTAAAAGGTGTCCAACGTGCCTAGGTGGTTTGGCTCCGTGAACAGAACATTGGCCTGTGGACTGAAGGGTCCCCGGGTTTGATTCAGGTCCTGGGTATCGGGCTCGATCCCCAGAAGGGGGGGTGTGCAGGAGGCAACCGATCAATGATTCTTTCTCATCATTGGTGTTTCTATTTCTCTCTCCCTCTTCCTTCCTCTCTGAAATCAATAAATATATATATATAGTTTTAAAAGTGTCCAATGTATAATAAACATGACATAAAGAAATTATCTAAGAGTTTCACATGTTCTATTTGTATGGGAGCTCTGTTTCATTTTTTTGGATTTATCCCATCCTTTTGGAAATAATGCCTGACTAATCACATAGATACTTGCCTATTCTGCATAAGCAAAAGGACATTTTACTTGTTTTTGTGTGGAGGGTTGCGTATATGTGTCTATTATTGACATTATAGAACTTATTCTCTGATATATACACCAAACTACTTGTAAATAACTGAACAACACTACAGATTGCATGCAACATTTTTCAGAAGTATAACGGTCCTTTATAAATGTGTCAGATATCTGGAAAGAGCTATTCCCCCATGTGTAATTCATAATTAGCTAGCTCTTCCTGGCCATGCGAAATTGTGACAAATTTGAATCAATCCCCCAAAATTCTCAGCTTATGAGAATCCAGATATTGTGACATCATGGCAGCTTTTTCCTCGTGACTGACTAGTTTCTTGTTTTGCATTTTCATTTCTCAGATCAGTTCTTTCCCACATTGACCTTTCTCAGAGGTCATCCTTCAGTGGTTTCTAGAAAAATCCATGTAGCATTCCATTTTCTTGTTGCTCCAATCTCATTTTTTCCATCTCTCTCCCTGCTCTGTTGCAGCAAAATAACCCCTCCCCTGATTCATGCATGGCAGTCCCCCCCCTTGAGATATGATATTCTACCCCACTTAGACTTTGCAAAGATTTTCAACTAAGAAAGGCCTCTACTTGTGAAGAAGTCTTATAATTACTGCTAAGAAAAACAAACAAAATTTTTGGACCTTTTCATAAATGAGCATTGCTTTGATTTCAGAAATTATGATATGCTTTCCACAGGTATGTCATAGGTGTTCTAATAGCTGGCCTCGCTGGACATACTGGGTGATTTTTTACCTTTGCTAAAAAAGCACAAGGGTTATATATACCAGATATCTCCCATCACCCCCCTCCTTTACTCACTTCTGCCCATCCCCCTACCCCGCCCCCCCATCCTGCCAGGTCTTCAAAATCCTATTGCCCGAGTCCATAGGCTACTAGTATGCATATAAGCACATCAGTTATTTGGTTTATCTCTCCTTGCCCCTCCAGCTGACATCGAGGTATGTCAGTCTGTTCCATGCCTCCACGCTTAGGGTCTCATTTTGTTGGTCAATTCATTTTGTTCATTAGATTGAGGGTTCGTCGGGAGTTTGCATAGGGCCTTGCCAACCAAAAGCTGCAAGAAAGCTCAGTCCTTGGCAGAAAACTGTATCCAAAAGAAAAGAGACAGATAGGAGAGGACAAGTGCCAGATGTATGTGGCAATAGGGTGTCATAATAACTAGCTGATATAAGATGAGAAAAAACGATTTACACATTTCTGTCAGGAAACACTTTGAGTTTCAGACAGTCAGCATATGGGACTCATGGAAAAGAAGACAACAGTGACTGGAAGAGGAGGAATTGTACAAAGCTGGGCAGAGGCCAGGCCTTGAGGAACTCTGATCAGGATTCCAGCTCTAGGAAAAAGAGCAGGAGCTTAATCAAACAGGGAAGCTTTAGAATTGTGCCCTGGAAGAGGCCGTTAAAATGAGGTAACAATGTTAAACTCTGTCTTAAATTAAGAGTGTGTCACCCTAGATGGTTTGGCTCGGTGGATAAAGAGTCGGTTTGTGGACTGAATGGTCCCAGCTTTGATTCCTTGAGGCACATGCCCAGTTTGCAGGCTCGATCCCATTAGGGGGTGTGCAGGAGGCAGCAGATCAATGATTCTCTCTCATCATTGATGTTTCTATCTCTCTTTCCCTCTCCCCTCCTCTCTGAAATTAATAAAAATATTTTCTAAAAAAAGTGTGTCAAGCAGCGTACTCTGCACCAGTCTCGGGGAAAGACTCCAAACCCCTCTCCCTGCCCAATGAATCTTGTAATCAGAGTCACCAAGGAAAACAACAGCCAAACACCGAATGGAACATCTTACTCACTTATAAAGACAGAGCAACATCAGCTCCAATAGTGGGTTTCATCCCCCAATGGCCGGTGGGTCTGTCCCTGTGGCCAGTGAAGAGCAACTGGTCTACTAGTGAGTACCTCATCTTGTGCTGCCCTGGAGTGAACGCAGTCTCCTCCCTGCATAGCACAGGTATAGCAGTGGGTTGGCAAGTAACCACATGGCACACATGCTTTAGACAAAAGAGGACTCATTGAGCCTAAAACAGGAAAGATACTTCACACAAGTGATAAGCCTGACATTGACTATGTGGACTCTCTATCTCTTGGGAAGGAAATGTTCCAGGCTCAAGGCCCATTCTTAGGTGGCTGAGTGGGGGTAGAAAGACTGCGTGTAAGATACTGCCTTTCCCAAAAGGTGTTTATAAAACTTAGCCACAGCAGTGTATAGTCAAAAGCACAGTTCTAGAAACAAATCGACAGAAATAAGAATCCTAGCTTCATCAGGTTTTAACTGCAGGATCTGAGTAATTTAATTACTTCACTAAAGCTCAGCTTTTTCGCCTGAAAAAGTATGAAACAATATAAATTCTGATTGGAGTTTGTGAGTATTAAATAGTAGAGTGTATGTTCATCGCTCAGTAGAATGGCTAGAACATAGAAAGCAATACCAATGTGGTGTTTTTAAGTATCTCTGACACTGAGATGATAAAGCTAAGAGAAAGGGGGATAGGTAAAGTGTTGCCTCACCTTTAAGGACAACATAACTTCTGACATTAAAAATAAAGACTAAGTAATCAAAGTATAGAACTACATATAGAACTAAGTTAGATGTTTGACTCTACACTAAACTTTATTTAGTTCAAAACAAAACTAAACTGGTTATATGTAAACGGACCTATACCTAAGTGTTCAGGTTCACTGAACTGACACTTTTGACCAATGAAACCAAAGGTTCTAGGGGAAATCATGCCTTTTTTGGCTTCTAGAGCTGCCCACATTCCTTGCCTCTGCTACCTTCCTTCTTACTAATACATCACCCCTCCTTCTAGTTCTTTTGCCACATCTTTATTTTTTTATCTTCCTGACTCTCTTATAAGGACTATTTTTTTTTTTTACTTTTCTAAAATCTTTATTGTTGAAAGTATTATATATGTCCCTCTGTCTCCCCCATTCTAACCTGCCTCTACCCCCTGTCCCAGGTCTTCTCCACCCTATTGTCTGTATCCATGGTTTATGCATATGTGTACTAGTATACAAGTCCTTTGGTTGATCTCTCTCCACTCCCCCAACCCCTACCCCTGCCTTCCCTCTGAGATTCCATAATCTATTCCTTGCTTCTATTTTGATTGTATCGGGTCCAACTAGATAATCCAAGAGGATCTCCCCATCTCAAGATCCTTAACTTAATCACATCTACAAATTTCCTTTTGCCATGAAAGGTTCTGGTGATTTGGATATAATCATCTTTGGGGATGCCATTATTCATCCCTATCACACCTTTCTTAACAAAATTAAAATTTTTCAGAATATAATTAGATGATTTTGGTAAGATTTTAGCATAGTCATTTTATTTGACTTTGCAAACATATCTATAGGGAATGGGTGTGCTGATGCATGAACTTACTTTTTTTAAATTAATTCAATCAACATTTATTAAGTACCTAATGTGGCCTAGGTACTAGAGAAACCAAGTGCCAGACGAAATGGTAACCCGGAAAGCACCAAGAGAGACCAATAGGTGTATGCATTGTTGTAACAGACTAGATAACTCTATAATGATAATTAACTCTCTATTATAAGAACATAGATAAAAGGTATATAAATTATCTGGGAAATTCAAAAAGTGTCTGGGAAAAGTGATGTTTTAACTTCAGTTGTTAATGGTGTGTGGAGATCTCCTATATGCAGGGAAGGAAGTGCATTGGGTCCCTGAGCCCCATGTGCAAAACAGTGAAGAATAAGAGAGGCTTTGAGTACATGCAAGCAGTGATGTCAGCAGATACCTAAATGAAGGGTGTCATTGGAGGGATTAGCATGGTTCAATGCTGAAGAAATAACCAAAATCTGGATTATTGATTATCTTGTATGCTAAGCCAGAGAATATAAAATTTATCTTGAACACCATTGGGATCAAGTGGATATTTTGAAGCAAAGTCTGGAGGGTGGTTTGGCAGGAGGATGTAATGGATGGAAACAAATGGAAAATGTCAGAGGGGAATAAATAAATGCCCCTCAAACAGTGAGTGAGGAAGAATACCCTGAGTTTCATGTGAGAAGCACATTCTTGGCTAAAACTTTGATTTTAATCTGGTGAGGACTTGAGCAGAGAAACCAGCCACACCATTTCAGATTTCTAACCTAAGAAAACTGTAAGATAGTAGTTGTGTTCTTTAAAGCACTACATTTCTGATAACTTCTTATGGCAGCAATAGAAAACTAACATAATAATTCTATGGGAGCTTATACTCTGGTTTCCAAAAAATAAAATTTCCAATTTGATAAAAAAGAGAAACTGCCATATGTTTTTGTTTTTTTTATTAAATATTTCAGGACAAGTGATTTCCTCATTAACAGAAACATGTATTTTTCATCCTGTATTCAGTTAGGATTATATTTTTCTCCTGTTCTTTATATATTAGTTCAGTAAATAGATCCAAAGGGAAGAGCACATGGTCTAGACCTGGCCAATCCAGCAACCCATTTTCTAAGACAGAGTAATTGGACCAGTCAGATTTCCCTCTGATATTTGCCACTTATTAGTAAACTAGAGGCCCAATGCACAAAATTCTTGCAAGGGGCTCGGCCCCCACCACCACCGCAGCTGTCTCTGCCCCGGCCCCCGCCACCATGGCTTCATCCGGAATATAGATGGTATTTTTTGTGAAATTGACAGTTATGTGATTATAACAATGCCTTCCTTAACCTAAATGAGACAGAGTGGGATTTCTATTATTTGCAACTGAAAGATTCCTGATTAATTCACCCTTCAATTAAAGCTAATAAAAGTCTATGCTTATGGCATAATAAAATTATAGACTTTATTAGTGTTCACTCATCTTTTTTAGTTTCAGTTTTCATCATAAGTTAAATAAGCATTATCATAGTCTATAATGTGGTTCAATGTCTTCAAAAGTATAAAATGTGGCTTTATTACTATTAACAGATTCAACTGCTGAATGTTATGCCATGTCTCTTAATTAAATGACTGGGCAAAGTTTCCATTGTAAGACCAAATGACAAATGAGGTTAAATAAATGTTACTTTCAGGGGTATAAGACAGAAATGAATCTAAAGAGAGCCAATGGCATTCAAAGCACAGAACACACCAAGTTAACATAGCATTGAAAAACATATCATGAGCCCTGGTCAGGTGGCTCAGTTAGTTGGAGCATCATCCCATGCCCCAAAAGGTTGCCAGTTCAATTCCAGGGAAGGGCACATACCTAGGCTGAGGCTTTGATCCCTGGTTGGGGTGCATACAGGAGATGGATGTTTCTCTCTCACATCAATGTTTCTCTCTGTCCCTCTTCCTCTTTCTCTAAAAATCAATAAGAACCTATCCTCAGGTGAGAATTAAAAAAAAAAAAAAAAGCATGGTGATGAATGCTGAGAAGCATCAGGAATAGCAAGATAAGAGTTCCACTCTAAAGATTAAGTGGCCATTCAGGAACTATAGAGCAGTGCTTATTCAAAAGATTCAGATTCAACTACTATTTGTGAAGGCTTGATGCAATGATAACCAATCCCTTCAGTAAAATGGTATGGTGCTTGTTATCAACACAATTTTGCAAATAATAAATTGAAAACTTATGGAGATTTTAAAACACCATCAAATTTACACAGCTGGTAGTAGAAAACCTGAAAATATAAACCCAAGACCTTTCCCCCAAGTTTGTATTATTTTTACCACAAAATGTAATTTCCATATTAGTTTGTGTTTATCTACTCAAATAAGCTAAAGAAAACTTCAAAGCTTAATAGTCATAACACAGATTCTTCCAATATAACTAAATAAAACCCTTAATTACTGTATGTATTAAAGCCTCAGATATTTTGATTTACTATCATGCTCAGAAATTCAGGAGTATTTTTGAAAGAGCTTTTTAGCTTTGATTCTAAATATTTTATATCTGAATATTTTGTTTATGGAATATATGTATGTGTACATAACTGCATGCTTACATGTAGACTTATATATAATTTTATATTGTTTTCTCTGTTGTATTTTCTGTTTTTCATGAAAATATTATTTTTACTTCTTTAAGTCACTAAAACAATGAGCAAGAATTTTTAGCTCAAGACAGTGTTCAAACACTTTATCTAAATTGATACAAAAATGCTAAAAGATTATTGCTTATAAGGTCAATAATTTATGAACTAAGAAGGATTAATAGGATTTACAACTCTTTTCAACTACATATAGCACAAGCAATACTAATTATATTTTCATTAACCTTTGAGGCTAGATCAGTTCTAATAATTTAATTCTTTTATGGTTTTATGGTAAAATAAAAAGTAAACAAAAATAAGGTCAAGGTACATACATATTTCAGGAAAAAAACACACAAAAAACCTCTGTTTCCATAATTTTAAAATCTCATTATAATATATCAAATTTGAGATTTATTTTGAATTTGTCAAACTCCTTTTGATCCAAAATAAAAGTTTTTTAATAATTAGTGATTCCTTTCTTTGGAATGTGCAGGGTTTGAGTATCCCAAGCATACTGAATTAGCCCTTTACTGCACAACACTTACAGTAGAAACCCATGTGGTTTTGCTGAATACTTTTCTCTAAAGAATAGTGAGATGAACATATGAGGAAGCTGTTAAATAAGTAGCCCCTCTCCTTTCTTTTTTTCTGACACACACTCCATAGTGCTTGTAGCAGAGACTGTTAGATTTCCCCATCTCTAGCAACAGTTAGAACTAGGTATATGAACAATGAGAAGAAGATTACATATTCAAGGTTCCCTTGCAGCTAGATGTGGCCATATAAAAATGTTCTGTTCAGTAGAAAATAGATAAAATTTCTGAGCTCAAATTCTGACTTGAGCTTTTGTTGAAAAGTGATATGCTTCCCTTTGTTTTATCCCCTTCCTTCTATCTAGAACAGTGGTTCTCAACCTTTCTAATGCCGCGACCCTTTAATACAGTTCCTCATGTTGTGGTGACCCCCAACCATAAAATTATTTCCGTTGCTACTTCATAACTGTAATTTTGCTACTGTTATGAATCGTAATGTAAATATCTGTGTTTTCCCATGGTCTTAGGCTCTACAGCAGCAGTTTTCAACCTGTGGGTAGCAACCCACAGGTTGAGAACCGCTAGCAGGGTCGCCTAAGACCCACAGGTTGAGAACTGCTAGCAGGGTTGCCTAAGACCATCGGAAAACACAGATATTTACATTACGATTCATAACAGTAGCAAAATTACAGTTATGAAGTAGCAACAAAAATAATTTTATGGTTGGGGGTCACCACAACATGAGGAACTATATTAAAGGGTCGTGGCATTAGGAAGGTTGAGAACCACTGATCTAGAAGGTAGATGTGATGGCAGGGACTGGTACATATCTCTTAGGACATGATATGGAAACTGATAATGAGGTTGGCATAGCAAAGAAATAGAAAATGTTGGTCCCTACTACTATGGAATTGTCATATCAACTCTGGACTGATTGAATTAGACTGTTTCATGAAAAAAAATGTCAATTAAGCCACTGATATTTTGTCCATTACTTATAGCTAAAATGGCATCTTAAATTATATAGGTCTTTATTTTAATCATTCCTTTCACATATAAATTTAAATCCCTAGTTTTCTCAACTTATCACACATCTGCCTATAATATTATAATCTCAGATTAAGCAAAAAAAAATTCTCCTTTTTGTCTGATGAAAAAAGTCAGAAAACAAGATACTTTGAAATTATTAAATGTTTATTATCACCATCCTCAGATAGGCTTTCATGAATGAATGCAATGAAATTCTACTGTAAACTTCCCTCACTCATTATATCAAATACTTTACCTCTGCTTTCTAACTTCTCCTGAACTAAATAATCATTCTATGACTCCCCAACTCAACTCTTAGCTGCCTTAATATTCTGATGAAAGAAAACAATAAGACAATAGCTACAAGATTCAGAGTTCCCATCTTCTCTCAAAAGATTTGAACAATTTTGGTATCATTTTCCACCATATTCTTCACTCAATTTACAGGACTTGAAGAGTTAACCGCTTTCAAACGTCCATATCCCACATATGTTGGAAATCTCTTTTCTGCATTTCAAAAGCTGTCTTTCTCTACTAGATAATTTTATCCAGATCCCAGGTTGGGGTGCATACAGGAGGCAACTGATTGATGTTTCTCTCTCACATCAATGTCTCTCTCTCTCTCTCTCTCTCTCTCTCTCTCTCTCTCTCTCTCTCTCTCTCCCTCTCTCTCTCCTTCTTTCTCTCTCCATTCCTCTCTCTCTAAAAATCAACAAAAAAAAATCTTTCAGTGAAGATTAAAATACATTAAAAAATTAAAAAGAACACATATTTACCCTCCAACCTTATTCCATTTGCTTTTTTTCTTTCTATTCTTGTTTTTAGCATTGGTACTTGAGACAAGTTATCCACGTAAATAATCTCCATCTATTACTCAATTCACCTATCAACTCAATATATATTGGCTTTAGCAATTGTTAGAATCATTAAATAAATATTTATTATTAACTTAGTTTAAATCCAGGTAACTTGTCAGGTCTCTACTTAATTTCTTGTAATTATGCTTTGTCAACATTTTATATATTTCTCTCATATGTCTGGTTATTCCTTCCTTGTTTTGTTTGTGCATTTATCACCTTTTAAATATTGGTGTTTCATCAGGTTCAGTCCTGAATCTCTTTATTTCCCATTCTCCATGGATTCAAAAGGAAATCTTGTCTATCCCCATGGGTGTAAATGTCACTTTATGACAGTGGTTCTAAATTATAGTGCCAGGTCAGATCTGGCTACATATATTCAATGCTTATTCAACATTTCTACATTTATATCTAATTCATATCTGTACCTTAGCTTCTCCAAAATGAGAAACTTGATAAATGCTTTCTCATCTGTTTTACCTTCTACAATCTTTGTATTTTTAAGTGATCATTCCAGTCTTCTACATACTCAAGCTAATTACTATTAACTTTTAAATTTTCTTTATTTTTTTATTTAGTTCTCATATCCAATCCATTACTAAATTCTGTGATTTCTATCTCCAAATACATCTACATTGTTTTCATTTATCTTCATCTTTACTAATATAACACTACTCCAATTTGCAAAGATTCCTTTCCTGTTCTATTACTGACCCCTTAATTTGAATTTTTGCCCCTGTTCTTCATTCAACATTAAATTATTTTTTAAATATGCCAGATATATTATTCATTAGCTTAAAGCAGTTCAATAACTTTCTAATGCCTAAAAACCTACATTGCCTAAAACACCCTGTACAATCTGTATCTTTTTGTATTTATATTTCATTTCTCACCATTATCTCCCTAGCTTTTTATCCTTCAGGAATAGAGGCCCTCATCCTGTGAATTAAAAGTCAGGCTCTTTCCTACCATGAGATCATCACATGAGTAGTCTTCTGTCTTAAATGTGCTTCTTCTTACCTCCTCATTTAATTAATCATTTTCAGATCTTAGATTGAGCATCGTCATCTCAGGACATATTTCCTTTTGACTCCAAACTACAGTATATCCCCATATTCTATGCTTTCTGGAGGAATATGGCATTTATTTAATCCATTAGAGGCCCGGTGCATGAAATTCGTGCATAGGGGTGTGTGTCCCTCAGCCCAGCCTGCACCATCTCCAAACTGGGACCCCTCTAGGGATGTCTGACTGCCCGTTTAGGCCCGATCCAGGTAGGATCGGGCCTAAACGGGCAGTCGGACATCCCTCTCACAATCCAGGACTGCTGGCTCCCAACTGCTTGCCTGCCTGCCCTACAGATTGCCCCTAACCACTTCTGCCTGCCAGCCTGATTCTCCCTAACCAATCCCCTGCCAGCCTGATTGATGCCTAAATTGCTCCCCTGCCAGTCTGTTTGCCCCTAACTACCCTCCCTAGCAGGCCTTGTCACCCCTAACTGCCTTCACCTGCAGGCCTGGTCCCCCCATAACTGCCCTCCCCTGCAGGCCTGGACCCCCAACTGCACTCCCCTGCAGGCCCAGTCACCCCCAACTTCCCTCCTCTGCCGGCCTGGTCACCCCTAACTGCCCTCCCCTACAGGCTTGATTGCCCCCAACTGCCCTCCCTTGCAGACCTAGTCCCTCCCAACTGCCCTATACTGCTGGCCTGGTCCTTCTCAACTGCCCTCCCTTGCAGGCTGGGTGCCTCCCAACTGCCCTCTCCTGCTGGCCACCTTGTGGTGGCCATCTTGTGTCCACATGGGGGCAGTCATCTTTGAACACATGGGGGCAGCCATCTTGTGTGTTGGAGTAATGGTCAATTTGCATACTATTCTTTTATTAGATAGGATTAGATAGGATAGAAGCCAGGTACTTGGGTGGGGGACGGCTGGTTTGCCCTGAAGGGTGTCCTGGATCAGGGTCGGGGTTCCCTTGGGGTTTGGGGTGGCCTGGGCGAGGGGCCTGTGGTGGTTTTCAGGCTGGCCATGCCCCCTGGCGACCCAAGCTGAGGCCCTGGGATTTATTTATCTTCTATAATTGAAACTTTGTAGCCTTGAGCGGAGGCCCGGGCCTGCCAGGGCAGGCGAAAAGCTTGGCTTCCTCCATTGCTGGGCAACCCAATCTTCCTGCTCTCTCTGTAGCTGCAGCCATCTTGGATGGGTTAATTTGCATACTCTCCTGATTGGCTGGTGGGCGTGGCTTGTTGGTGTAGCAGAGGTATGTTCAATTTGTATATTACCTTTTTATTAGATAGGATTTCTTGTTTGTAAAATATATTTTCTTCTGCCTAGCCTAGAAGCTTACTGATGGCAGAAGTCAAAGCTATTTTGCTCAATGCTGTATCTGGAACAGTTGGGACAATATCTGACACACAGTTGATATTCAACAAATAATATTTTTAATTCCTAAATGAATAGTTGCTTACTATATCACCTCTAGATAATGTCAATTTAAGTGTGTTCTAGCTACAGGGAAAATAACATGATGGCTAAGTTAATTCCAACATCTTACATTCCCATTTATTGTACCATTCATTAGATTTATGAACTTTCCATATTGAAGTAGTATATAAAGCATGGTCAAATTTGGGTGACAAAAACAGTTTTCTCAGCCACAAGATTCAAAGTACAGACAATGGTGAATTCCCCAAGTTAGATTGTCCTTTATGTCTATAACTAGAGGCCCAATGCATGAAATTCATGCAAGGGGCTCAGCCCTCAAGCCCCAGCTGCTTTGGCCTTTGTGGCCCTGGCTGCCTCCTAGCCCTGGGTGACTCACAGCCCTGCAGCCCCGTCCCCCCACCCACTGGTCATTCCATAATGTCATTTCACAGTCCAGTCTAATTAGCATATTAGCTCTTTATTATATAGGATAATAATGTGGACTATTCTCAGGGTCCAGCTGGCATTCTCAGGTGAAATGCTTTGTTTTCATCGAACATTTGTTCTAAATTCTATGGTATGTCAGAAATAAAACAGGATTTTCTTTTCTGGCTTGGACACATCAATATTAACTAGTAAACCATTTTTACAGTAATATGTACTCCCAATTCAACAAAGGAAATTTAAAAACTTGTTAGAATGCAACTATTTAAAATGCCTGAAATCTAAGTATAAAGCAATTCTCCAACAGCCTCTTAGGCACAAAGAGAAACTTACTAACAAAGAAATTTGCATTAAGGTTTTATGTTTTTTATCCAATACTGAGAGCTAAATGAGAATAGAGTGTCATGTACCAACTAATGAGATCAAGAATCAGAAATATAAAACCCAATAGCTCTCAAGATTGCTTCCTGTCATTGTGAAAGTAATCTATTGGAATCCATGCAAGAAATATATTCATTTGTGCATCTTCACTAAGAAGAAATAATCAATTCTTCCTTAAACTACAAATGGATAAAAATAAAGTTGTAAATAATAAAACTTTATCTCGCATATAGTGTGTGCATATATATATTCACACATATGTATATACAAATTTAAATTCTATTGTCTATGAACTGTATAATATAATAATTAAAGGAAGAGTCATAAAATAGAAGAGACATACTAGGAAAACATTATACTGCTATTAAGGTGTTTTACACAAACTTTCTCACCTCTGCAAATGGACCTAAAACCACATTTACAAACCACAGCTCTAGATGGTTTTCTGTGCTCTAAATGATGATAATTGGTTGGCTTACCTTTCCCAGTTGCTTCCAGGTGCTGAGCTGTCTTAACTCCTCTTCATCTGTGTGCTGTGTCTGGTGGTTCTCGCCTCTCATTCTTCACCTACTTGTACAACTTCACTGTCCACTCACTGAACTTAAACTCAGCATGTCTCTGGTTGAGAGTCAAAAATATTTTTGACATTGTACAGGTCTCTAATTCTCTAATCTTTGATTAAATAGATATCATGAAAGTTATTGCCTTAGATTTTAAGGATTCTATTTCAAGATTTAAGTCTTATGACTAAAGTGGCTTTTTACTGTATTCTAAATTACATAAGCTAAGTGGAAAGAGTGTGGTAAGAATAATCCAACTATCTTGTCAAACTAGGAGGCACTTATACAGCAGTTTTATCTCTACTCTCACACATTTCCACTTTAAGAAAATAGTTAACAATTATCATTTCCTTCTCTGTGCCCATCTAGGCTTTAATAGATGTCCAGTTAAATTTGTATTTTATATATATATACCACATATTTTTAGTATAAATGTGTCCTAAATATTTCATAGGACATAACTAAAATATTATCTGTTGCTTATCTGAGATACAAATTTAACTAAGTGTCCTATATATTTATTTGCTAAATCTGGTAACCTTATGTCAAGCTGTATTCCAAAACAAAGCAAGAGACAGAGAGAAAACAACTAAATCATGGTACATGAGGCCTGTTCTAAGTGATTGACTAAACATTTGAAAATTTAAAACTCAGACTAAAACTCTCTATATTAGGAAAGGCTTTTGTGAAACTACTCCTGAATTCACATAGATAAGACATCTAAAAGTTTCTTGTAATTTTTTAAATTTTATTTTCAATTCTCCAACTCATTCTCTTTTTCAAAGAAAGTGATGGAAATAAACCAGAGACCATTTCAGTCAAAGGTGTTGATGTTCATTTTAGGGGCCCTTAGAAAGGTATCATACTTTCACTCTCCCTATTGTGTTATTTGCTTTTCAATATATGAATAGAGGATTTCTTTGTTAGAATGATACATGGCTTTCAAAGCATTAATATTTACAAAGGAAAGCCGTAAGGCTATCAGGGCTCAGACAATTAGGTTTAACTTTTAAAAAACATAGTCAAATGTCAAGTCAGCAGAATTCCTTGTATACATCTAAAACAGCAGCCAGAGAATGGTACTGGCTTAAAAATACCTTTACTTGTCCCAGCATAAAAACGTAAGGAAAAGGAAGTTCAATTTTTTTCCCCTGACACTAAAACTCTAAAGCTTCAGGAAATTTCTTTATTACTTAGTACTGTATGTTCTAATCAAGCATAAAGAAGGAGAGTGACTACTATCAAAGGACCCATAAAAAGAGTTTATGATGTTTCAGAATCAGACAACATAAAAAAGGACATATTCAAATTAGAAACCCTATTATAAAGTGTGATTCTATAAGGAATCTCCATAACAGTCTTAATAATGTGATTAAAGAGACAAAGTAATAGCAATATACACAAGTACTAATTAGAACATTGAAACCATTATGCCTCATGTGGGAGACAAGTCATAAAATTCAAAGAATATTTGTAAGAAACACTATCAGACTAGCTTTTAATTTTTTTAGTGCCTGAGGCTGATTTTGTGAACTTGTGCTATGAGTTGAAAATGTTTAAGAGAATTCAATTGACCTAATAATGCATGCTTGTTTCAGAATCTTATTATAATATAAAAATGATTTTGAGAGAAATATTTTTTCACTAGGCTCAATGGTGTAGTTTATGCAAGTCTAAAAATTGAACCAAATTCACAGTATTCCATACAATAAAACTACAATTTTTTAAAAAGTTACATATACCATTAGTGTGTTGCCATGGGTTCTATGTGTCAGAGCTGGTAATAAATAGGAATAGTTATATAATGAGAGCAATGTTTTCAGTTCAACATGTATTATATAATAAATTATTTACTTTTATTTTAAAATGTGTTGAAAGTATCTAAGTACATAACATAAAATGAAAGTAATTTGCATTTGAAATATTATTTGAGAAACTCAGAGCAAAGAAACAATTAAAATAGAAGATCTGTCATAAATTCTATTCCATAAGGATCTGTTAGTGTGCATTTACATGATTCACATGGGTTTGGATGGGGGTTCTTGAGGATTTCACACCTGCAGCCTAAAGTAGGGAAATCATTTTAGATGAGTTACTGCTAACATAACTAACATGTGAATTTCTTACTCATGTTGGCAAAGAATAACCTGGAGGGTGTGTAAGCACAAAAAGAATCCTATATAATAAAAGGGTAATATGCAAATTGACGGTAACAGCTGAACGACCAGGAACTGGTTGCTATGATGCATACTAACCACCAGGGGGCAGATGCTCAATGCAGGAGCTTCCCCCTTGGTGGTCAGTGCGCTTCCACAGTAGGAGTTCCACTCACCCACAAGCTGGGCTGACAGCTTTGAGTGCAGCGGCAGTGGTGGGAGCCTCTCCTGACTCCGCAGTTGGACATCCCCCGAGGGCTCCCGGGATGCCAGAGGGATGTCTGACTGCCAGCTTATGCCTGTTCCCCTGGGGAGTGGGCCTGAACTGGCAGGTGGACATCCCCTGAGGGCTCCCGGGTTGTGAGAGGGCACAGGCCGGGGTGAGGGACCCCCCCCCCCCGAGTGCACAAATTTTCATGCACCGGGCCTCTAGTTAGGTTATAACAAAACTCAGAGAGGAAATTAACTAATTTTAAATACTATTGATATGCATATAGTAATTCTTACTTGGTACAGATCTTCAGAAATTAATAGGTTACCAGCTTCCTGAAGATATTAATATATTACACATCATCTTGCTTTCAAAATGTTTCAAATGTTTTCATTTTCTATTAGCAAGCAAAGATTTCAATAAAACAAGATGCAAACTCTCAATGTTACTTTGAGCCAAGTTAAATAATATTAACACAGTTAAGTTTTCTTCTAGTCACTTACTATTTTGGAAGGAAGAGGGATAGTTATATCTATTGCCTTCACTATGCTTCCCCTATGTCTTTTCTATAGTCTATTTCAGAATTTAGTTCACTGTTCCCAGGCATATTATGAGAATTGCAAGTGCCTGTAACTATAAGTAATTAAATTTCACTCTTTATGTATAAAGATCATCAAAAGCACTTCTCTCCCCTTGAGTAATATACAACACATTTTTTTTTCTTCCACCTTGGAAAACATGGAACAAATCTAAGTGTTAGAATCAATAATGAATTTGATAAGAGATGATAATGATGGTGCATTTGTTTTTGCTATCTATTAAAGACATGCCTGGGTTCATTTCCTACTTTCCCAGTCAATTTATAGTGTTTTATTTTTAGATATTAAAATATTAAAAGCGAAAAAAGTTATGTAACAGCAGAACATACTTATTATTTAGATTGTTTAATTATATTAAAATAAAATTATAAGCAAGAATATCATAAATTATTCTACCACTTTTAAGATTTATAAATAAAACTTTTCTCATTCAATTTTAGGGGGTTCTATTTAAGCCAGTTAATAAATATTTACTTACTATGTAAATACAGGCTCTGTTCTATATATTGGGAATTGGAAGTTGAACAAGGAGAGCTTACAACTTCATTGTTAAGGTGGAGAGAAAAAACACACCACATTTATGGACTGTGTATCTATTGCCTTATAGAATCACAACTCTATTTTGGGTGTTTCTTCTACCTTCTGTGTAGACTGGGAAAAGTAAACCTAGATGCCCTTCTGTAAGAATTGAAAGCAATCTATGTACAGCCTGCCCTATCAATTCCAATAAAGTCAGGTGGGCACCTGACCTGAGGTTGGCCACTAAGTAGGCCCTTACCACTTAAACCTTGAATGAATGACAAAGGGAAGGACAAGGCTGCTGTGATTCATTCACACAGTACCTGCACCTTGATTTTGTTTTAAGCATTGGTATTTTTTCTTTCTTAAATATTTGACAGAATTCACCAGTGAAATCATCTGAGCCTGGGGTTTTTATTCAATATATTTATGGTTCACACATTTATTTAGCTTTTTTATTTGAGTCCGTTTTGGTCATTTGTCTTTCTAGGAACTTTACTGTTTATATATTTTGGCATAAAGTGTTGCATGATAATCTTTTAACCTTGAATTTCAATAAAGTTGGTAATAATGTATTTTTTCAATCTTTATATTGAAGATTTGTCAATTTTGTTGATCAATTGTTGATCAATTTTATAATCAACTGACTTTTGGTTTCATTGATTTTTCTCTATTGTTTTTCTGTGTGGTTTTTTTTTTTTTTTATTGGTTTATGCCACATAGTAGTAATTTTCCATGTGATAGCATCATTAAATATTTATTCCACGTTGTAGATACCATCTGCAAGGTTTTCTCCAAACAAAAATCAGAGAGCCCTATCAAAATGCAAACCTAATACTTTTATTTCAACATTTAAATTTCAATGACTCCTTGGATAAAGTTTCTGATAAGATAAAATTCAAAAATTTAACATGATCAAAATTTAACCTGCCTCTGCACCCCAGCTTCTGATTATATTAACATCTTCACTGAGGAACAAACTGATTAAGGTGAATAACCCATTTTTATTTGTTTAATTTTACCTTCCTATTCTAGGGTCAATTTTTATATTTATAAAATACAATAAAAAAATTCACTACAAGAATAAAGCAGAAAAAATAAAAGACACATAGCAATAGAATAGATAGAACCCCAATGGTTTCGATGATATTAAATGTAAATAGTCCAAACTACCCATTTAAGAAGCAAATATTATAACATTAAATTAGAAAACAGATAGAAGACCAAATACTACACTGCCAACAAGAAAGCCACTTAAATATAAAGACAGAATAGTTGAATATAAAGAATCGAAAAAGATATATTATGCTAACACTAATCCAAAACTCAACACACTAAAGTTGCTCCATTAAAATTAAGTAAATTTCTAAAAACACACACAATGTTTCCTAAGGTTTAAATAGTGATTTAATTAAGAGAAAGGGGTATGTTCTTCAAGAGAACATATAATTTCAGAGTTTAAAAATGAAGTAAAGATTGAGAAAATTGAAAGAAAAAATAAGTAAATCCTTAAATATAATGAAATATTCTGATATCTTTATCAAAATATTTGATAGATTAAGTATTCAGAAAACCAGTAAGAATACAGATTTGAAAAATATTATAAAATGAATTGATCTAATTATTTTCTTCAAACTAGAGGCCCGTTGCATGAAAACGTGCACGGGTAGGGTCCCTAGGCCTGGCCGGCATCAGGGCTGATCAGATTCGCTGCCTCCCTACCTCCTCCTTCCCTCACCACCCACGCTCCGCTATTGCCACTGGTCAACTGCCATGTTCTGCACCACCCCTTGGTGGTCACCACACATCATGGCGAGCGATCAAACCCCTGGTCTCCCAGTCGAACTCCAGAGGGGACAATTTGCATATTAGCCTTTTATTATATAGGATTCTTAATCAAAAACAGCTGAGTATATCTTCTTTTCAAGTACACATGTTGCATTTACTGAGATAGTCCATATTTGAACCATAATATGAATCATAACATTTCAATAAATTAAAAATATTTGAAACATGACTTCCCTCTTCATAATACAATTTTCTAGAAGTAATTAACAAAAAGATATCTTGAACCTCCTAAATATTTACCAATTAAATGACAATTCTATATTATTCATGGATCAAAGATGAAATCATAAGAAAAATTGAAAATATTTTGAAGTGAATGAGAATAGTAGACTATATAAAATTTCCTAAATCCACTACATAGAGGAAGAAAAATGGCACTAAGTTTCTTTATGAAAATAATGGAAGACCACAGATGAATGAAATTTTATCTTTAAAAACACAAGAAAATTATCCATTTAAACTTAAAGTAAGATGAAGGAAAGCAACACAAACCAAATGTTAAAAATATACAAAACAAACAACAACATTAAGAAGAATCAATGGTACATAATTTTAATAAAGTTGACACATTTTAACCACATTGAGAAAGAGAGAACTTAAATATTGCCAGCATCAGGTATTATATCCAGGACATTACTAAAGACCAATGTTATAGTTTATAGCCACATATATTTTTAAAGATTTAAGATGAGAAAAATAGTCTATTATATTTACTTAAACATTGACTATTTCTATCATTATTTCTTTAATCAGGAAGTAGCAAGTTTCCTTTGGTATCATGTTCCATCAAACTGAAGAACTCAACTATTTCTTTAGAGCACTTTGGTCATTAACAAATTCTAAATTTTTTTCTATTTTTGAAAATGTCTATTTCTTTTTCCTTTCTAAAAAAGTATTTTTGCTTACATAGAATTATGAGTTCACAGTTTTTCCATTTGGAACTTAAAAATATATGGTTCCACTGTCATCTGGCGTCCTTTATTTCTGAATAGAAAGTCTGACATTTAAATTACTATTCACTTACATGTAATACTAGGGGCCCAGTGCATGAATTCATGCACCTTGAAAGGAACTGTGGACTGTGAGGCTGTGGTGGGCACAGGGGTGGGTCTCAGCCCATCCTCCATGCCCCCGCCTGGCCCCTCGCACCATGGCCCCCAGTCCCATCTCTGCAGATAGCCCCATGATGTCTTGTGATTTTCCCTATATAACCTGTAACCTACATTGGATTCAAGAGTTCAGGCTTTTGAGCATTAGCTTCCGGTTCTCCTGGATGGTGACATTCAGAATAAAATAGCCAGTATTCTTGGGGCAATTATTGGTGTCTAGTGTTTGTCTCTGCTAGTGCCTGGTGGATGAACTCATTTTGTTCTATAATTTAGGTAAAGTAGAGGCCTGGTACATGAATTCGTGCATGGGTGGGGTCCGGCCGGCCCCACCCCTGATTGAGGTGGGAGGGCCAATCGGGAGTGGGGCCAGTGGGGGGAGGGGCTGCAGGCTGTTGGCTGGCCATCCCTGCCCCTTGTTCGAACTTCCAGTTGAACTCCTGGTCAAGGGGACAATTTGCATATTAGCCTTTTATTATATAGGATAATTGCACATGTAATTATTTGCTTAAGATTATCTCTCCTTTTATATTGCATACATCTATAAGTCATGAAAAATTCATGTATTGCCCCCTGTTTCAGTAAATATGCTTTTTAAAGTGCTTTTACACAGAATACATATATGATACATTATTTTATTATTCAATAAACTAGTATATATAATTGAAATGGAAAGATAAGAAAACCATGTTAATCACATCAAAGGAAATGTGTTAGAATATTAAAAATTAGAATGAAGTGTTAACATTTAGGATTTTTTAAAAAATAAACAGAATAAAAAGTATCTAGTTGTAGCACTGACAATTCAATCATGCTCAATTATTCTTTATCTGCTGTGCTTGATGTCACGAGTCATTTGTTAGATACTAAAATGCAGAACTGGAGTTATAATGACTCTGCATATGACCAAAAAGTCTTTCTGTTAAGACTTGCAAAGTTGGAATATGACAGTGTCACAATGGGACAGTGCTCAGCTAAATGGCATCGCTCTATATGCCAAGAGTTGTGGGACTTGGCACTTAAATCTTAATTACAAAAAAAAAAAATCATTCTCAGATATGAAAGGTCCACAGGGAAATTGAATGAGTCACAAGAGAGAATCCTAGTCTTAGATGTGCTTCACATAAATTTAATTGACTCATATAACACAAATAGTCCAGATATATTAGTAAATCAGTGAGATTTCATACATTCATTGGAAAGAAAAGACTCTTCTACTGAAAAGGAAATATAGATTGGGGGGTAAATGTGACCCATGAATAACAGAATACCTTGACTATGAAGCTGAATTAACCAAAATAGTTGTTTAGAACTTCTTCAGTGTTATGAATACTTGGGACAGATGGTCGCCTTTGAATTCCTTCACAAAATAAGTTTACCACAAATTTACATATTTTGTGAAAGAAAACAAATATCAAATGAAAGAATTAATTTAGCTAAGCTATCTGAAGAAGATATTACCAAGTGAGAAGCCTATAATATTATTCCCTTCAGCGGTACATCTGCCTGTCTCTCAGTGACACACATCATAGCTGCCATGAGCAGGAATGTGAAAGAGAAGCCGATTTGCAGGAAAACATTTCCTAGCTAAATAGAGACCAATTTCAGATTTGGAAGAACAATAAAATAGTTTGTCACACATGATTTAGAAAATAACAAGCAGTGACAGTTTTCCTTTGATACTTGCAAACTGTTCCAGCTATACAGTGCATGACTGATCTACTGTAGATAAAGAATATCAGCCCTGGCCTGGTGGCTCAGTGGTTTGAGCAGTACACTGGAAGGTTGTGGGTTCGATCCCTGTTAGGGCATATTCTTAGGTTGAAGGTTTCAGGTTCGATCTCCAGTGGCGGTCTGTTCGAGAGGCAATCCATCAATGTCTCTTCTCTCTCTCTCTCTCTCTCAGTTCCTCTCTATCTAAAATCAGTAAAACCTCTCCTTGGGTAAGGACTAAAAAAACAGAATGTCAGTAAAAGTGGTCAGAGACAAAAAAAAACACACAAAAAACCCACATATTTTGAACACCCGGTGTGAGTGTCTATTGAATTGTGAGTCTACTGAACACTCAACAGAAAAAAAAAGAATAGATTATCTTAGAATATATGTTGGTGTCTGTATACTCACCCACCTCACTCAACCTAACACCCCAGGATAAAAATAATTTATTTTCTCTACCTCACTGGTAATTGAGTTCCTAGAGACAAAGATGAACAGTTTGAGTTTTTTGGTTTGTCTGTCTGCTGATTTGTTGACAGAGATTTGTAACTCTAATAAACCCAAATCAATAAGATGGGCCAGTGTTTTATACAACTTACGTATGCATATACCCACATAGTTGTTTCCTGCTCTCTGGCATCATCCTTACCTTTGCTATCTAAATTAAATGGCTTAAGTACTCATCCTATCTAATAAAGAGGGGATATGCTAATTGACTGCCACACCCTCACAAGATGGCAGCACCCACAGCCACAAGATGGTGGTGCCCAGTCCCCTCAGCCCCGCCTCACCCAGCTTCAGTCCCCCAGTCTCCTCAGTCCCATGGGGAAGGCAGTTGGGGGCAATCGGGCTGGCAGGGGAGGGCAATTGGGGACGATCATGCCAGCAGGGGAGCAGTTAGGCATCAATCAGGCCGGCAGGTGAGAGGTTAGGGGGCTATTGGGCTGGCAGGCAGAGTGGTTCGGGGCAATCAGGCAGGTGAGTGGTTAGGAGCCAGCAGTCCCAGATTGTGAGAGGGATGTCCGACTTGCCGGTTTAGGCTGGATCCCTGTAAACTGGCAGTAGGACATCCTTCAAGGGGTCCCAGATTGGAGAGGGTGCAGGCTGGGCTGAGGGACACCCCCCTCCCATGCATTAATTTCTTGCACCAGGCCTCTAGTGTTATACATAAGAAGAACATGACCTTCACCACTAATCCCTCCACTACACATGTCAGTGTCACCTGTGATACTGGGGAATGATTGGCTTAAGGCTTACCTCTGAGTCACTTCACTCTGCAGCTCCCAGGATTGATGAGCTCATAATCACTGCCCCCAGGTCTGCCTCAGGATTCTGCTCCCTTTATCCCTGATCACTGTCTGGGACACCAGGAGGTTCATTTTTTTTCTGTCATTTATTGAAGGGCTAAGTACATAATGTTAATGCGTAGTAGACTTTTACTGACTTTACGTGCAAAGAAGATATTTTGTCAGTCAAATTAAAAACTAATTTAAAATCTAATTCAACCCATCATTATTCCTACAAATATATATTGGCCCTCCTTTCTATAAAGAATTCCTCACCATTTCTTCTTTCAGTCCTAACCTACCCTCTTGTCTTAAGGAATCCATATGAAATAAACAAATATACACCATTAAAAGAGAATGTTATCAAGATATCAAAACTTATTGCTTTACTATATAGCAATTTAAACCTATGTCTAAAATATCTCTAACTTATTTTATACTCAGAGTGAAGCATTCATCTTACATAAAAACTGCTGTTTGAAATTTTAACCCTGCTATTTTGGCTTCTATAAATGTTTGCTTGCTTAAATAATAAGGAAATAAGACTACTCCCTGTTTCAAAGAGTCCATAAACCTTTCCCAGATGAAGTTATCAGTGCTGGCGCCAGGCCAAGCCTTTGGTTGAGGTCTCAAAGCCCCAGCATATAGGGCCCTTTAAGAACTTGCAAAGGGGACTGGCAAAATCCTTATTTGGGAGACAAAGAAGGTAAACACATATAAATACTGGAAACTTCCTGTGTGACTGGGCCCAGAATTTAAGAGACATTTTCCTCTGGGCCCACACGTAATAATAATAATAATAATAATAATAATAATAATAATAATAAAATGTAACTCTATCTCTCTAAGCATTGATTGGTTCTTCTCCGGTTTTCTGTAACAAGAGATCTTATCTTTGAAAACTTTAAAGTTTATTATAAATTGTCACTCTAACAAAACACTAGTTTTATCTTAAAAGGAAATTCAGTTTTCCTTCCAGGCTCACATACAACAACAGTTTTTAATATATCATTTCTCCCCAAAAAGATGCAAAAATAGAAGATAATAGAGATTGTTACAAACATAGTTTAGACTTAATTAAAATTATAATAAAACATAATAATGCTAAAGCTAAAATAATGAAAAATAGTAATTCAGAAAAAGAAATTGTGTTTGACTGCTATAGTAATTCAGTGTTCATTAAAGACTTGTCTTGAGATAACAGGGGCTTTCCCAAAATGTTATAATCAAGGAATAAAGATAACATTTTAGATCCTTAATTTTTTCTCAATATCAATTAATTTTTTTAAGTAATACATTGAAATGCGTGCCCTTAAATTTCACAGATCAGGCATAGCTCCTCCTTTTTTAAGACAAAGTCAGAGCAAGAATAATTTACATACTCATAGACAATCATGCCCAAGAATCAAGTAAATCCTATCTAATAAAAGAGCAATATGCAAAGTGACCATCACTCCAACACACAAGATGGCTGCCCCCATGTGGACACAAGATGGCTACCACAAGATGGCCAGCAGGGGAGGGCAGTTGGGAGGGACCAAGACTGCAAGGGAGAGCAGTTGGGGGCGATCAAACCTGCAGGGGAGGGCAGTTAGGGGTGACCAGGTCGGCAGAGGAGAAAAGTTGGGGGTGACTAGTCCTTCAGGGAAGGGCAGTTGGGGGGGACCTAGGCCTGCAGGAGAGAGCAGTTGGGGGCAATCAGGCTGGCAGGGGAGTGGTTAGGGGGTGATCAGGCTGGCAGGCAGAAACGGTTAGTGGCAATTAGGAAGGCAGGCAGGCAAGCAGGTGGGAGCCAGCAGTCCTGGATTGTGAGAGGGATGTCCGACTGTCCGTTTAGACCTGATCCTACTAGGATAAATATAAATATAAATATAAATATATGTAAGTATATACATACACATGTATGCCAATATGTTTAATATATTCTAATCTAACATAAAAAATGAAAAGTTATTATATACACATATTTATGTATTTACTTACTAGAGGCCTGGTGCACAAAATTCGTGCATGGGGAAGGGGTGTCCCTCAGACCGGCCTGCACCCTCTCCAATATGGAACCTCCTTGGGGGATGTCCAACTGCCAGTTTAGGCCCAATCCCTGCACAGACATCCCTCTCACAATCCAGGACCACTGGCTCCTAACCACTCACCTGCCTCACCCCCAACGGCACTCCCCTGCAGGCCTGGTTGCCCCCAGTGGACCTCCCCTGCAGGCCTGGTTGCCCCCAACTGCCCTCCCGTGCCTGCCTGATCTCGTCCCCAACTGCCCTCCCCTGCTGGCCTGGTCACCCCCAACTGCCCTCCCCTGCCAGCCTGATCACCCCCAACTGCCCTCCCCTGCTGGCCTGATTGCTTCTAAATCCCTGCCAGCCTGATCTCGCCCCTAACTGCCTCTGCCTCGGCCCCCACCACCATGGCTTTGTCCGGAAGGAAGTTGGACATCTACTTAGCATATTACCCTTTTATTAGTATAGATGGTGTTGTACCCAGTAGACTTCCATGCCTTGAAGTGTTCTCTGGCAGCTGGATTTCACTCAACACACACACATGTTGGAGGGCCCGAGAATCATTGCTACCATTCCCCTTTCAATGTGCCATGATTCTCAGGATTTGTTATCAAAGCCATTGTTGTTTCCTAAACAATACATAAACTTTCCTTCTTTTTCTGTACTCTGGAAGAGTTTAAGTAGAAATGGAATTGCCTGATCTGTTACAGATCAATAAATACCCTGTGAAACCTCCTGTCTTTTGTTTTTTTTCTTTTTGTGTTTTCATTTTGCCTTCATTCCAATTCTTTGGAAGTTGTTCCATTGATTCTAACATTACTAAGGAAATATTTTGGTAAAATATATTTCTTAGCAGTTTTCAAGGCTTTCAAATTTATATGCAGAATGTTGTGTAATGTCATTTCAAAACATTTATCTTTTGATTGCCTTTTCTGCTTTGTCATTTAATTTTTTTATGTCATTTCCCATCCTCCCTTGAAGTTTCCAATTAGAATGGCTAGGATTTGACTGCTCATTAAATATTTTCCAAAAAAAACCCACACAGTTTATAACTATTATAATTAGCCTTATTTTTCAAATTTTTGACATTTAAATTATACTTTCCATTTTTTTATTTTCCTTCCCTGTTCTTTCATTAGTTGAGCTTTTTGTTTACATGATTTTTCTCTCATTTAAACTATATAAGTATTGATTTATATGAATTATTTCTAGGCACTGATTGAGAAATGTCCCACAGATTCTTGTACATATAACATTTTCATTATTTTTTTCTAGATAATTTCCAATTTTATTCTTTTACTAGAATTTCTTTGGATTTCCAATTCAAAGGAGTTTTGTTGTTGTTGTTGTTACTTTTTGTTTTTAATCAATACTTTTATAAATGAATTTTAAGTTTTATTACTTTGTGTTTAGATAATACTGATTGTATCATTTTTATTTGGGGGATAGTTTCTTTTTCAATTAACATATGGTCAGCTTTTGTGACAGCTCCATATGCAATTGGAAAGTCATATTCATGAGAGCTGGGATTCAGGATTATATAAATACCATTATTGGTATCTACCATATTGATTATGCTGTATGGGTGCTTTACATTTTTATGACTTTGTTGCCAACTTAATCCATTTGGGTCTGTGAGAGTTATGTTAATATCTCATATTAGGATGTTTTATGTGTTTTTACTTGCTTCTCTGTTAGTTTATTTTATATAAAAGTTATTGGAATGTTTTCATTATATATTGTAGCCCTTAGCAGTATAAGGTGACTTTGTCTTATTATGTTTTTGAGGGAGTTGTATCTTGTTCAGTGTTAAAACTATTAACTGTGTTTTATCTTTATTTTCATCTCCTGGTATATTCTTGAATATCCTTTTTATTCTCATCGATTTTTTCACTTAGATATGGTTTATATAATATAAAGTATAAAATAAAGTTAGATTTTGCATTGTTAACAGCCTAGAAATATTTTTTAAATTGGTAAGATAAGGCCATTTAAATAGGACCGATTAATTGGCTTGCATTATCTACCCCTCTTTTTGTTGTTATATCTAATTGTATTTACAATTTTCCAAAATTATAATTCTACTAATTAGCTCATAGATACAGCTTTTAAATTTTTCCATAACCTCAATATATGCAGTAATTAAACTTACTAGTAATGTCTTCACCATTCACTGTCTCTTCACATTCAACTTTAAATGTTTTACTTCAAGCTAATAATACCTATGAGGCAGTCAGTAGTCTTTCTTTTCAGCTTTACTGAGGTATAATTGACAAATTAAAATTATATTTACAAATTTCAACTGATTTTTTTAAAGTTGTTTGTTCCATATGTGTTGTGAGAACACAAAGGATAGAACAAAAGTAGGTTTACAGTTGTGAATATGTGAAACACAATTTATTCTTGTATTATTATTTTTGTATTATTTTCTGTACAAACAAGTGTAAACCTACTATTTCCCCATCCTGTATAATCCTGTCATTTTCATCCCTGTAATTTAGTTTCCATATAACTCAGCGTTCCCAGCAGATATTTTGCTGAAGTTTGTTCTAGGATTTTTCTTGGTTGTCTGAAGTACATTCCTAGAAAATCATGCAAGAAGCGCTCAAGAGAGCAATCCTTTGGTAATGACATCTTAATAACTTAAAACTACTGGCCTCTGGCTTTTATTGTTAAAGTCAGTTTGATTGAAATAAACATATTAATAAATATTTCCATTTCTTGACTACTTTAAATATGTTGCCTCATTGTGTTCAGGGATTAAAGGTTTCTGTAAGGATTTATTTTCTTTATAAGAAAACTAGAGGCCCGGTGCTCGAAATTCGTGCACGGAGGAGGGTTGTCCCTCAGCCCAGCCTGTACCCTCTCCAATCTGGGATCCCTCTCACAATCCAGGACTGCTGGCTCCCAACTGCTTGCCTGCCTGCCTTCCTGATTGCCCCTAACCGCTTCTGCCTGCCAGCCTGATCACCCCCTAACCACTCTGCAGCCAGCCTGTTTGCCCCCAACTTCCCTCCTCTGCTGGCCTGGTCACCCCTAACTGCCCTCTCCTGCAGGGTTGATCACCTCCAACTGCCCTCCCTTGCAGGCTTGGTACCTCTTAACTGCCCTCCTTTGCAGGCCGGGTGCCTCCCAACTGCCCTCTCCTGCTGGCCATCTTGTGGTGGCCATCTTGTGTCCACATGGGGGCAGGATCTTTGACCACATAGGGGCAGCTATATTGTGTGTTGCAGTGATGATCAATCTGCATATTACTCTTTTATTAGATAGGATAGAGGCCTGGTACAGGGGTGGGGGCCAGCTGGTTTGCCCTGAAGGGTGTCCCAGATCAGGTGGGGGTTCCCTTGGGATGTGGGGTGGCCTGAGCGAGGGGCCTATCATAAATATTAAGAGTATAACAAAAGGAAGGGGGTGGCGGGAAGAAGGTGGTCCTAATATAAGGTGACAGGAGAAGATCTGACTTTGGGTAGTGGGAACATTGTGTAATATACAGATCTAGTAACATAGAAACCCTCACAGGAAACATATATGTCCATGTTGACCAATGTCACCCCAATTAATTTAATAAATAAATAAAAATAAAAATAAACTAAAATAAAAACTGCAAGTCACAAAAAAAGAGTATAAAAGTTGCCTTGAAAGAAAACTATAAAGTATATTCATTGTAATACATAAAATATTTTAGTACAAATACACACTTTTAAAAAAAGCCAAATTTAAAGACGAATAGTAAACACAATTCAAAAAAAAAAAAAAAAAGAACATTATTTTGAGGGTTAACTTTCAACAATTAGACTATATTCTTTGTTGTTTGATTTTTTTTTTCCAAATTGGTAACTTCAAACTAATTTTACATTAGATTTTGGTAAAACTGGCAAGGACATTCATTAAAAATAAAAGGATTACTGTTTGTAATGCCATATCAAGAAGATTGATTTTCACAACATTTATTATGGACTAAACAAATGTTAAAGGTGCAAAGACCATACACCTGCCTCAGGTAAAACACTACCAGAATTATTCATCCAACAGACATAAATCTAGCAAGTATATGTTTAAAAAATTATATTGTTAATTTGTTATGTTTTTGTAAATAAATCTGAATTAAAATAATTTTAACTAAAATAAAAATAATGCCTTTTGGAGATCAAATTACATGCAATTTAAACATACAATCACTTTTGTTTTGGAAAAAAAATAATTACAAATAAAATAATGTTTATTCTTAAATGTTTTTTATTGTGCTAAAATGCCCATAACATGAAATTTACCTTATTAACCATATGTAAGTGTGTAATTCAGAGACCTTAAGTACACTCACAATGTGTGCAACTATCAGTATTAACCATACCCAGAATTTATTCATCATCCAAAACTGAAACCATGTGCCCATTGAACAATAACTTCCCACTGTCCCTACCCCTCAGCCCCTGGTAACCACTATTCTACTTTCTGTCTCTATGAATTTGGCTATTCTATGTACCACAAATAAATGAAATCATACAATATTGGTTCTGTTGTCTCTAGTTTATTTTATTTAGCACTAGTAGCCCATTTGCAGGAAGAATCCTGCAAGCGGCCACTGCGGCCGCGTGCACGGCCGCTGCCGCCAACATTGCGGCCGCCGCGCCTGCACCCACGTGCCGCTGCCGCCCGCCCTGCTCCGCCCCGCCCTGCCCCGCCCCGCTCTGCCCTGACTGGGCTTTCCCTCTGGCAGCCACCTTGCTTTCCCCTTTTCCTCCCTTTTCCTTCTAAGTTGTCTTCAGTCTTCACTCCTTCTTCCCTCAGCATATGCAAATTAACCGCCATCTTTGTTGGGTAATTTGCATACTCACCCTGATTGGCTGGTGGGCGTGGCTTGGGTATAGCGAAGGTGCCGTCAATTTGCATATTACTATTTTATTAGGTAGGATAATGGTTTGAAAGATGATCTATATTACAGAATCTCACTCTTTTGTAAAGGTGCATAATATTCCATTGTATGAATATACTGCATTTTACCCATTAATCTGTTGATGAGCACCTGGGTTGTTTCTACCTTTTACTAAATAGGTGGATGTAAACACTGGTGTATAAATATCTGTTCGATTCACTACTTTCAATTATTTGGATATATAATTAAAATTCTATGTTTAACTTTTTGAGAGACAACTACAGTGCATTTCATCCATATTTTAAAAATATGACTATTTTTACTTTAGTTGCTAAGATAAATAACCAATAAGTTAATGAAATAAAAATAACATGGAGAATTTTAAAATTAAATTTTGTTTGTTTCTTTATAGAAAAACAAATTAATTTAATATCTCAGTGCTCAAGCATATTGTCCTTCTTAATCCTGCATGGCCAACTTGCTTCTATAGTCTTTAAAAGCAGGAATAATTTCACATATGAATTGTAATAAACAAAAAGGAAAATATGCTGTTTCACCCAAACTACATAGTGTTATCATGTTTGTGGAGAATATTTCCAGAATGTTGACTATTTGTGCCCAAGTTATTTCATTAAAAATAAGGGGGGATATTATTATATACTAGAGGCCCAGTGCATGAAATTCGTGCACGGGGGTGCGGGAGTGCCTCAGTCCAGCCTGCATCCTCTCCAATCTGGGACCCCTACCGGGACCGGACTTAAATGGGCAATTGGACATCCCTCTCACAATCCAGGACTGCTGGCTCTCAACTGCTTGCCTGCCTGCCTTCCTGATTGCCCCTAACCACTTCGCCTGCCAGCCTGATCACCCCCTAACCACTCCCCTGCCAGCCTGATTGATGCCTAACTGCTCCCCTGCCAGCCTGTTTGCCCCTAACTGCCCTCTGCTGCAGGTCTGTTCAGCCCTAACTGACCTCCTCTGCAGGCCTGGTCACCCCTAACTGCCCTGCCCTGCAGGCCTGGGCCTCCCCAACTGCTCTCCCCTACAGGCCTGGGTCCCCACCAACTGCCCTTCCCTGCAGGCCCGGTCGTCCCCACTTCCCTCCTCTGCTGGCTGGTCACCCCTAACTGTCCTCCCTTGCAGGCCTGGTCCCTCCCAACTGCCCTCCCCTGATGGCCATCTTGTGGCAGCTTTGACCACATGGGGGCAGCCATCTTGTTTGTTGGAGTGATGATCAATTTGCATATTACTCTTTTATTAGATAGGATAGAGGCCTGGTGGACGGATGGGAGCCAGCTGGTTTGCCCTGAAGGGTGTCCTGGATCAGGATGGGGGTTCCCTTGGGGCATGGGGAGGCCTGGGTGAGGGGCCTGTGGTGGTTTTTAGGCTGGCCACGGCCCCAGGTGACCCAAGCGGAGGCCCTGGTATCTGGGATTTATTTATCTTCTATAATTGAAACTTTGTAGCCTTGAGTGGAGACCAAGGCAGGCCAGGGCTGTGGAAGCTTGGCTTCCTCCATCGCCGGAGGCTACTAAAGCATCCTGCTCTCTCCAGCTCCATGGATGCTGCCATTTTTGTTGGGATTTATTTATCTTATACTAGAAGCCCGGTGCACGAAATTCGTGCATAGAGGGGGGTTGTCCCTCAGCCCAGCCTGTACCCTCTCCAATCTGGGACTCCTGGAGGGATGTCCGACTGCCCGTTTAGGCCCGATCCTAGGGGATCGGGCCTAAACGGGCAGTCGGACATCCCTCTCACAATCGAGGACTGCTGGCTCCCAACTGCTTGCCTGCCTACCTTCCTGATTGCCCCTAACCGCTTCTGCCTGCCAGCCTGACCACCCCCTAACCACTCCGCTGCCAGCCTGGTTGATGCTTAACTGCTCCCCTGCCAGCCTGTTTGCCCCCAACTTCCCTCCTCTGCCAGCCTGGTCACCCCTAACTGCCCTCTCCTGCAGGGTTGATCACCTCCAACTGCCCTCCCTTGCAAGCCTGGTCCCTCTCAACTGCCCTCCTTTGCAGGCCTGGTCCCTCACAACTGCCCTCCCTTGCAGGCCGGGTGCCTCCCAACTGCCCTCTCCTGCTGGCCATCTTGTGGTGGCCTTCTTGTGTCCACATGGGGGCAGGATCTTTGACCACATGGGGGCAGACATTTTGTGTGTTGGAGTGATGGTCAATCTGCATATTACTCTTTTATTAGATAGCATAGAGGCCTGGTGCACGGGTGGGGGCCAGCTGGTTTGCCCTGAAGGGTGTCCCGGATCAGGGTGGGGTTCCCTTGGGGTGTGGGGTGGCCTGAGCGAGGGGCCTGTGGTAGTTTGCAGGACGGCCACACCCCCTGGCGACCCAAGCGGAGGCCCTGGTATCTGGAATTTATTTTCCTTCTACAATTGAAAGTTTGTAGCCTGGAGTGGAGGCAAGCCTGCTGTTCCCTCCGGGGCAGCAGCCATTTCTGTGGCAGTTAATTCACCTTCTACAATTGAAACTTTGTAGCCTTAAGCGGGTGAGCCTGGCCAGGGTGTGTGGAAAGCTTTGCTTCCCCTGTTGCCGCCGGCAACCCTGGCCTGCTCTCTCAAGCTCCATTCTGCCGCCATTTGCTTAAATTTGTTTACCTTCTATAACTGAAACTTTGTAGCTTGAGTGGAGGCTTAGGCCTGCAATGGCTATGGAAAGATTGGCTTGCTCTGTTACCTGGGAAACCTTGCTCTCTGTGGCTGTAGCCATCTTGGCTGGGGTTAATTTGCATACTTGCCCTGATTGGCTGGTGGGCATGGCTTATGTAGCGGAGTGATGGTTAATTTGCATATTACCATTTTATTAAAGAGGATAATTGAAACTTTGTAGCCTTGAGTGAAGTCCAAGGCCAGCCAGGGTGTGCGGAAAGCTTGGCTTCCTCCATTTCCGGGGAAACCCAAGCCTCCTGCTCTTTCCCTGGCTGCAGCCATCTTGGTTGGGTTAATTTGCATACTTGCTCCTGATTGGCTGGTGGGCATGGTTTTTGGTGTAACTGAGTGATGGTTAATTTGCATATTACCCTTTTATTAGATAGGGTATTTATCTACATATTTTATTTACTTTATGACATATCTCTATATTTTCATATTATCTCATTATTATAAATCATTATATGGATAGACAATACTTTATGTAACAGAATCTTCATTGGCAGCCTGACATTTTTAGGATTTTGTTATTACAAACAATGCTGCATTTACCATTCTAATAATATATATTTGTCAAATTGTGTGATTTTTCAGGATGAAATGATTAGAAGTCATAGGTGCAGGGTAATATACATTTTAAATTTTGTTAATTTTTATAAAATGTAGTTTAGCCATTAGGAACTTTTTCTATATATTATCATGCTAAGAAAAACCTTTAATAATCCAAGTATATAAGAATATTTTTGTAACTTCTCTTATATTTTAAAGTTATAAATTTTAATATATCTGAAATTTATTTTTCCATGGTAATATCTAGGAATCAAATATAATTGTTATTTTCTAAAGACCTCAGATATATTCATAAATAGTTTAGACTATAGGATATTAGAAATATTTACTAGTTTCACTTTACCCAAATTGATATATAGCAAAACTTGTTCAAAATCTGCTATATAAGTTTTAATTTTTTATTTTGAATACAACAAAGTTTATAGTTGCTCTTTATTGTCCAAATATGGAAAATTAAATTGAGTTAAAATAATATTAAGTAAGACAAGTAATATAAAGATTGATTTGTTTGAGATTTTTGAAAATTATAGAATCAGAATGTCTTACTATAAAAATGCAAAATGAGTGAAATTCACTTTCAGAGGTTTTTAATTTAACCTAGTAACTTCAGTTACCTTTAAAGACAAAATAGAAAATTATTAAATCCCGCCTTCAAAGAGGTTACAATATGTTTGAAATCATATTATCCTATAGCCCCCAAAAAAAGAGTTATATATATTTGTGAAATTAATGTCCAGTAAAAATTTTTATGTGTAACAAAAGCTAAAATAAACAAAACATGACTTAGTCAAATACATACTATTTAAAAATTCTTGATAGAAGTGTAAATATTGGCTCTCTATTGGAGTTGTTTATTAATATTCCAAGCTATAACTTAGCACATTATCCAGATTTTACGCATTTATTTTTTCAATTCATCTCATAAAATTCTTTTAGAGATTTTATTTACATATATGTTACACTAGGATATATACTGGGGTATAAAATGAATATTAACCAATGATACTTTTAAGAAATTTGAGTCATTTTGCAATAGCTTACATATTTCCATAGTTTAATAAAAATCAAATAAAAGATACTAAATTGCCTGGCTGGTATCGCTCAGTGGTTGAGCATCATCAATCCATTCACCAGGAGGTCACAGTTCAATTCCAGGTCAGGGCACATGCATGGGTTGCTGGCTTGATCCCCAGCAGGGGTTATGCAGGAGGCAGCGGGATCCAGGATCCATGCTGATATTTCTCCCTTATCAATGTTTCTATCTCTCCCTCCTTCTCTTTTCCTCTCTCTCTAAAAATCAATAAAAATATATCTTTAAAAAACAAAGAAAAGCTACTAAATTTACATAGAAGACAAGATCATAACCCTGAAACAGTATTAAACTTACAATATGAAAGATTAGAAAAAAATATAAATCATTGTTTTCAAATTTTGTCTTTCAGAAAGGTTTCCTAAAATCATATAATTAATTTCTACATTTCAGAGACCATGATGTAGAATAGTTTCCCATTTTTTGTCTCCTATTTATGAAACTTAATTTCTTGGATGATTAACTACTTTTAAAATAAAACCATGTTTGCAGTACTGTATACCTTCATTTGTAGAAATAAAGCCTTGGATAGCCATTAATTACAGTTTTATCTTCTTTTTGTCTTACAGAAGACAGAAAGGAATCCTTTTTTCAATGTTGCAAAAATGATGACATAACATTATCAACCTAAATCAATTTATGGATGGAATTTAATGACAGAAAATTAATGTATAACAGAGTTCTTTGTGTGGTATTACCTTAATGCAAAAAATAAATGGAGTTTTACTTTTCAGTTTCAATGATGTTGGTTATGATTTCTCTGAGTAAGCATAATTTTGTTTAAAAACCTAAGTTCATAGCAGAAGCCAGACAATTGCTGTCAACCTAACGCAGTCATTGAGTCTTTCTATCTGCTGCTAATATCCCAGCCATCCTTTAGTTGATCTTACATCTCAGCTTTCAGAAAATGAGTGATTACTTCTTCATACCCTTTCCCTTCGGCTTTATAGAATGAACTGAATTACTTAATAGGTCTCGTTCTGCCCTTTGAATTCAAGGTCTGAATTCTCTGCTGAACTATCTAAGAGTCTTAAAAATAAATTCTCAATGAAGTCATAGCCTACATTTCTCTTTGAACTTTTATACAAATGTCACAATGCTCTATTATACAAAATTAATTCAAAACATAATGTTACATATACTCTTACCCTTTACTCAGCTTTCAACTTCAGTGATTCCTCATTGCCGCTGTTATGAATTTTGGAGACATAGGTAAATGGACATAAGGGCATTAACTAATAAAAAAAAAACAGTTATAGAGCTTTCTGAATCATGAGCAATACACTATTTTTGAAAAAAAGAAAAGTTTTGATTATGGTTTTGTCCTTTCAATAGTGTTATTTCAAAAATAATTAGTCCATCTTTATGATAGATAGCATATAGTCAAGTAATAAAGCAAATCTGACATCAAGTAATGGAGTTTGGAAATAAAATGGTAAGATGAAATCCATAATATTCAACTGCATTACCAAATTAGATGTGTAAGCCATATTTGTATTTCTTAAGTGCAAGTTATATATTTTTAAAATAATGTAGACAAAATATTATCTAAATGACCTAAAAATAATGATAAAAACAGATTTTGTTCTAATGAAAAAAGGAGAAAAAAATAGAGGGATTGTAGACCCTTAGTTGGACATGTAATGTTAGAAATAATGTCACTGATACAAAAAGGAGGAATCTACAGATCTCTCTGTAGCTCCTGCTGGGTGGCCCCAAACAGTGGCTGACTCTGCACCTCCTTGGAGATCCAAGAGCCAGTGTACCCAGTGGTCAGTATGAGACCATCCAGATTACAACTCTTCACAAACATAAGGGACACATTGAAGGGGCAGACTCAGTGAGCACCAAAGCCCCACTGAAGCAAGTCCTGCCCCATAAGGGTGTCTCCTGCAAAGTAGCTCTCCCATTATATTTGCAGCTGGTCCCCACAGCCAACTGGACTGAAGGTCATTTCCTCCCATTGACACCAACAGTAATCAAGGCTCAATTATAACAAGACTGTGCACACAGCCCACAATGGGGTGCAACTAGAGTTGCCAGCTCAGGTAACTGGGGAGGCTGAGCCACTGGGCCCTATAGGACACCTACTACATAAGGCCACTCTACCAACTCAAGGAGACATAGCAGCTCTATCCAATACAGAGAAACAAACACAGGGAAGCAGCCAAAATGTGGAGAAAAAGAAACAGGTCACAAATGGAAGAAAGCAAACTGCTGGATATAGAGTTCAAAACCACAGTTATAAGGTCACTCAAGAATCTTCTAGAAACCTTAAAGGGACTTAGTGAGATGTTCAAGGATCTTAGTGAGAATGCCAAAAAAATGGAAAATTACCAGTCAGAAATTAAGCATGCACTGACTGAAATAAAGAATAATATACAGGGATTCAACAGTAGACTAGAGGATCCTGAGAATAAAATCAATGATTTGAAATATGAGGAAGCAAAAAACACCCAACCAGAAGAGCAAAAAGAAAAAGGAATCCAAAAATATGAAGATAGTATAAGGAGCCTCTGGGACAACTTCAAGCATACCAACATCCGAATTATGGGGGTGCCAGAAGAAGAGAGAGAGCAAGATATTGCAAACCTATTTGAAGAACTAATGACAGAAAACTTCCCCTACATGGTGAAAGAAATAGACTTACAAGTCCAGGAAGCTCAGAGAACCCCAAACAAGAGGAATCCAAAGAGGACCACACCAAGACACATCATAATTAAAATGCCAAGGGCAAAAGACAAAGAGAATCTTAAAAGCAGCAAAAGAAAAGCAGTTACCTACAAGGGAGCACCCATATGACTGTCAGCTGATTTCTCAACAGAAACTATGCAGGCCAGAAGGGAGTGGCAAGAAATATTCAAAGTGATGAACAGCAAGAACCTACAACCAAGATTACTCTACCCAGCAAAGCTATCATTTAGAATTGAAGGTCAGATAAAGAGATTCACAGACAAGAAAAAGCTAAAGGAGTTTATCACCACCAAACCAATATTATATGAAATGCTGAAGGGTATTATTTAAGAAGAGGAAAAAGAAGAAAAAGGTAAAGATAAAAAATATGAACAACAAAGTGGCAACAAATACATATCTATCAACAATTGAATCTAAAAATCAAACAAATAAAAAATCTGATGAACAGAATAAACTGATGAATGGAATAGAATCAGGGGCATGGAAATGGAACAGACTGATGATTCTCAGAGGGAAGCGGGTGTGGGGGTGTGCGGGAAGAGATTAGATAAAGATCTTATATGCATGTATGCATTCATTACCTATGGACACAGACAATAGGGTGGCAAGGGCCTGGGTGGGGTGAGAACTGGATGGAGGTGAGCTATGGGGGTGGGGGGGGGAAGAGGGACTTCTGTAATAATCTCAACAATAAAGATTAATTTAAAAGAAAGAAATAATCTCAGCCAACAGTGTCATCTTATAATGGGGGAAATATATCCCAGCAAAAGAAACGATACTGTGTAAGTCATAATGCCATAGGAACTGGATCTAAAAACTCATGTTCCTTATCATATCAGAAATTACTAAGCCAATATTATTCAAGAAGAAAGGTAATTTAATTTTGATTTCTCAAATCGCTTATCAAACAAAAATATATACATTCATGGGCAATTTATTCTGTACCTCTTAGTTGTTCTCCTTTGCTATAATTAATGCTGAAAACATGACTGTAATACAAAAATAAAAAATTTTTACCAGTAAAATTTGAGGTTAATTTTCTGTTTTGTGTTTTATAGTCTATAAAGATTATTAAGATTAGTTTAAGATTTAATTAGGTTATCCCTATAAGAGAGTTGCATTTGCAAAATAAAATTCAAAGAAATTTAATTAAAAATGAGAATAAAATTTGGTAGTGATAAAAAGACAGAACAATTAATATGACAGGGTAGCAGAACAAAACAGAACATATAGAGGGTATGAACAAAGAGAGATGAAAAATGGCACTTCCAGTTGATTACATGGTTTTTAAATGAAATAGGTACACAACTAAATGCCTTCAAATCTCAAGGTATTTTTAGAGAAAAAACAGCACTTTGTGGGTTAGATACTTGATACATGTGTGCACACTTCAAGTCAATAGCATGCAGGAGTGTTATCAATGTCTGGCTGGTTGGAATATTAGTCCAAAGCTCACTTATATCACTGGTCTCTCCTACAATGGTGCTTTATTTTATCTAGCCTGCAAACTCTCTCTACAGATGGAAGAAAAGATGCCATCTATATGACAGGGAGTGGTCGCAGAAACTTCTGATTTTCTAATTTTCTCAACAATCCTAAATTCCTGGCCTTATATACTTTTTACATAAAGAAAGACCTGGAAACGCATAGGGTTTTTTGTTTGTTTGTTTGTTTGTTTGTTTGTTTGTTTTTTAATTAATGAGCAAGGCCTTATTTCAACAGGAAGAAATAATTGGACTACATCATTGGGGGGAAAAAAAAAAGTAAATTTAATTCTCTGTGGCCTATCAATTCATGAGAAGAATCCAGAAAGTAATTCAGCTGGCTAACCTAATGGACATGTATTTCACAAATATTTTTTGAGGAACTATTACATACAGGTTCTTGTTGTAGGCCCTAAATTTGCTGAAGTGAACAAAACATATGTGGCCTCTCTCCTCCCTAAGCAGGAGACATTATTCTAAATAAAATCATACAATCCATTTTACGCCAGTGATACGTATTCTGAAGAATAAATCCAGAGTGTCATGATAGCATATCAGAGAGAAAACTGGCCAAATTTAGGAAGTAAGAAGGAGTATGTCAATAGGACCAACATCTTTACAGGTGAATTCACAACAAGGAGTTAAAAGGGAAAAAATAATAATAATAATAAGGAATAATAAGACAGCAACTTGAGAAGAAAGCATTTTAGAACAAACAACAAAGGATTTTTGTTATACTTTCTTGTCAGGATGTACATTATGTATCATTGATTGTTGTTTACTTAAATAATTATTTATTTAATACTTATGCAGCCCTCAGCTGGATACCACCTCAAAGTCCAGATTTCCAGGCCCTGTCAATTATTCCACTTGCATTTGTGGTAAAAAAACAAATTGCTTTAAAGTTGTTTTCCTTGTTGATGCCTGAGTTACTACAAAAAATTAATCCTATTTTTAAAACTATATTTTAAGGCATCAAAATAAGTCTCAGCATTATTGGCTTTCAAGAAAGAAAAACATATGAAAGTTAAATATCTTCTATAGTTCTTTCAGCAAGTAATGCTTTATGTTAGACCTATTCCCTATTGACAGGTAAAAAAGAATGACAGATCAATTTGAAGGGGAAAAAATGTCTGCCTATTCTGGAGTTTCTCCTTTTTTAACCTTATAAACCACTAGGTAATAGTTCACTGGCTTTCCTAGAAGTGGGTGGGGTTCGGGGGCAGGATGGGAGAGGTCAATGGGGAAAAATGGGACATAATGTAATACTTTCAACAATAAAGATTTAAAAAAACATAAAAATAATAAAGTTCACTGGCTTGAAGTTGGTGATTGTCTTTGACTTGTCTTCAAGCTTCCCTGAAAGTTTCCATCTACACTGAGTGGCCAGATTATTATGATCTCTGAACGAATAATAATCTGGCCACTCAGTATATACATAACTCTATTGGGAGTTTATATTGATAACCTGTCATAATTTTTACCTGAAAATTCAACCTTTTATTGTTCTTTATTTTATTGCCTCTAATATATATATTAGAGGCCCATTGCATGAATTTGTGCATGGGTGGGGTCCGGCCAGCCTGGCCAGGGGGAGGGGACATGGGCAATTGGCCGGCCTGCCAGCTGGTCGAACTCCTGGTCAAGGAGACAATTTGCATATTAGCCTTTTATTATATAGGATATACACTAAGTGGCCAAATTATTATGCGTTCAGAGATCATAGTAATCTGTCCACTCAGTGTATAAATCTTTGAGGATAATAATTGCATAGATACACACAGAAGCGTTATTGAAAACATCCAATCCATTCCCTAACATATGTCTAGGAGATAGAAACTACCTCTCCCATCCAAAAGCGGCAAGACTTTACATAATTGGATAAGATGGACAATATAGAATCTACATGCATTAAGGGTTTCCAATTTTCAGTGACTTTATTAAAAAGATGGAGTAAAACAACTTTTATTTTTTATAAAGGGGACTTCAATAAAGAAAATAATTAGCCACATATGAATCTTCAATTATGTTTGGGAAGGACAAAGCAGCAACACAGACACACACACACACACACACACACACACACAAATTTTGCTGGATCCCAATCTAGGAGTTGTATGCTTACCTTTGCTTTTACTTTTTGTTATATTTTGCCTCTCATATTCATTGATACAAAAAGTTGGCTAAGTTTAAATCAAGTCTAGACTTATTGATTGCAACTTGTCATTTAATTGTATATTCTGTTATATAGGAATAACAGGAAAGCATTCTGAGATGTTTGCATGAAGGGTGTCATGCATAGCAAATCAGTGATGGATGGATTCTATACTAGGTTTTTAAAAGTATTAGCTAACCTACTTACTAAACCACTTAAAATTTTTTTTTACATCTTTGGATCTAGGGAGACAAGGAAGACTGGAGGGAAACAAATGCTGTATTGATTATTTTTAAATGTTAAAAAGAGTGATCACAAATAACTTGAAAGAATGACATCAATAGTTAATAAAATAATAGACCAGATATTCAGAGAGAAAATTTTAAGTTCAGAGGCAATAAAATAAAGAACAATAAAAGGTTGAATTTTCAGGTAAAAATTATGATAGTTTATTAATATAAACTACCAATAAAATTGGGGGGGGGAAACTAGCAAGTAGAAGAAAGAAAAACAGTGTATATGTGCATACAATCATCAGTTAATAAATGAGGTCTGAAAAGACGTATGATTTTTTTTAAGTATTCTCCAAGTCATATTCAAGTACACCTATTCTTATATTAACCAGCACTTTTTGTTTATACTCTTAGCTTTAATTCTTATGTGCTCATTGAACTTGAAAAATTCCAAACAAGGTAGAGAGAGCTCTTTAGAGAAAATACATGAAAAAGATATGTGTTGTAAAATATTAAATTTCAGTATGAGTTTCTGAAAACAATCTCCCATCTATACTGATATGTGTATAGATATTGGAGCTAAGAGACCTTAGTTAAATGTTGGCCCTTCTAATATTCTAAATACATAACCTTAAGCAATCTTCTTAATATTTATTAACATAATTCATATAAAAGGGGTTATAATACATTCTCTTCAGTTTTTGTGAACAGAGCATGTAAAATGTCAAAATTATGATAAATACTATATCATTGGTAGTTTTAAAATACTGAATTATTTAAGTTAATTTTAGATATTTCCATCACCTTAAGTGCTGTCATTTAGTAACAAATTTTAATGATTTACCTGCTTAATTCCAGGCACTTTCCCAGGTACTGGGAATGCAATAGTTAGGTAAAGAAATTGAGTCCTAAGCTAATAGGAATTTGACATGGAGGTGGATTCAAATATATATTCACAATAGCAAGAAATATATATATATATTCAAATTCCAATAAAAGCTATGAAAAGAAAGGATAGATATTAATCTGAGACACTGTAGACTAAAAATCTTTCTATACATTCTGATTTTTAACCCATGTTCTTTTTTTTTTTTCTATATCAACTGCTTTTCTACAGGTTTTGTCTCTTTGACCTTTACAAACTAATCCAGTTTTATGCCAGCTCAATCTCAATCATCCACGTGGCCCTGCCTCCAACAGGGGTGGGACACTAGTACCTTGAAGGGTGGATGGACCCATGTTTCAAGTCTCAATTGTCACTGCCATTGAGATTTTTGACATTTGAGAAACCCAATACTCACTCACCATCCTTCCTTTTTGCCTTATTTATTATCTAATGTAATTAATCTTTAATTTAATATGTCCCCCTCCAGCTAAAATGAATACTGTGAATACTCCACAAAGATTCTCTCTCTCTCTCTCTCTCATTTTGCTGTCCTATCCTGGATACCAAAGCATCCTAAGAACATATTAAACATATTAGAGCACACTAGTGATTTAATCAATGTTTTGTAATCAATGAATAAAGACTAGAGATATGATTGCAAATGAAATTAAAAATGGTAACAGGCCCAAGAACAACAAAAATTATGAACTAAATGTTTTTCTCCTCCCTTCTTATGAGTTTTTTTCCCTCTTAATTTCTTGTTTACTTTCTTTAATTTTTACCCCTTCTCTGCTAAATATTCAGTGTAAAGTAAGAGATTACCATTGGAAATGAAGAGAACATGAAAGAAGAAAGAAGAAAGAAAGAAAGAAGAAAGAAAGAAAGAAAGAAAGAAAGAAAGAAAGAAAGAAAGAAAGAAAGAAAGAAAGAAAGAAGAAGAAAGAAAGAAAAAGAAAGAAAGAAAGAAAGAAAGGAATAAGCCCTGAGGAAATTAGAAAACATTGAGTGGGACTAGGGCATCTATGAAATGACTGGAGGCTAGACGGTAGGAGGGCTAAGCATACTCAGGCATTATCAGACCTGTCAAATAGTTTGACTTTTTCCTAAGGATACTACAAGCCGAAAAGGGTTCTCTTGAAAGAATAACATGACCAGATTTGTGTATGTATTGCTCTAAACTCCTGATATTCCTCCTATATTTGAATTCCCTGTTTTTTTCACTGTGCCTACAGTAATTTCAGTTTAATATAAATTGTATAGAGCAAGAACAGAGTGGACCTTCTAGACACCTTTGACAATCCAATATGGAGTCAATGTCATCCATGAGAGTTATGTCAAGTGCTATGTCAACACTGAGGCATTGCTTCTCCAACCGCTTCTATCACGTATGCTCCCCTCACTCTGAGTAACCTGTGTGTTACATTGGCTTATTGGGGAGGTCCCTCCTAATAAACCTGTTATTGTAGAGAGACACAAACAGGGATGTGATTCCTTTCTGGGATGCTCACAAGCAAATTGTACACGGCCAACATTTACATCATAACTTTGGTACAAGACATCATTCGTTCCTTAGACAAGGTACCTCTCCAGGGAGAAGATTATATTCTCCAAACTCCCCACTGCTGTTTCCAGGTAATTACTTCTCTGTCTGCTGTTAAAAACGTATGCTCTTTTCCTCTGAGCCTCCTACAAACTACCACAGTGATCTGACTTCATCTCCGTGCTTCTGTCTATTAAATTCAGGGCAACTTCCTTGATAGTCTCCCTATTAATTGAGGATATGGCACCTGTTTCACAGTAAATCATCAAATCTTATTACCAATCTGGAACAATCTCATGTGTATGTGAACAGCTTCTCCAATCTCATTGTCAAAATGATCTTTACAAAACGTAAATCAGAACATGTCACACTACTCCTCTTTCAGATTCCTTTACAGCCTTTTTTCCTCCTCCTAGATTAAAAAATGCACACAGCTTAGCCTGTAATAGTAGTTCCCAAACAAGTGTAATTCTGTCCCCAGAAGACATTTAGTCATACCTGGAAATAAGTTTGATTGCCACAACTGGAATAGTGCTATTTACATCCAATGGGTAGGGGTCAGGGATGCTGCCACACATACTGAAATACACAGGGCAGCACCTCACAACAAATAATTATCTAGTCCAGCGTGTCAATAGTGCTAACGTCGAGAACCCCTTGCCCATAAAGTCTTTAGTGATTTTGTACCTTCCCATCAATCCAAACAAATCTTTACTGTTCTTCTCACTCAGCCACTCACTTCACTTGAGTCATGCCAGCCTCCTTTTTGGTTTTTATATTGCCAAACTTTTTCCTAACTGGAGGGCCTTGGGCATTATCGGTGCCTAAACGTGTTTATTTTGACCCATTTGAGATGGAGAAAAGTGCACTGTGGTGGATATACAAGTGGAATGAATAGGCCAGGGCTCAGGTGTGGAACTGGACAGCTAAAAAGGCCTAGCAGAATTCAGGACATGTTGAGGCATATAAAAGAGTTAGAAATTTTACCTAAGGATAATAGAAGCCATTGATCAAATAAAAGCAAGGGAAGAGCATGAGGAAATTTCTATTTTAATATAATAATAGTGTTTCTAAGAGGTAGAATTTATTGACCATATTTTAATATTCAGATTTAGGTATTTCATGAAGTTTTAACCCCAGATAATCTCCCAATAGTGCCATGATAAAGTGAATAGCACTATTCACATTAATACTAGTAGGTGAGAACACAAAACAAAGTGGTTAAGACTACTTCCCAGGGCCACACAGCTCACAGTAGGATAGGCAGAATTCAATCCCCAAACTAGTCTGATTCCAGACTCAGGTCTGTTATCATGAACTAGAAGCCCGGTGCACGAAATTCGTGCACGGAGGGGGGTTGTCCCTCAGCCCAGCCTCTACCCTCTCCAATCTGGGATCCCTGGAGGGATGTCCGACTGCCCGTTTAGGCCCGATCCCAGTGGGATCAGGCCTAAAGGGGCAGTCGGACATCCCTCTCACAATCCAAGACTGCTGGCTCCCAACTGTTTGCCTGCCTGCCTTCCTGATTGCCCCTAACTGCTTCTGCCTGCCAGCCTGACCACCCCCTAACCACTCCACTGCCAGCCTGGTTGATGCTTAACTGCTCCCCTGCCAGCCTGTTTGCCCCCAACTTCCCTCCTCTGCCGGCCTGGTCACCCCTAACTTGCCCTCTCCTGCAGGTTTGATCACCTCCAACTGCCCTCCCTTGCAAGCCTGGTCCCTCACAACTGCCCTCCCTTGCAGGCCGGGTGCCTCCCAACTGCCCTCTCCTGCTGGCCATCTTGTGGTGGCCATCTTGTGGCCACATGGGGGAAAGATCTTTGACCACATGGGGGCAGACATATTGTGTGTTGGAGTGATGGTCAATCTGTATATTACTCTTTTATTAGATAGCATAGAGGCCTGGTGCACGGGTGGGGGCCAGCTGGTTTGCCCTGAAGGGTGTCCCAGATCAGGGTGGGAGTTCCCTTGGGGCATGGGGCAGCCTGAGCAAGGGGCCTGTGGTGGTTTGCAGGCCAGTCACGCCCCCTGGCAACCCAAGCAGAGGCCCTGGTATCTGGAATTTATTTTCCTTCTATAATAGAAACTTTGTAGCCTGGAGCGGAGCCAAGCCTGCTGCTCCCTCGGGGCGGCAGCCATTTCTGTGGCAGTTAATTCACCTTCTATAATTGAAACTTTGTTGCTTTAAGCAGAGGCCTGAGCCTGGCCAGGGTGTGTGGAAAGCTTTGCTTCCCCTGTTGCTGGCGGCAACCCTGGCCTGCTCTCTCAAGCTCCATTCTGCCGTCATTTGTTTGAATTTGTTTACCTTCTATAATTGAAACTTTGTAGCTTGAGTGGAGGCTTAGGCCTGGCAAGGGCAGGCGGAAAGCTTGGTTTCCTCTGTTACCTAGGAAACCTTGCTCTCTGTGGCTGTAGCCATCTTGGTTTGGGTTAATTTGCATACTCACTCTGATTGGCTGGTGGGCGTGGCTTATGTAGCAGAGTGATGGTTAATTTGCATATTACCATTTTATTAGAGAGGATAAGCAGATTCAAGAAAGAATGAGACAGGCAAATCAAAATAGCGATTCTGTGTAACAGGGCTGGGGAAGATAGCGTCATTAGAAATGGAAATCCAAGGAGTAAGGAGAGATAGAAAATTAGATGGATTTAAGGGGAACTTAGGACATTCAGTGAATAGGACTTGAAAACTGAATGTGAGTATAAGGGAAAGAGTGAAAATTCATAACTAAATTGGTTCCAGTCTGGAATAATAGGGTGTATAAGTGTTATTATTCTTTATTTTTCAGAATTGTTAAATATAATGGTAGAGGAAATGGTGGATATTTAAGTTAGATAATATTAGTTTTGTGATTATACAGAAGTTCAATCTACATGTATAAAAGGCTATGCGACTGGCCAATAGGCTGGTAAGTATGGTGTGCACTGACCACCAGGGGCAGACACTCAACTCAGGAGCTGCTGAGTGACAGCAACGTTGCAGAGTGCCCTCTTGCACACCAGGACCCCTCGGGGGATATCGGAGAGCCTGTTTCTGCCTGATTCCCAGCAAGCCAGGCCAAGGGACCCCACCTGCTGGAGGGACCCATCACTCCACAGACACCCTTCGAGTCCCTGAGCTGCCCCAGGTGTGGCTGGCCAGGGAGGGACCATGGGAGGTTGGCTCCAGGGCATGTCTGGCCCGTCTCGCCCAGTCCCACCCTGCTGGCCACCTTCTAATTAATTTCCTTTCAATGTGCATGGATCTATGCACTGGGCCTCTAGTAGATATATAAAAATGGTTCAGAAGCAAGGTATATCCTCTGAGTTAGAGGTTAATAATCAGCATGCAGGTAGTAATGGATACCAGGACTTGGATGGCATTACCCTGGGGGAGTTTGTAGAGTGAGAAAAATGTACTCATTTACAATATATCGGATCCTCAACAAATGTGAAAGTGGGAGAGACAGAAAACTCTGCAAAAGGTTGACCAAAAAGACACAGCTAGAGCAGGAGGAAAATTCAGGCAAATATTAGATGTAAAGCAAATATTTTTTTAAAAAGAAAACAGGTGAAAAATGTTCAATGTTTTTAGAACTTAAGTGTGGTAGAGACCAAATAAAATTTGATTAATGACAGTGGTCAGTGAGAATCTAGATGAAGACACTCTCTTTGGAGCAATGGGAAGAAAAGAAAAACTGTAATAGGTGGAGCTAAAAAAATGGACAGTGCATGCAGAATGAAGATAGGAAAGGATCAATTTGTGGTGAAGAAATGTGAGCTTAAGTATAGGAGTAACAAAACTTTATTGAAGAGAAAGAGAAATGGAGAGAGGGAGGAGGGGAGGGAAGACAGGGGCAGGGAGAAGAGACCATGAGAGAGAGTGTGAGGAAGAGAGGGGAGAAAGAGGGAGATACTGAAACAATTCATAGAGGCACTTTCTTACTTGACATGATAGAAGGAGATAACATCTAGAGTACAGATAGCAGCATCAGGCTAAGAGAAGTATATAATTTCCCCACTTCCTGGGGCGTGGCGGGGGAGGGCGGTTGGGAGGGAGAAAAGAGGGAATGCAAATGCAGATGACAGAAATTGTGGAATTAGTTACAGGTTCTTCAGGGCATGGTTCTGGAATGTCACTGTTCTTACAGTGCAGTGAGTGCTGAAACTATGTCATACTGACTGAGAGCAAGAGTCAGGTGGGGAGGAACGCAGAGGGACTTAAGGAATGGAGAAAATATCTGAAGTAGCTGTAGCACATGGAAGAGAAAGCAAACAACAGAATAGATGGATCTGTCGACTTGTTGCACATGCACTGGAAAAGATACTGATGTGTACAGCTGTTACATTTTTCACTAGCAATGTTTAACCTCCTGAAAATAGCCAAATAAGGAAGACAAATGGGTTCCTTCAAAACTGAGGCGCTGTGAGAAAGACTGAAAAAATAATTGAGCAAATTGCAGACTACACTCACAAGAGAGTTGCATATAAGCTAGAGATGAAGTAGAGATTTTTTTTTTTTTGAGGTCAAAGAGTAGTTAAATGAAAAAAGTAGAAGAATAAGAGGTAGTGATTAAGTATAGAAATGTATTGTATCTGAGATAAACTAATCCGGTTGGTGACTAGGTCCCTGTATGGTCCAGAGTTGAAGGAAAGAGCACAGGAGATATAAGGTCAAATAAAGTTAAGATCAGGTGTAGAAAGGTTATCTGCTTCCCTTTGCCTCCAGGCCATTGCCTTTGCCTTCACTTTGGATGACAGTAGGACTTGTGCAGAAAATAGCCAGATGCCAGAGCTTTCTAGATTTCAATTCTGTTTATGACCTCTAATTCCCTCCTTTCTATAGCAATTGTTTCTATTCTTTTGCATTGCAATTTTTTATACATTATTTCATTTCACTATATTTATTCAAACCTTCTCAACAAGAAACACTCCCTCTTCTTCACTAAATTGACTAAAAACACATTCATATAATTTGTTTTAATTGTGTAACTTTTTAGACAACTATGATATAACTGAGGAAACATAATTGGTTAATGCAAAAGGTTGTATAATAGGAGACTGATGTTTCAGAATCCTTGTAGTTTATCATGCAATCTTGGTTTTACTAGAACTATAGTGGACCCTGAGAAGAAACATTTATTTGATGTAAAACCCAAGAGGAAATGTATCTGCTGAGATGGACTCCCACCATGGTCAACCGAGGGTCCACATTTTATGAATAATAAGAGTCTAGTGGCCTTTTGCTGATAGGGAATTATCATGTGCTCCATATCCAGAGAAGAACCTCAGAATGAATTTAGCCTTCCCACATGATGCCTGCTTGTTTATTCCTTCTGGGTCAATCACTACAGGGAAACCCTGGTTTCATCTTTCTACCAAAGAACTGAGGCCTGTATTATTTGGCTACTTAATTTACATAAAACAGATCTAATTGAGATCTTGGGTGGGAAGTTTTGCTGTAAAGCAATCTTATCAAACTCAAAGGCTAACACGGGCCAAATAAACAAGGTTTAAGTTTATGTGGGTTGCAAAAAAAAAAAAATTCAATTTTCATAGAAACATGTGGATAGTTCTCTCTTTTCCACTTCCAGCATGACTAGAGAGCGGTCCAGTTTTTGAGTAGGGGTGGCTGGGGATTGAGAAAATGAAAGAAAAAGACAGACACAGAGATAGAAGTAAAAAGCTGGGACCAGGTGGGACCTCTGCCCTCTTCTGATGGAGAGACAGTGACCCAGAGCCAATATAGAGTGTTTATTTTATACCCCAAATACCAAGAAGTTTTACTAAAAGTAAAGACAAAGGAGATTATTCGCATTCTTGGGTGGGCCTGAGTCCTATTCATTCCTGGTGCTTGTCTGGATTTACATAATAAAACCCACTCCCAGGCACCAGGGCAGAAATGCAGGTCAAGCTGAGAACACTTCTGCCTTTTGGCAGAATGTGTTTCTAGCACTTGGCTTTGCCTACCGCCCTGGATTCAGTTGACAATTTAAAAAATGCCCATGTGCTTTCCCAGGAGCTCTCTACAGAAAAGTAGGTTTATTTCAATAGAGACATACTGAATACAAAGGGCTGAAATAAATGAGTAATCATTAACATAAAATAATAGAACATTTTAATAAAATTAATATTTTTTCTTGAACATTAACTTACCAGACACTGAATAACTGCACAAATTAGTAAGCGTAACGTAAACCTATCTTTCTTGTTCTCCGAAAGTGAAATATTTCCTGTTGCACAAACCAAACAAGCCAGTACAAGATTAATGTCGTGGCAATCGGCTGCTAAAATATTCACTGCTAGTATTAGTGGAGAGAAATGGTGCACCTGCGAGTAAGGCACATAAGGGAAATGAATGCAACACGATTATAGTAATCAGTCATTAGAGAACATTGTAGTTCATCATTAACCCTTTGCACTCGCTTACTTTTTTCTCGATTCCTTTATTCTACTCAGGATTTAATTTTTTAAATACCCCAGATTTTACAAAGCGCGGCAGTAGAATAAAAAACTGGAGTTTCTTTTCATACAAACTTATTTATTTGGATTTTTTTATATTTCAAATTATTGATACATTCAAAGAGTAATTTTAATCTCTATAATTTTTCATGGTGTGATATTTTTTGAAACATTCACCCACATGAAGACCTGGTTTACATTCACATGTTTCGCAAATATAAATCGTCTCTCTTCTTCCTCCTTTGATTTTTCTGTTAGAACAAACAACACAATCTTCGTGTTTTTTGTTAGGACGAGGTGTGATTATATGGAGCTTTCCATCTAAACATTGCTCTAAGTTAGTGGATAATAATCTACCCCTGGAAGTTAGTGTACTGGTCTAACCTTTTTCACGTGACTGATGTGTCTTAGAAACAAATAGCCTTTGAAGATGCCATTGGTGAAGCTTAGGTGGTGGCATCAGTTGAGACGCCATTTACATTTTACTTGTCCTTTCATGTTAATGAAAACAAGAAAAGATACTGGAAAAATAGACAAAAATCCCCTTTCCCCCCCCTGGTGAAACTACTTGTCGAGTGTGGCTCGACATACGAGCTGCTACCAATGCTAACCGTGTCGAGTCACACTCGACATCCGAGTGCAAAAGGTTAATAATTATGTATAACAGGATATTGTAAAAATTAAGTTACAAAATTTTTATTAGAACGTTTCTTACATACCGTTGTATTGGCTGGGCCGCAAGTTTGACATGCTTGGTGTAAACTTTACACTGTAAAGGGTTGCCTCCCCTTTTTTTCAGTGGAACACAATTTAGGTTGCTGCCTGAATCTGTGTCTCCCCAGCTGCAGCTCCTTTTGACTCAAATGAATGCTTTTTATTATTTATTGCAGTCGAAAATTAATTTTGGTTTACACCATGATAAAAAATTGCTTAGTAACTGCTTTTTCCCATCTGTAAAAAGAACACTTAATGTTTACATATTGAAGATATTTATTAAATGAAAAGATGCATGAAGAAGTCCACCCTCTTGAGTAAAATTATAATATACATTAAATCTTCATTATCAACAATTAATATTTATTGCAGATAAAAATGAACCCAAGAGAGAGAAAGTGATCTTTAAGAAACAGGTGAAAACAAAAAGATTTGAAAATCAATAAGGTAAAATTGCCTTCCTCTTAAAATAATTAAATTAAAATCAATTTATTGCCAAACCATGGGCTACAATTCATTTAGCCTTTATTTTCAGTATTGGAATTTGGTACACTTATTGATAAGGAAGACTTTTAAATGAGGATAACCCTAACCATGCTCATCAACACAAATGTACTTTAGAAGGACTTCAGATGATATCTACAATCCTAGGTTGAGGAACAGGTTTAATTTTTTTCTCTTTTTTAACAGTGTTATTGAGATATATAATAAACTGCATGTATTTAGAGTGTACAACTTTATATGTTTTGACAAATGTATGCATCTGTGAAACCATTGCTATATAAAGATAGTGAACATACCTTTTTTCCCCCAAAGTTTCCTTATGTCCCATTGTTAGGCATAATAGATAGCTTCTGGGGCAGGAGGAAGGGGAAGTGTATGGGGGAGGGGAGTTTATCTCACCCACTGAACAAAGAAGTCAGCAGTCCTGGCACTTGCCAAGATAAAATTGCCAGATGTTCTTATAAATTCTGGGAAAAGCCACAACAATGTAAAAGGGGGACCTTAAAATCTAATCTGTCACCCAAATTATCTAGCAGGGATTTTGTGATGGCTATAAACTGCCTAGGCCTTTAACTATTTGTCTGTTTCCTATTCTAGTTGTCCTGGCTTACTAGCTTGTCTCATCTTATATTAAATTTTCTCATGATGCCTATGTTCACTTGATTTTTGTGTTGTTTTCTTTTTCTCCCTTGCCTTTCACTTTCTTTTTCTACCTGGGCCTTAAAGGAGTCTTTAATTTGAAGTTCATAGCATTCACTAATATATAGCTGAGGAATAATCATGATATAAAAATGTTGGTATAGTCCAGTATATCTTTTTGACCTACAGTTTCAATTATGTTTTTTAATTATAGAAAAACTAGTAGCCCGGTGCATGAAATTTGTGCACGGGGGGTGGAGGTGGCCCTCAGTCCAGCCTGCACCCTCTCCAATCTGGGACCCCTTGGGGGATGTCTGACTGCCGGTTTAGGCCCGATCCCCACAGGATCCCACAGGGATTGGGCCTAAACTGGCAGTTGGACATCCCTCTCATAATTCGAGACCGCTGGCTCCTAATTGCTCACCTGCCTGCCTGCCTGATTGCCCCTAACTGCCTCTGCCTGCCTGCCTGATCACCCCTAACCACTCTGCCTGCCAGCCTGCTTTCCCCCAAATGTCCCCCCTCCCCCTGCTGGCCTGCTCATCCTCAACTTCCCTCCCCTCCTGGCCTGATCGTCCCTAACTACCTCTGCCTTGGCCCCGCCACCATAGCTTTGTCCAGAGGGACATCCGGAAGGTCTCCCGGAAGGTCTTCCGGCCTAATTAGCATATTACCCTTTTATTAGTATAGATTAAGTTTTGAGCCCACTTATTGTTTCTTTAACTAGGAAATACGATTTTTTAGATGTTAGCTGCTCTCTTATCTCTTATCCTCTTGACTGATGTCTTTTAATTTTACCTGTCCTCCTCATTTCCTCTTCTGTTTCTAAGATTCATCCTATCCCTTCATGAAAATGTATAATTCTTTTTAAGGTAATAGTAATCTCTCAAAGTTTACAACATGAATAGTTATATCAAAGATACTGTTGTTGTTTTTTTTATCATGTCAATAGTTTTTAATAAAGAATGTTTTAATCTTAACTGAGATTTGAATCTTAGTTAGGTAGGAAGTTGGACATGAGCGGCTGGGGTGGGGCCTGCCCTGGGGTCTTGAACAGACATTGGACCAACATTGCCTTAGGACTGCCTCTCTATGGGAGGCCCAGCAGCCAGCAGATAGTGAGCAGGAAGGTTTGGAACCAGCCAGATCTGGCACAAGCTCAGAGGAAAATGAGGTGACCTCAATGCGACCTTACTAACGTCCTGGAGTAATTATAATAAACTTTGCATTTTCGTTTTTACCCCTGCCCCTGTGGGTTTTTCTGTATGCATTATGGGAAAGGGCATGCCCAGAAGAAATATAGTTATGTAACCCTTTTCTGTCAATCATCCCTGAATACAAATGAAAGTCTCCACCCAGATCCTTCATTTAAAACATATAACCCAGGAGTTCAGGGCCATTGACTCGACTGGCCATCTCCTTGCTTGGAGTGTGTCTTCAATAAATCCCACTTTGCTTTACTTTCATTTTCGTTGACCTTAAAATCTTTTCTGGGTTGACAAGAAAAACTGAGGTCCCCGCAGGTAACCCTAATCAGTAACAATGTGATTTGAATGTTTATATTTTCTTGCAGCATAAATTGTTTATTAAATTTACATCACATGCAGAGTTATACGAATATAAGCAAGGGACCAATATGTCTGTTTGGCTGGTTACAATCTAGACAACTTTGGAGAATTTATGAACTCTTTAAACTGCAAGGCTACCATATAATAATGTAGATAACAATCATACATCTTTAAAAATGAGATAATATGTTCCTGAGAAAATACATAGCTTATATCTAAGGAGTACCTCATATAATTTGAAAGCTCCAGTCAAATTAACTGTTTTAGATATTAAGTATTATCCAGTTTAGCACTAAGGACGTTGGCCTTTCAATATGTCCTGTGGAATAATTCTGTCCAGTCAATTATGCAACATTTGGTTATGCAAGGGAAAGGAGCCCTATAAAATAACAAACCATGCAAGTGAAATACTGATGAGCTGCTTCTATATTGCTTTCTCCCATTGATGTTATTCTAGTAAATCTGTTCCTGTGTTTAAGATGGTTAACCTGGCACTTATTATGATAACAGCATATGAGAATAAAAGAATAAATTACAAAGTGCATGATTCCTATTGATGTACGCATTTGTTCTCTATCAGGAATGTGCCTGGTAACAACAGTCAAACAATGCTCTTTACCTTCCAAATTGAACATTGCACACTGCCTGACTTTAGACATAATTACTTCACATAATTGTTTCTGTCAAGAATAAATGAAGCCTTAAAAGAACAATGCAATCATTACAAGTGGAGCATCTTAAGATATATATTATACTGGGCTTTTTACCCTTAGTGCTTTCTGGGTTTTGATATTAATGACTGAAGATTCTTAAAGTATGCATCTTCAGGCACCAAAACCAGATATCTGAGCACCTGAGCTATTCATGGATAATTTTAAATACACTTTTGTTGCTCAATGAAAACCTAGTAAAAGCAGTATTTGTTTGCAGTTCATTTGTTCAGCACAAGTGAAAACATGTTGATGATGCGGGTTAGAATAAATGTGGGATCAACATCCATATTTTTAACACAAAACAATGCATATTTTGCATTGATAAAATAAGTGCTTTCTTTGAGTTACTGAATTTTACCTTAAAATTCCTGGTTTGCAAAGTGTATTTACATCTCATACGCTCAGATTTAAATGCACTGAATGAAAACTATAAGGTATTTTACATAATGCATAAAACCTGAGACAGTTATAACTGCATAAGCCAGTAATGCATTGCACTTTATCTGCAGTGATGAGATTAAGAGATCATAAAAAAATCATTGTGTTTGGTGGCTTTTTATAACCTAATTTATTCTAAAACAAGAAAGACACCAAACTTAAAAATGTGTGGGTCCACAAGATAAGATATTTCTGTGATGTGGATTAAATATATATATATTTCTTTCACAAGAATCTAAGTGTTATCTCATTAATTCATTGACATATTCAATTAAAAAACCTACCAGGAACCCTGACCTCATGACGTTTTCAATCTATGATATAAAATAAATATTAAAAAGCATATAAGTATAAAAATTACATAAGCATAAATTTAATTGTGTCAGAAATAAGTAGGGTGCAGTGAATGTTGCATAACTAGGGAGACCTGAATTATTGTGGAGAAGGGGTTGCCAAGACTTCCCTAAGAAAACGCCTTGGAATTGAGATGGAAGGACAAGTAGGAGCTAACTAGGCAATTCTCTGTGGCTGGGTTAAGGCAATGGATAGGGACTGTGGCATAAGGGAAGGTTTTACAGCCAGGCTGTGCTCAGTTACATGGGGCTTAGTAGCTACCCTGTGATATTTTTCCACCTTTTAGGAAAAATGGAAAGAAATACCTTTAATACAGAATAAACATATTTATATTAGAGCGTACAAAAGATTCATTTGATTCCAATGTACTGAAGCTATTGGGAGGAGTGTGCATATGCAAAAGTAAGTATAAGAAAGTAGCTAAGAGCTGTTGCAGTAACTCCAGCCAAAGATGATAGGAGCTTGGATTAGGGAAGTATCGATAGAAAAGAGAAAAGCACACATATTTGACATATATTTTGAAGGGAAGAAGTAGGACCTGGTAGAGTAGACATGGGGAGGAGGAAATAGAAAAATACCCCAAAGATGGCTTCCAGAATTCTGACTTGTGCAATTGAGTGTTGAACTGATTATATAGTAAACAAAGTCACTCAGAATAGAGTTTGTTCAAGATTGGATGGTAGGATCATTGACATTTGGATGCATCAAAAGCAAGCTCTTTTTGTGGCAGTCACATAAAAGACTTGAAAAAAGCAGTAGAACAGATAATGCTGTGGAGCTCAGAGAAGACTTCCATGCAGGAATAAAGGCTGAATGACTGATTATAAGTAAACTAGAGGCCCAGTGCACGAAATTTGTGCACAGAGGGGAGGCGGAGTCCCTCAGCCTAGCCTGCACCCTCTCTAATCTGGGACCCCTCGAGAGATGTCTGACTGCCCGTTTAGGCCCGATCCCACCGGGTAGTCGGACATCCCTCTCACAATCCAGGACTGCTGGCTCCCAACTGCTCGCCTGCCTGCCTTACTGATTGCCCCTAACCGCTTCTGCCTGCCAGCCTGATCAACCCCTAACCACTCCCCTGCCAGCCTGATTAATGCCTAACTGCTCCCCTGCCAGCCTGTTTGCCCCTAACTGCCATCCCCTACAGGCCTGGTCACCCCTAACTGCCCTCCCCTGCAGGCCTGGTCCCCCCCAACTGCTCTCCACTGCAGGCCTGCATCCCTCCCAACTGCCCTTCCCTGCAGGCCCGGTCACCCCCAACTTCCCTCCTCTGCTGGCCTGGTCACCCCTAACAGCCCTCCCCAGCAGGCTTGATCGCCCCCAACTGCCCTCCCTTGCAGGCCTGGTCCCTCCCAACTGCCCTCCCCTGCTGGCCATCTTGTGGTGGCCATCTTGTGTCCACATGGGGGCAGGATCTTTGACCACATGGGGGCAGCCATCTTGTGTGTTGGAGTGATGGTCAATCTGCATATTACTCTTTTATTAGATAGGATAGAGGCCTGGTGTATGGGTGGGGGTCAGCTGGTTTGGCCTGAAGGGTGTCCCAGATCAGGGTGGGGGTTCCCTTGGGGAGTGGGGCGGCCTGGGCGAGGGGCCTGTGGTGGTTTGCAGGCCAGCCACGCCCCCCGGCGACCCAAGCGGAGGTCCTGGTATCTGGGATTTATTTATCTTCTACAACTGAAACTTTGTAATCTGGAGTGGAGCCAAGCCTCCTACTTGCTCTATGGCGGCAGCCATTTCTGTTAAGATTTATGTATCTTCTATAATTGAAACTTTGTAGCCTGGAGCAGAGGCCAAGGCAGGCCAGGGCTTCAGAAGCTTGGCTTCCTCCATCGCCGGGGGCAACCCTAGCCTCCTGCTCTTTCCAGCCCTGTGGCTGCTGCCATTTCTGTTTGGATTTATTTATCTTCTATCATTGAAACTTTGTAGCCTTGAGTGGAGGTTTAGGCCGGCAAGGGCAGGCAGAAAGCTTGGCTTCCTCCATTGCTGGGGAAACCCAAGCCTCCTTCCGGCTCTCTGTGGCCGTAGCCATCTTGGTTGGGTTTATTTGCATACTCGCTCCTGATTGGCTGGTGGGTGTGGCTTGTGGGTGTAGCGGAGGTATGGACATTTGCATATTACTCCTTTATTAGATAGGATTCTCTTCTACCTGGCTTTTGTAACACTATTTTCTCTGTCTCTTATGTTCTCCTTCACTGGATTATCTTCCTCTGACTTCCTAAAAATTATAAAATTTCAGTGATTTGTCTTTTTCCTTAATACTCCACTTTTGTGTTGCCATTCATTCTTCTTTTTTATTGATTAAGGTATTACAAATGTGTGGTTATCCCCCCATTGCTCCCCCACCTTCCCAATCTTGCCCTCACCCTCACCTTCTTTTGTCTGCGTCCATTGATTATGCTTATATGCATGCATATAGCTTGAGCTTCCATTAATTCTTATAGCTTGAGGTGTTTTCTGTATATGAATGACATGTAAGTGAGGAGACAGTGTTATAACAAAAAGCATATGGGTTTGGTGTCACTTATGGTTTAAATACCAGCACTACCACTTCCTGGCTGCAGATAAGTTGTTTAATGTCTCTGAGCATCAATTTTCTCTTCAATAAAATATATATCATTATAGTATATGAGTATAATACAATATTTTTGTGGATTTTAAGAGAATCCACAATGCACCTAGTAGGTTGTCTACAAAGGATTTCTCTTACTACTACTAAACCTATTTCTTCAACCCAGAACCCTTTTGGATTCCAGATCTATATATCCTGTTGCATTTTTGACATCATCTGGGTGGATAAATTTTAACACACCAGCTTTCCTCAAACTAACTCCCCTTTCTGAATCTGTGTCTCACCAAATTGCTTGCACTTTTATTTCCCCAATTCCCTTCAAGTTGCCCAAACCAGGAAGCTGAAATATATTTTAATTTACTTATAAACAGTCATTCTGTCTTATGAAGCCAATGCCCATACGTATTTCTAATCCAATTATATCGTCTTGATGCTTAGTGTATCTTCAAAACACAATTAAGCTTTTCCTAATCAGTCTCCTGGATGGTTTGCTTCTTCCAGGAATATTCTCCTACCATCTACCTTACTTGGTGCCAAGATCACAATTCTAAAACACTAGATTTGCTATGCATTACTTTGCTAAGAAAAAGCAGTGCCCCTTACCATTCTAAGCCAGGACCTTTGAAGTTTCAGTTCTTGCCTAACTTTATAACTTAATCTCCATAAATTGTAATGTAATCTATAGCCATGCTGAAATATGTGCTGTTTCCATGTTACACTCTAAATTTTTGTTTTTCTACCTAGAATATCCACCCTCTCACAATCACTTTCTCCCCACCCATTTATGAATCAAATCAAATATCACCTTCCCTGACTCATCTCCATTCCTAGTTAAGGTCTAACTCATGTTTCCTTAACAAATTATATTATTGTGCATTGCCAAATATTTGTTTACAGTACTATTTTTCCCTTGCCTATAATGCCCTCTGTCCATTCCTCTATGGTATCATATAGAACCCTATAATAAATAAGAATATTTTGAAAATATATCATGATACCAAATGCCAGTCTAAGAATTCTCTTTCATGTAAGAGTTAGTGTTTCTGGATGTCTCCCAATTTCTTCAGTGACAACATGTCAGAAACATAATTAGGTGAGTATATGTTTTGAGTAATTTTAATTAAAACTTATTCTGGGAACCTCTGGAATTGATTTAGGAAGATTACTATGCTTACATAGTGAGGTACAGTGAGTTTAGAGAAAAATAATCTGGATTCATAGTCATGATTCTTGAATTTATGAGCCTATAAATGAGCAAATTATTTAGTTACTAGAGGCCCAGTGCACAAATTTGTGCATCAGTGGGGTCCCTCGGCCTGGCCTGTGGACATCCCCCGAGGGGTCCTGGGTTGCGAGAGGGTGCAGGCCAGCCTGAGGGACCCTACCAGTGCATGATTGGGGCCAGGAAGGGACCACGGGAGGGCTCCAGGGCATGTCTGGCCCATCTGGCCCAATCCCGATTGTCCGGACCCCAGCAGCAAGCTAACATACAGGTCGGAGTGTCTTCCCCCTGTTGGTCAGTGCATGTCATAGCTACCAGTCAAATGGTAGAATAGTCACTTAGGCTTTTATATATATAGAGATAGTACAATGTTACATCAATGTAAATGATCATTGTAACAACCATAATTTTCTCCCTATGAATATTAAGAAATAAATAGCATAGTTGCTCAGGGGTTACATTTAGAAATAAGCATATAAGTTATATACTCAGTTGCTTTGAAAGGAAAATACATAATTTGAGAAACCAAGTTGAGGCAGGGCACTTAATTATGCATTATACTTGACCATTCCTGAGGTATTTTACAGATATTCAAAACAGAAAAAGATCCACTGGTAAAATCAGATTTTTTTAAAGTATCAAATGTGAAAATAATCGTACTTGACATATGGTTTTTTACAAATAAATTCTACTATAAAAAAAGTACCATTTTTTAAAATTCAAAATTAGATATCTAGGCATTCTGTTTTGTTTTATTTTTGGAAGAAAGCCAAATGGCCATAATATGGGTGGGAACAGTACCATAAACAGGCTTTGTTTATTATATGTTTACAACCACTGACTTGCATGCTAATGTTTGTTTCCAAACTTATTTAGAATTACTGGCATGTAGTACACAGTCTTAAAGGTAGGAACTCCTGAATATTTTTTCTGTATAACCTCTTAGAAAGTGGCTGCCTTCCATATTTTGAGTTGTCACTGTGTATATACAATCAAGATAAAATTTTCTCTAAGTATAAAATATAAATAACCCTTACTTTTAACAAACAGCATCTAAAATATGAAATTTGTAGGTTAACAAAACTATCTACTAGATTAAAAATTAGATGATCTTTTTACAGTATTGAGCTGTTAACTGTGTGTTAAGATAGTATCAATGCTAATTTTGTAGAATTTCAAGAGGAAAGAGTTTTAAAAAAACAGTAGTGGCTACTTGGTCTTGAAATATGTTTATTTTTTGAATGTCAGTGGATGAGTCCTTCATAATTTAACATTTTAATCATTTCAAGGTGATTTGCTTTTGCTGTGAGAAACCCTGTGTTGGCACTTTCCCCACATGTTTCCTAGGCATGATCGCATATTAGCTGCAATTTTCTCTACAACATAAGACTTAATTATGCTAAAGAAAAATGCTTCTTTTTTAATAAAAGGTGTAAAGTACCACAGGTATCCAGTTTGAACTAATACTAAGATTAGAAACTCATTACCCCTAAAAATGTCAGTTCTGATGAAGCATTTTAAAAAATTCCAAGAATCAAATTCAAAATGTCTTTACTAAGCTGTTTTATGGTCGCATGTACCATTGGAAATGTGATGAGTCTTCATGTAAAAATGCTGATTTGAATTAGATTTAGAATGTATGTCATCCTCAATTAGCCTTTCTTTCATCAAAATGATCTCACAAACACGGAGAATGAATCTTTATTTCCTCCTTTGCACATGGGAGGTCATTTGTCAGATTTAATACACATCTTCCTATGTCTTCCTACATGCTTGGAGTTCAAGATGGATGGCCACAGACTTCCTTAAAAGTTTCTAGCTTGAAATTTAAATATAATTTTAATAAAATGCCCAACCATTCATAGTGAGGCTGGAAATTAGAATACCATTTACTAAAATAATATTAACATCTTTCCATCTGAGGGGGAAAAAAATTTCTTTTGTCCCCACCCTCAAAAAGGGTAAGTTCATACATTAGCAATTAGCTAGGTAATCCAGGGCAAGAAACATACAGTGAACATTCTTTTCTTGAATCATTCTGATAGTTTTATGACCTAGACTAGAATTAATACTATTGTCTGTGATATTGTATAAATACAATCACTTATATTGTGATTGTTAAATTCAATTAGCTTAAAGTATTTTATAAATTAAAGTCCAACAGTTGGGTAATTATGGTGACCTTATACATAATATAGGTGTCAGTTTAGTGATTATGAGACACATGAAAAATGCAACCTGGATAGACTGACTGCTGGTATCAGATTTATATTCTGAATGATTTCCCAGGGAACCCCAATACATGGTTATGATTGCCTTCTAGAGAGATTTATTTATCCATTTATTAAGGTGCTATTTGCAAACCTACTGTTCACAAAGCAAGTCCCTGAGGGGTTGGGCTGTTTATGAGAACATTTGCGTTCTTTCATTTATAACTGAACAATTATCCCTTGGAAAACACTGAAAAATAGCTCTTGAGTAAAGAATCACCTTCTTTTGCAAGGCTCATCAAAGATTTGGACTGTTCAGTCTAATAGCATCTTTAAGATGAGAATATAGAGCAAGCTAATAGGAAAATCTTCATTCCACTTTAGCAATAAAAAGGGTGGCTGCAAAATTTGTTTTGTGCAGTACCTGCTATTCACCACTCATATAAGTAGTTAGAAAATAATTCTACATACTGCATGTTTATGAAACATTCAGCTCTATAACATCAATAAAATTTAACCAAAAATATTTAACACATTAAAACACAATACTTTGAAAAGTTCAATGGAGGATTCAAAGGAAATAAAAAAAAAAAAAAGACTTTGTTTACAGAAAGAGAAAAAGTATAAATGGAACAGTATGTATGTAAAGTTTTATGAATCTTATAAAGAAAGATGCTTTATAAATTCAAAGGTAAGAACAATTATTTATCTACAGGCATTTTGATATGGATTAAGATTGTAATGTTGATAGTAATTGCTTTTTTTTAAGACTTCAGGTGAAGTACTTAGAAAAGACCCTAAAGCTTCTGCTCTAACGAGCAACCTATTGAAATTATTATATCTCCAGTTGTATTTCAAGTTTCTACTTGAAGTTAATAAAATTATTAATATTGTGCTAAAATTTATATTTAATAAAGTCATAATATTAACTCCATAATATATTACAATTTTCAAAGAGTAAAATGGCAGTAATTTGTGATATAAATGTTAAACTAGTCTATAGCTATTTAGGATTATTTATCATTTATTAAGTTTATATTGTAATCAATTTAGATAGTCACATGCATTTGGCTTAATAGATAAAAGTGTACTAAGCAAAAATCTTTAATAGAATATAAATATCACATTTTGGAAAACAAAGGATATATAACCCTGTGGTGAATGTTGCAATAAAAAATGGAAGGTAAAATTTGAGAATAAACTATCTTGGTATTTATTGTTTCTTACATTTGAAAACAATGCATATAGTACAACATATAACATAAAATTTCATTGTATTTATTTGATATTAATTTTAACAGTAATTTTATTTATATAAAATAAAAGTAATATTTCTTATATAGTAACTAGAGGCCTGGGGCACAGTGGGGTCCCTTGGCGTGGCCTGCGGGGATCAGGCTGAAACTGGCAGTCCAAAACTACCTGATGCTCCTGCCTGCTGTTTCTGCTCATTCCGGCCCTGCTGCGCCTGCCGTCCTTGGTAGGCTTGCTGCCACTCCACTGTGGTCTCCAGTCTGCTGCGGCCAGCCATGAGCCCTGCTTCTGGTGCTGCATTGAGCGTCTGCCCCCTGGTGGTCAGTGCATATCACAGCAATTGGTCGACCAGTCAACCAGTCCAATGGTAGCTCAGGCTTTTATATATATAGATTAATTATATATTTAAGATTTAAATATGCCATTCAATTTTCTTTCCTTTTTATTGAATTCATTGGGTGACATTGGTTAACAAAATTATACAGGTTTCATGTGCACAATTCTTCAATACATCATCTCCAACCAAGTCAAGTCTCTGGCCATCACCATTTATTCCCCCATATACCCTCTTCCACCTCTCCCCTCCCCTTTCCCTGGCAATCACCACACTGCTATCCATGTCCATGAGTTTGTGTTTTTCTTTTTTGTTTTTTTTCTTGATTTTTCTAAAAATAAAAATTTTCTGGGTTTTGTTCAATACTGCTCCCATTTTGTAGTCTTTGTTCTCATGGAAATTATATTATATCATAATTAGGAGACAAAGGCAACTAACACATAAATTAATCAATAAATAACTTTAGTAGTAGAAAGTATTATTGTGAAAATAAAACATTATAACAATGCTGGGGCTGACCAGCAGACCCTGAACAACAGATAAATGATTACTTGACACAGGATTGCTGTGAAAGAGAGGTCTAAGGGACTGCCTGGCTAAAGGAGCCAGACAGCTTCAATTGCCTACCTCTTTAGGCTTTTATTATAACAGCTGTTTGGGATAAAGTTTATCTTTTAGATACAATCAGTAATCTTCGGAGGACACATGTGTCTGCAATGTCCTATAAGCAAGGACACCTAAAGACTAGGCATAAAGATGCCGGTAAACACCCAAGGGTCTGCACGTGCACAGACTTGTTTGTATAGGTCAAGAAATAATTAGGGGCACTGCCTTCAACTAACTTCTTTAAGTCAGAATTTGGAGAAACATGGGTGGGCTGCCCTCAGCTAACTTCCCTTTTTGGAATTTCCTCCTTACAAACTTTTCAACCAAGTCTCCTGTGCTTCCCTACATAACAAGGTAGACAGTAGATGGTAAGAATAGACAGAAAAGGCCTGTATGGATGTTACCATTAAGCCCAGACAAAGTGGTCAAGGAATGAAGACATATAAAAATTCCTGAATGGCATCCCAGATACAGGGAACTGATATATAAATGTTCTGAGATAAAGGAGTTGGGTATGTAAGAGAGGCAGAGGGCAGATCAGTGTGGCCAGAGAGATCATGACAAAGAAGATGACATAAGAGACATGCATGGATCAAATAGCAGTGAGGATAATGATGACAACTCTTCTAACTTTTATTCAGCATTAAATATGTGCCAATCATGGTTTTAGTGCTTTACATGCAGATTTTGTTGGACCTTATCTGTAATGTAAGACATTTATTATTTATTCAAATTGAGATGAAAGAGATGTCTTTAAGAAATATCACTTAAAGTTATCTCTTATGAGGTAACAGTGGTAATTCACTGTTATAAGGAGAGGAAATAGAGAAAAACATGATTAAGGGCGTGATTCTTTTTTTAAAGATGATTTTAAAGTGTGTTTGCATGAAGATAGGGAAAAATCTAGTGAATAAAAGTAATGACTCAGTTTCTTCATCATTAAAATGGGAAAAATAAAGTAATTTATTGTGAAAATTCAGTAAAATGTGTGTGCTTGTGTATAATCAAATAGTAGTTACTAAGATGATGATGATGTTTATGATGATGATGATGATGATAACAATGATGGCAATGACAATGATGATAAAGGAAGAGGAGATATATTAGAAGAGGACTAGGAAGAAATTACCAAAACAAATCCTTGGGTAAAAGTGAGAGTACAACTTATTGTGAGCATGCATTTTTAGTCTTAATAGAAAGGAAGGTAATACTGGTAAAATATCATGAATTTGATTAATTTGATAATGTAAAATTAAGTTAGTGCTCACCTACTTCTATTTTCCTAATGAAAATGTAATTTTTAGACTCAAAGACCCTATTGAATGAGAGAATGAGATGTTTGAGATAAGAAAAGATGGGAGAATGTTGAACTAGGTATGTAACAGTAAGAAATCAATTTACTAGAGAAACAAGGCAAGATTGCCTGGCAATGTTGAACATTTTTATGATATTATTATTAAAATATTTCAGTATCATGCCTCTCTTTAGAAAAAACTAACTGGCTAGACATAATTGACTTAAGTTTTGTAAAGTCGCTGCAAACAGAAAGAGTAAAAAACAAATGAAAAGACAATTAAAAGGAAAATTTGTCAAAATTAGTCAAATAATCTTAAAATTCTTTCAGGGTTATTTTTCTCAAAGTCTTTACTTTATATTGATATATTACTCAGTGTTACACATCTATAGCATCAAAGTACAAGTATCTCTTTTATAACATTAATAAAAACGCATTTTGTTAGAACAAAATATCTCCATTGACTTTATATCTGTCAGTTGTCAGAAACCAAAATCTTGACAGAATGTATTCCCTACTACTTCAATAACATGAAAAAAAAAATGGAAAAAGTCAAACAATATTATGTAGTGATATAATTTCCATATAAAACTGCAAATACAAAATGTTTGGTGTTGCAGTAGGTTCCCAATATTCCTGACTGAAAAATATAATCACACATTGTAACCTAAATTCAACAGAGCTACAAGCAAAAGAGGTACTGGGGCTTAAACTATATGATGTACTATAAACAACTTGTCCCTACTAAGGAACTTGCCTAAAAAAATAATAATTTAATTAATAATAAGTACAACATTTTGAAATAGTCATGGTTCACTCAAATATTATTTGTGGCTTGAAAATGTGTGAATTATTGTAAATAATATTCAGAGGTGAGAGCCAACATTAAAAGTTCAGCTCTCAATAATTGTTAGAAAATTTGACTGCAATACATCCTATCTAATAAAAGAGCAATATGCAAATTGACTGTACCTCTGCTACACCCACAAGCCACACCCACCAGCCAATCAGGAGTGAGAATGCAAATTAACCCAACCAAGATGGCTATGTCCATGGGGAGAGCAGGAGACTTGGGTTTCCCGGCAATGGAGGAAGCCAAACTTTCCATCTGCCCTGGCCTGCCTTGGCCTCCACATAAGCCTACAAAGTTTCAATTATAGAAGATAAATAAATCCCAATAAAAATGGCAGCAGCCACAGAGTGAGCTACAAAGGTTACAAAGTTTCAATTATAGAAGATAAATAAATCCCAGATACCAGGGCCTCCGCTTGGGTTGCCGGGCGCTATGGCTGGCTTGCAAACCATCACAGGATCCTTGCCCAGGCCTCCCCACGCCCCAAGGGAACCCCCACCCTGATCCGGAACACCCTTCAGGGAAAACCAGCCAGCCCCCAACCGTGCACCAGGCTTCTATCCTATCTAATCCTCCTATCTGATAAAAGAATAATATGCAAATTGACCATCACTCCAACACACAAGATGGCTACCCCCATGTGGTCAAAGATGACTAACTCCATGTGGACACAAGATGGCCACCACAAGATGGCCAGCAGGAGAGGGCAGTTGTGAGGGACCAGGTCTGCAAGGGAGGGCAGTTGTAGGTGATCAGGCCAGCAGGGGAGGGCACTTGGGAGGGACCAGGCCTGCAAGGGAGGGCAGTTGGGGGTGACCAGGCTGGCAGAGGAGGGAAGTTGTGGGTGACCAGGTCTGCAGGGAAGGGCAATTGGAGGGGACCCAGGCCTACAGGGGAGAGTAGTTGGGGGGGACCAGGCCTGCAGGGGAGGGCAATTAGGGGTGACCAGGCCTGCAGGGGAGGGCAGTTGTGGGTGATCAGGCTGGCAGAGAAGGGCATTTGGGGACAAACAGGCCAGCAGGGAGGGCAGTTGGGGGAGACCAGACTGACAGGAGAGGGCAGTTGGGGGTGACCAGGCCAGTAGGGGAGGGTGGTGGGGGGCGATTGGGCCGGCAGCGGAGCAGTTAGGTGTCAATTGGGCCGGCAGGCAAGTGGTTAGGTGGTGATCAGGCTGGCAGGCAGAATCAGTTAGGGGCAATCAGGTAGGTAGGCAGGCAAGTGGTTAGGGGCCAGCAGTCCTGGATTGTGAGAGGGATGTCCTACTGCCGGTTTATGTTGGATCGGGCCTAAACAGGCAGTCAGACATCCCTCAAAGGATTCCAGATTGGAGAGGGTGCAGGCTGGGCTGAGGGACACCCCCCCCACCCTTGCATGTATTTCATGCACTGGGCCTCTAGTTAGAAGTAAAAAGAGACTATTGCCAATAGCCTTCTTTTAAAAGTAAGTTGGACAAAACCACAAAAGAATCTAAAAACTAATAGTGTCCCCTTGTCTACCACCTATCTTTTTGGTCATTACTACTTCCCTAATATGGCCTCTGTTTCAGGAGTTCTACTGTGTTTAAGTTTCTCTAAACAAGAATACTGCAGCCAGATTTGAAGATAGAAGTAGCCCTGGCTTGGGGCTCAGTTGATTGGCTTGTTATCCTGTACACCACAAGGTCCATGGTTTGATTCCTGGTCAGGGCATATACCTAGATTGTGAGTTCAATCTCCAGTCAGGGAGTGTACTGCAGGCAACCAATTGATGTTTGTCTCTTACATCGATCTTTCTCTATTCCTGTTTCTCTCTCTAAAAATCAATAAACATATCCTTGGGTATGTATTGGAAAAAAAGAGGAAAAAAAAGACAAAACTAAAGCCGAGGCCATTCTCCTACAGCTATTTCTTCTAGAAAACAAGATCATGCAGGAATGGGGATGTAGTGGCCAGACTCTTTGTTCCAATTGTGGGTAACAGACTCATGATGTCAAGAGGTGGTTGTGGCAAGGACAGGTTTAGTGGCAGTTGACAATCAGTGCTACTGGTAACAAACATGGTCTCTCCACCACTGAGGTAGCAAGGGTTATGCTCAAATTCATTTCTTCTCTAGGCCTTCCAAAAATTCTGAAAGCATCCAAATACCCTGTGTTAAATTCCTTTCTGCCCAAAATAGTTGTTTCAATTATTGCAATGGACTCTAATATAACTGCTTTCCATTTTTATTATGCTTTTTTACCAGTAAAAAGCAATCATCTTGTTTTGTCCTATAGTAATATCATAAAGTGTATGATACAGATGAAGAAAATGAGGCTCAATTTAAAAGATAGCAGTTTGTGTTCAACATAATTTGTTAAATACAGATCATATAGAGAAAACTCTGCTAAGTGATATATCTTCATTATCATTAATGCACATGGCGATTCTCTCTGGTTGTTATTACTGCTGTCATTTCACTGATATAGAAAAAAGACTAAAAATGGTCAAGTCATTTCTTCCAAAGCCACATGGCTAGTAAGTGGTATATGTAAATTCAACCCCTGATCTATCTGGTTTTCAAGGCCACACTTTGACCAATATGATATATGCACTTTAGGGGAGGCCCAATTATGGAGGCGGGGGAGGAGACTAGATGGGGAGCAAGGGTAGGATGGATGTTATAGAGTGAGAAAGCCTGAATGTCTCAAACTTACCCCACTCAAATTCTAGTTCCAATACGCTCCACCTTTGCTATTAAGGTACCTTAAGTATTAATGCAGTTTCTACATCTGAAAAAAGTAAATATTTCTATTGGATTATTGCAAGAGTTACACAAAATAGCGAACATGAGTTCCTAGGTCAGAGGAGGAACATGTTTTGGTTCATTTTCCATCTCCCATTTCTCAGAGTCACATATTAGCAAACCACTATGACATTTATAGCAACTTAGTATATCTATCTATCTATCTATCTATCTATAGTTGGAAAATCAATGTATACATTGTTGAGCATATGTTTTTATTAAAGTTATACTTGGTGTGCTTCTTTCTTATCTTCTTTCCACAGTCACCTCAATACTTAATAGCTTAACAAAATAATGATCCAAACTTGCTTAAGTCATCTGATTGCAAAATATATTTATTGCCAAAAGAAATGTAGTGGTAATGGAGGCGATATAATAAAAGGCATTTTTAATTTATCAAAGCAAAAGTTGTTATAAAAAAGCAAAAACTAAACACCAATCATGTTAATTTCACTGCACATGAATTAGCATGACTGATCCACAACATTAGATATATTATAAGTTAACACATAAACTTATGCTTTAATAATGAATAATCATAGACACTGAAATTAATAAAGTAAAAAACAAATATATTGTTCACACTATAATTTATAATGAAATTTTATATTATAAATTATAAAATATACTTATTATAATGTGATTGCTAATGACATTATCTCCATCAATCATTTTCTGTGTCCATCTGTCAGGTGGCTCTGAAATTTGGCTGGAAAACTCAACAATATATTTGTCAAGCAGGGTTATTTTTTACATAATTAATATATTTCTATTAAAAATAGACTTAATGATATAAAGCAGTATCAGCTTGAGATAAAGAAAACTGTTTCGTAGTCCCTTCTCTTCTAAAGTAACTGGGTGCTCCTAAATACTCTCTCCAGATCTCACTTTATTCACCTTTATATCAAAGTAGAGGCCCAGTGCACAAAAATTCATGCACTGGGGGGTGTTCCCTCAGCCCAGCCTGCCCCCTCTCACAGTCTGGGAGCCCTCAGAGGATGTCCTACTGATGGCTTAGTCCCACTTCCCGTGGGGAGCAAGCCTAAGCCGCAGTCTGGCCTCCCTCTGTGGGAGGCAACCAGGCTGATCAGGGGAAGGCGCTGCCCTCATCACCTCGCTGCTGCTCCCACTGCCAGCCATGGTGGCTGTGAGGCCTGAGCCCTGGGCCTCGCATCCACCGGGGATCACGGCTGCCTGAGGCCATGGCTGTCTGAGCCATGGCTGCCGTGAGCCACGGGCCTCGCAGCCGCCGGGGATCATGGCTGATGTGAGCCCTTGGCCTCGCAGCCACTGTGGCTTTGTTCAGATGGACGTCCTGATGGACGTCTGAAAGCTGTCCACCCTATTTAGCATATTGCCCTTTTATTAGTATAGATTTACTAGACTGCATTTTATGCAATACACATAGCAAACATCACACTTATTTTGAAAGGCTATCTGGCTACCCAATTGATAGTTTTTTTTGGTTAATCCTCACCAGAGGATATTTTTTCCATTGAGTTTTTTAGAGATAGTGGATGGAAGGGGGAGAGACAAAGAAAGAAACATCAGTGTGGGAGAGACACATTGATTGGTTGCCTCCTGCACACACCTGACTGGGGCCAGGGATCAAACCTGTAACCGAGGTATGTGCTCTTGAACAGAACGGAACCCACAACCCTTCAGTCTGTGGGCCAACACTCTAACCACTAAACCAAACTGGCCAGAGTCTCAATCGATACATTTTGAAATAAATATAATCTCACTGCACAATAAAGAAGTACTCCAGCATATAAGAATGCAAGAATACATAAATGCTATAACAATCAAATTATTTCAAAGATTGAAATTAACAAAATAATGATCCAAACTTGCATAAGTCATCTGATTGTGAAATATGTGCTGAATCCTTAATGTTATTTTAATAGAACATATTTAACAAATCCTTTAAGATACTTTCTGCTTTTCAAAATCCATATAAAATGAATAAACTGGTGAGCTTTGTGAACAAGAGAAAAGCAGAGATAGAATGTCTCTCTGAACTGAAAAGAAGTAGCAGATGTCTTGAATTCATGAATTACTGTCCACAGTGCACCCTACGCTGTGACAGTGACATGTAAGTTGTAATTGAGACATGATCTTTAAGAGGAAAATGTATTGAATCCAGAATGTATTTTGGTTAATCAGGCTAAATGAAGGGGGAGTTGATTATCATGCCTAAAGCAGGCAAGTAGGAATACCACTTCTGATTACCAACAAGTGGAGCCCTTGTAATGACTTCAGGGGAAAAAATCTGTTGGAATAAAGTGAACATGCTAAATATTTAATTTTTATAAGATAACCTTTTTCTAAATAATTTCTATGGAAAGTAAAACAGTGTAACATTAAGACATATATTGCTGACATAAGAGTTAATAAAGACATAGAATCCACTAGCGGAATTAATATTCAAGTGGCTACATTGTCTCTGAGGCACTTGAATATCAAAAAGGAAGAGATGATTTTATTGATCGGGGAAATGGCAGCAGGTTATGCTTATTGTATATAATAAAGACTATTGATTTTGTTAAGCAGAAAAATGGCACTTTAAAAAGCCCATTTCATATCAACTGCAACTGAATGGTACTTTCTACCAGTTTAAAATTTTTCAGAATCATTTTTAATGGAGCAAAAAGTATAATTTGTCAGGAACATCCTTTATACCAACAGAATAAGAGTTCATTGCTATAATGAAGGTTTTTCTCTAATATCTAAATTGAAATTGCAATCTATTCAACTAACTTAAAATTATAGGCCATGTTCTCCTTGCAATAAAAGTACTTCATGTTAAGAATAATTTCTTCAGCTTACACCACCTAAAAAGTTTGAGAGGAAAAAGATTTCTTCCTAAGAAAATACAGAGATATTCAAAAGTTGATGATGATACTTGAATTGAAAGCAAATATACATTATTTCAGAAAGTTGTAATTATTTCAGTGAGTAATAAGACCTAAACTGCTGTAGGCTTCCTAGAACTTCCTGCAATCTACCACTGAATCACTATTTATTGATGTTTTACAATATGCTAATGGAGATGACAGAGCTTGCTACCACTTTAATAAAGTATCTTCGAAATAAGACTAATAATTTGTGTGTAAATCTATGAACATCTGAGTATAATAGGACAAAATAGTATCACTAGAAGGTAAATATTTTGATTTTATTTGTGTTTTAGAATTGACAGATTTATTATGAAATAAACTGTTGGTAGACAGGTAAGAATCCTAGTTTCACTGAATTCACCCAATATGTGAGCATCTCTGAGGCTGATCTCAAATTCTTTCAGGGGACATAACTACACTACATTTTTCAGACTGACTGGTGAGGTGTAACCACATGGCTAAGATCTAGACAATGGAATGTGAGAAGCGATAGGTGCCAATCCCCTGACTGGCCCACCAGATTTCCCTTTGTGCTTACCCATGCTCTGTTCTCTTTTCAGCTGACTGCAATGGTGATGGTCAAGGTAAAAGTGAAAGACAAATGTTGAAGGTGGCATAATATTTACCTTTCTGCATTCCTGACTGATATAATGAAAGAAAACTTCCCTTCCCTTTCCTGCTATAGTTTTTTTGCTCACTAAGAACTATTATATTAGCAAGAAAGAAACTCAGTATATTTGAGCTAATATTAGTGAGAATAGCTAGCACTGTCTTGACTAATACCGAATTTTGTAGCTTAAGTAGGATAATGCTCTAAAAACAAACCTAACTTGTGAGTGTTTGCTTGTGTTATACTTTGAAAGGCAGTGAGGACATATACTAGGATAGTAGAGTGGGAAGTTTGAGGTGTTTGCTATACTTTTGCATAATATTTGGTAAAAATACTGCTAGTAAAATTTGAAAAGAAGACAAGTGCTTACCAGGCCTCGGGCTTTAGAGGAAACTGTTGAAAAGATCCAGAATGATACTATGTATTTTTTTTAACTTGCTGCATTTAGCAGGATATTGCAAGAAAGAGATGACCCAAAAAAAGGAATTGGCCAGGTTGCAAACAAAAAGGAACAGAGAACATTCACAAAACTGGGAACTCCCAGGGTTGGAAAAGGGATCAGCTTCTATATCCTAAACAGTAGGATAGAAGTCTAGAAAAGTTTTAGAGCAACAAAGCTCATCCTAATATATAAAAACCCAGGGTCCATAACGACTGATCAAAGGCTCAACCGAACACCAGAAGTCAGTCCTGCAGTAAGTGCTGGGTTGCCGTGGCGACCCAGTACTGACTGCCACCAGTGTGGGTGCAGTGACCCAGGACTGACTGCCAAGAGGGCTGCAGATCAGGCCTGAAGAAAGGTCCAGAGAGAGAGGCAGGGTCTGATCCACAGCCTCCATGGAAGCTGTTGATCAGCCATTGCCTCCCTCTTTCTCTCCAGGCTTTGCCAGCAGCTGTGCCTCTGTTTCTCTCTGGGCCTCCACAGGGGCTCCTAGACAGCCCCGCCTCTCTGATCAGGCCCAGAGATAGGCCCAGAGACACTGACTGGCATAGAAACCGACCAATCAGAACCAAATCTGGGTGAACTGAGAGGAGCCAATGGCTGCCTAGGAGGCGGAGCTTTTGACACTGACTGGCATAGAAACTGACCAATCAGAACCAAATTGGCTGGCAAGGGAGGGCAGTTAGGGGCAAGATCAAGCCTGCAAGAGGGCAGTTGGGGGCAAGATCAGGCCAGCAGGGGAGGACAGTTGGGGATGAGATCAGGCCAGCAGGGGAGGGCCATTGGGGGAGAGATCAGGCCAGCAGGGGAGGGCAGTTGGGGGCAAGATAAGGCCAGGAGTGGAGAGCAGTTAGGAGTGATCAGGCAGGCAGAGGCAGTTGGGGGCAAGATCAGGTCGACAGGATAAAGCAGCTGGGGGCAAGATCAATCCAGCAGGGGTGGGCAGTTAGGGTGATCAGGCAGGCAGGCAGAAGCAGTTAGGGGTGATCAGGCAGGCAGGCAGAGAGGTTAGGGACAATAAGGCAGGCAGGCAGAGGCAGTTAGGAGCCAGCGGACCCAGATTGAGAGAGGGATGTCCGACTGCTGGTTTGGGCCCGACAGAGATCCCTGTCGGGCCTAAACCGGCAGTCAGACATGCCCCAGGCATCCCCAATTAGAAAGCGTGGAGGCTGGACTGAGGGAATTCCCTCCCTCTGTGCACAAATTTCATGCACCGGGCCACTAGTCTCTCTATATAAAGCCCTAATATGCAAATAGACCAAACGGTGGAACAACCAAACAACCAGTGCTATGACATGTGCTGACCACCAGGGGGTGTGCACAGAACATGGTGGGTGTCAGCCGCAGCAGGATGGTGGAACAGGTGAGTGGGGGCACCAGACCAAGGCAGGGTGCCAGTCACTGTCATCAGAGTGAGCCTCTGGTGGTTACTGAAAATTCTTTGTTCCTGCACCATGGTCCTGCCAGACACTTGCACCTGCTGCCAGTACCCGGTGCTGGCCCGATCGCTCGGCACTGTCAGCAGGTTCGAGTGGCAGCTGCTGGCCCCAATCACCCCTCAGGAGGAGGTGGAGGTGGAGAAGCCTTGAGGGGTGATCGGGCCGGCAGCCGCCTCTCGTACCCACTGCCAGTGACTGCCCTGCTCTTACCTGCAACTGGCATGGAGCTTCTGCTTGTACCCACTGCTGGTGCCTGGTGCCAGCCCCGATCACACCTTAGGATTTCTACACATCCCCTTGCTCCTGAGGGCTGATCAAGGCAGCAGCCGCCGCTCGCACCCACTGATGGTACCAGCCCCAAACGCTCTGTGCGGTCAGCGGGTGTGAGTGGGGCTGGCGCCATCAGTGCATGGGATCAGTGGTGGCAGGAGTGGAGCTGCCAGCAGACAGGGGACCAGGGGCCGTGAAGGGAGGTCCCAGGCAGAGGTGTGGAGGATGGGCCAAGACCCGCTCCTGTGCCCACTGCAGCCTTTCAAGTTAGATGGATTCATGCACTGGGCCCCTAGTATAGACATGTCAGCTAAACATAAACAAAACAAGGATCCAGCCTTGAGCAGAGATCTGGTGCATACTGAAAAGTTGGTACTTTCCCTCTAAAGCCTCTTGTTATCCAAGCTTCAAGAGGATGAGATGAGACAAAGAAGCAAATAAATGAAACCAACTAAAAATGAGGACAAATAAAAAGCTTTGGGTCTGTTCACAGGTCCTATAATTGCCTTGAAGCAAGTAAATAAAAAGCATTCCAAATATTAGAGGAATTGTATTTCCTTGGCTCTGTCCAGAGAAACCCTGTGTGAACCGGGCCTCCTGGAGGTGTGGACATCAGAGGTAATGGATGAGATGGGCCCTCCTAGTGAGTGGCGCTAGGGGGCAGCAGAGGACAAACTGGTGCGAGAATTTATTCCAGAGGCAGAATCTGGGTATAATAAAGGCAAGAATGAGGGTCTTTGCCTCTCCAATCAGATTCTATTATGGCTGTGGACCACTAATGGTTTTGTCTTTTATTCTCCTCTTTTTTCTAAATTGAACATGTGTAGTTTAGCGTGTGTGTGTATACATATACGCACACTCAAATTCTGTACCTGTTCTTCCATTGTCTATTGGGAGGGAAGTAGTGGCAGGTACCTTATCTTCTTGTTTATACTAGAAGTTCATATAGTTCCATATAAACTAGAAATTTAAATAGTTTACACACTTCTTCAGAACATGGGGAATTATGGAGATCCTGGACTTTGAGCTGTGTGTAGTTACTGGGTAAGTCACTTTGCATCAATTTCCTCAGAGAACAGGTGACTGCCTTTATTGTTTGTGAAACTGGGAACACATTACATTTTTCACCCACACTTACACTTAGGAATGGACATGCGACTGATTTCCATCTTAAAGAGTATGAACAGAAGTGATTTGTACCTTAACACACACCCACACAGACCCCACAATATAATTTCCTATGGACTTTCTTCTGTCTGGTAGTTTGAATGTTGGTTGGTGACGACTTGGACTTGGAAGTCATAGTCAGAGAGGCAGAGCATCTCTTATCCTGGGTTTTCCGCATCATTTTGTAGAAAAGAGCTACTATTTTGACCTTTATATCTGAGCAGGATGTTACATGAGCAAGATAAACTTCTAATGTTTTTAAGCATTTAAGATTTATGGACCAAAATTTTTAGGCATTTAACATTACATTCCTTAGTTCTCCCTCTATTAAAAGATACTATCCTACCTAATAATAGACAAATATGCAAATTGACCATACCTCAGACATGCCCACAAGCCATGCCCACCATCCAATCAGAGCGAGCATGCAAATTAACCCAAACCAAGATGGCTACAGCCACAGAGAGCAAGGTTTCCTAGGTAACAGAGGAAGCCAAGCTTTCCGCCTGCCCTTGCCAGACCTAAGCCTCCACTCAAGCTACAAAGTTTCAATTATAGAAGGTAAACAAATTCAAGCAAATGGCAGCAGAATGGAGCTTGAGAGAGCAGGCCAGTGTTGCCGCCAGCAACAGGAGAAGCAAAGCTTTCCGCATACCCTGGCCGGGCTCACCTGCTTAAGGCAACAAAGTTTATAACCCCAACAGAAATGGCTGCAAGCCTCGGAGGGAGCCCCAGGCTTGGCTCTGCTCCAGGCTACAAAGTTTCAATTGTAGAAGGAAAATAAATTCCAGATACCAGGGCCTCTGCTTGGGTTGCCAGGGGGCATGGCCGGCCTGCAAACAACCACAGGCCCCTCGCTCAGGCCACCCCACTCCCCAAGGGAACCCCCACCTGATCCGGGACACCCTTCAGGGCAAACCAGCTGGCCCCCACCCCTGTACCAGGCCTCTATCCTATCTAATAAAAGAGTAATATGCAGATTGATCATCACTGCAACACACAATATAGCTGCCCCCATGTGGTCAAAGATCCTGCCCCCATGTGGACACAAGATGGCCACCACAAGATGGCCAGCAGGAGAGGTCAGTTGAGAAGGACCAGGCCTGCAAGGGAGGGCAGTTGGAGGTGATCAACCTTGCAGGAGAGGGCAGTTAGGGGTGACCAGGCTGGCAGAGGAGGGAAGTTGGGGGCAAACAGGCTGGCAGCAGAGTGGTTAGGAGGTGATCAAGCTGGCAGGCAGAAGCAGTTAGGGGCAATCAGGAAGGCAGGAAAGCAAGCAGTTGGGAGCCAGCAGTCCTGGATTGTGAGAGGGATCCCAGACTGGAGAGGGTACAGGCTGGGCTGAGGGACAACCCCCCGCTCCATGCACGAATTTCGTGCACCAGGCCTCTAGTAAAATATAAAAAATAGAAACAATTTTTTCAAAAGGATAACAAGACTCTAAAGTATCTATCTAAGGTTAAAATTTATACTTCAAGTTAGAAAAAAAATTATAGAAAAAAACTGATAGAAGTACTGAAATATAAATAAATACCAAAAATGTTTATATGTAGACGTGAGTGTGATTCAAAATTTGTGTGAAATACTGAAGCTTAGATGAAATATAAGTATAAAAACTATATTTTGGCTTACTTTAGACTATAATATCTATGTTTACTTCTACGTTTAATACGTGAGGGATTTTGTCCTTCAAATTTTAAATTATTTTTTGTTAGTTTGTTATTCCTAATTTAAGCTGTAGTACAATATCTTTGCAGTTTTATGGACACTTCACCTAAGAATCAGATTTATTATATTCATAGAAACTTACAAATATTATTACCTGATAAAATGCATTTCTTCCTATCAGCCCGTTTAAATAAATGAGTTCCATGATCATGCCAATGAGGTGATTTATGTTCTCCTGACCTTCCATGGCAATGTGTAATTTAATATTACTTTATACTTTCTGCCATATGTTATAGTTACTTTTATAGATCTCTTTATTAATTAATATTATAAAAAGCTCTTTGATTGTTTTCACTTTCTTCAGCCCTTGTCCTAGATCTTCAAGCCTCTATAAGATATTAAAATTGGAAATTTGTTTTGCTCAATAAAATAATATATACTACAAAACACATGTATTCCTTTAGGTGTCATTCAGGTTCTGCACTGTAACAGCATATGACTGAAGCTGAATCTTTCAGAATATTATGACAGTGCAAACCACAAAAGATAACTTCTGTACAATGATGGCTGCACTACAGCTACCGGCATGGTTTACATCCTGAGTTTTCCATCTAACCAAAAGTTAGTATTCATGGTTTCATTTCCTAGGTTTGACAACCACTGGCTTCCTTGGTTCTGTTCTGTCTGAATTTCCACTTTGCCAAATGTAATAGGTAGAATGAAAGTACATTTCAATTTCTTAAAGGTCAGAACCATTTATAATCAATGCAAGCAACTTAAAATAATATTCAGAAGTTTGGCATTAGGGGTGTGAAGGGGTCAAGAAAAAAAAAAGAGGACTCATGGACATGAACAACAGTGTGATGATTATGGGGCAGAGGGGTTGGGTGGAGGTGATAGAGGATATAAAAGGTTATGGAAATTTTAAATTAAATTAAAAGATATAAAGAGAAAAAATAATGTTCATCATATTCAAAAATGATGAGCAAAAAATAACTTAATACATTTATTTTCCTTATTTCTAACAAATCTGGTATTAGGTTGGTTTTAGAAATAATAAGTTAGTGCTCAAAAAGTTACATAGCTTATACAAAACAAAAAACCCATGAGCCTTTCCAGAAAAGAAGCACAGAACATAAACCAAAGAAACAAAAATACCTTTTGTTTTTTCTATGAAGATAAACTTAAGTTAAATAGGATGAGAAATAAAAGAGGAAATTAAAATCTTTGAGAAAAGGGACAATTTAAAAATGTCTCTGAAGTTCCTATGATATTATGGGGTATCACAAACATAACTGATGTCTAAACTACATATAAAATATATAAATTTTATATTATATGTTATAGATAGTTTATGAATTAAATGTATATATATATATATATAATGTTTTCTAGACATATATCAGTAAAATCTATAAACATATACCAGTAATTACTGTGACCAGAGAAATAAAATAAATAGATTTGCTTTTTTTATACCCCAACATTTGACAAGTATAAGTTTAAAAGGCAATAGCTACTTTTTTTCTAAGTTCCTTTCTAAAATGAATAAATAACTATGAATAGGCCTCTTTTTAAAAGAAAACTGGTGAGGGGAGTGGGTAAAGGAAGAGAGGCAAAATAGGAAATTGGGCTATGAAGCTGCATTCATCAATGTTAGTGGGTGAAAACAGTTGATCCCTCTCTAGGCTGCAAGAGAAAGAACATATTGTGCAATTATGCCTTGTGCTGAATATATAATTGGCATTCAACCAATTAATAATAACAAGAATGATTCTGCCTGCGATAAGAATAAGATTTCCTATATTAGTCACACTCTGCCTAGCTTTAGGTTGGCTTAGATAAATGTAGTAAAGACAAGAAAAACATCCCACTCCACAGTTTTGGGCTAATTTAATATCTCTGCTAAGTGCTGAGGTAGTATGGTGACAGACACGGAGAAAAATGCATGGATTGATTGCACTAATAGATAAATAGAGTCCATTTTAGCACAAAGAGAAAACCTTATAATTAGATGTGAATACCTGGTTTCTTGCCATCCATCACATATGCAAGTTTAGGAAAGTATTTTTGTAATGAATTAGAAATGAGCAATATTTCATAATATGATGTATTATACACATCCTGCCATAAGTGCCTCAATCTGTACTGACAATCATAAGATTCAGAAATGGTTCAACTCTTTCAAAGACCTTTCCACATACTTCTCTGCCAAATTTTTTGAAGAATTTAGCATTTTTAAAACCCTTGAGTCATCCAAATTTCACATTGCTTTGTAAAACTTTGCTAAAACAACTATTAAAGTCCTACCTAAGTTTGTAAGAAAATAAAAATCCAATAATGGGTACTTAGCCCATAAATTGAGGGTACATACCACATATAAGCATTTAGTGGCTCTATTATAACCAAATAATATTACTAAGAAAATAAGCTAATACAGCAACATGTGCATTTTAAATAAAATAGTTAGTGAATCAAGCAAGAATATGTATTTTAATTTATACTCAAACCCAAACACTAAGCCAAGAGAAGATTCAAAATAATTATATATTGTTGTCCTGGCTGGGTGGCTCAGTTGGTTGGCACATTGTACACCAAAAGGTTGTGCCTTTGATTCCCCTGACAGGGCACATATGCACCTACCTGAGTTGTGGGTTCCATCCTCAGTTAGGGTGCATATAGGAGGTAACTGATCTATGTTTCTCACATCAATGTCTCTCTCTCTCTCTCTCTCTCTCCCTCCCTCCCTCTCTAAAACAAAATTTTAAAAAAATCCTTGGGTGAAGATTAAAAAAAAAAAGTATACACTGTAGTCTGTAACTTTACAAGAAAGAGATAACAAACATAAGGGGAGATGAGGGGAGGAGAGGAAGGGAGCAATAGAGGGGAAGACTAAAATGTACCAAGATGTTTGATTAATTCTAACCAGATTTGATTAGCATGAGAACATCGATCAGATACACCAAGCACACAAGAGAGTAGAATGATGAATGTAATAAATAAGAAACAGCCTATAGCTGAAAAAGAAAGCTTAAAATTTTATTATTATTCTGGAGTAGGAAGTAAATAGCTTTAAAATTGTGAAATAAAAATAATCATCTCTGAGCTTATATAGAAGAGAGGGTTGGCAGTCTTTTCTATATCAGGTTGTAGCCTTGCCCTTTAAAATAAGGGAAAGCAGAGAGTAATTTTACCAAAAAGGTTGGTGTTTATCACTAAAATATTGTCACCCAAAGTTCCAAAGTAAATGAAGCCGAATGTTAATGACTATGATGATGAAAAGTAAGAATCAAATATAGCAGAGCATCTCTAAGAAAATTTACTTAATAAAAGTAAGAATGAATTTAATATATTTCCCCTTCCTGCTACCATCAAAGCAGTAAGGCAAGACTCTTAAAGTTCTTTTTAAAAATATCATCCTTTATTTTTCAATAAATATTCATTTCTCTGAAGAACAGATAAGTGGAATTTGCTTATTTTCAGTCAATTTCACAAGGACTTGGATTAACGTTTAAAAGGATAGTTTAAAATATTTTATTAATAGATTTCTCTTCATTTTTTAAATAAATACTAAAATTACAGGAGAAATAATTAATGACCTGGTATATAAAATTATTAATGAATCTGAATTGCCTCAGATCCTTAACTCCTTGCCTCAGGTAAAACTTTGACAATAAAAATGAATAACATACATTTGAACAATTATAAAATAATGAAAAGCATTCAAGAATGACATTTGACAAGGGCAGATAAGGGAATATTGTACTTGAAAAAATGAACATTTATAGATCAGTTGCCCCTGATGTGATATATCATAGATTATTAAGAAAATTGTACACCAGTATACTGAATCACTTTCAATTAGTTTGGGGCAAAAGAAAATGGACTATACCTAATTAGTAATGACAATGAAATATGTTGATTCAATGTAAGATGTTTACAAATTATAAATGAGATAAAAACATAAAACTAAGAAAATAGGTCTACACCTTGATACACATCTAAACCTAGCAAGAAAGCAATTTTAGAAATAAAACTATTGAAAGAAAATATACATTGAACAAGGAGAAAAAAAAACATATTTAATATAGAATGAGCTATAAGAAGATACAAAAGCAGTGTGTCACTGAATTGCAAAAGGATAGTGTCAATGACTGTAGCCATGACCTTTGGGAAAATATAGAGCTGAGTTTGGAATCCCAACTTGTTAGGTACGAGTTGCAGTACTTTGGGCAAGATGCTTAATTTTCTGAGCTTTAGTATCCTCCCCTCATAAAGATACCAATATCTGCACCAAAGGTTGATATAATAAGGTATTAAAAAGGCTTAGCTCATTGGTATACTAGCAAGGAGAGATTGATATATGCATTCAATATGAACCTAAGGGGTGTTAGACTAACTGCTACTTTACTCATACATTCTTGGAATTGTCAATTCTTGTTACAATAATTTCTTTCTCTGAGTGCCTCAAAAATCAGTGCTTTTAAAACATTAGCTTAAACACTGCATGCACATTAAAATGAGGTTTAAAGATAGCCTAATAACTATTTATCTTAATCATTATAGTTAAGCTAGAGGCCCAGTGCACAAAAGTTTGTACACTCGGGGGAGGGGGTCCCTCAGCCAGCCTGCACCCTCTTGCAGTCCAGGAGCCCTCGGGGGATGTCCAACTGATGGCTTAGGCCCGCTCCCCCAGGAAGCAGGCCTAAGCCGCAGTCTGGCTTCCCTCTGTGGGAGGCAACCAGTGGGCCAATCAGGGGATGGTGCTGGCCGGTGAGTGGCCGGCCCTGCCCCCCATTGCCCCACCGTTGCCACTGGTTGCTATTATGCCCTGATCGCTGTCCTCTCCCTCTGCCCACTGGTACCCACCTTGGCTGGCCTGGTGCTGCCCACTCACTGACCCCACCCCCAGCTGACCAGTCGTTCTGCTGTTTGGTCAATTTGCATATTAGGCTTTTATTATATAGGATAGTTATAACCATTTAAAATTGTAAAACTTAAATGAGGATAGCTAGAGAAGGTACTTTATATAAAAATTAAAATTAACCTTTTCAAAATACTTTTAATAAAATGTGTCCTATTTATACCTATATTTGAAAAGGTATTTCTTATAATGAAAATGAGATTTATTTTTAATTATTTTTCTACATATTAAAAAAAACCTCTCAATTAAGTGGATAACACAGTCTTTTTTAATCTTTCTATGTAGGAAAATTGGCATTTAAAGATTATTTTTCTTCCTTTGCAATATACACCATCTAGTTTCAACATTATTTGGTAATTTGTTTTAGATTATAAGTTTTAGAAATAATATCTAAAAATATTTTTGTGAAAAATTTACAGGGAGTGGAAAAAGCATGATTACATTATTTGTGTTTTGTTTATAATAACATATTGCATTAATCAAGGCTTTGTTCAAATAAATTGAAACTGATTCAATTTCCTCTTGTCAAGGAGAAGAATATAAATGTGGCACAATTGTATAATTGATTTTGTGATTCAAAAGAGGCTCTTTGGTGGAGATAATTTATCAAGGTTGACAAAAGTGGTAAATGAGTATTTCCTTGGAATTTGGAGAATTTTCTTATTGAAATGTTGAATTTATAAATGTACAATGTTATAATGATTAAAGACTTTTCACAAAAATGTGCTCTGTAAAGCTTTCCTTATATGTACAATTTTTAACTCAGTTTTAATCTTCAACACTATCTACTTTGGTTTCTTTCATTAAAAATAATAACTATGAAGGAAGCACATTGATATGGATATAGTAAATAGAGAGAACATTATTAATAAATTAACTAATCTTCACTATTAATCTTCCAAAATCTATACCCAGTGTCCATTTTGGTTGTAACTTATACATTTGTTACCAAAAGAATACTTGATGTCAGGAAATTGAAATAATAGCATTCCAGAGTTTTATTTATGGGTTAATGTCTTCTTAGAAAAATATATTAATCAAAATCATGCAGATAATTTCTTTTGGTTTATCACTCTCCTTTTGTTTGTAGCTATGTATAGTTTCACTGTGTCTATAATAATAATAATGGGAAAATAATAACCTTGAAGGCATCAGATGGAGTCTCTGGTGATGTCACATTCACTCTGACATTTATACTGACTTCATTTATGACAGACTGAAGGTGATGAACAGGTCCAAGCAAGAGGTCACCTTGTGTCAAGACTGGTATACAATCTGTCAAATGCAGTGACTGTGAGTCTGCTAATGAGGAATTAACTAGACAGAATGTTGCTATTTTCTGTTTTCATGCACTCCAAATCTGCTAAACAATGCTAATCAGGTGTTTATTAAGTGAAACCATTATGCCAAACTTGCTGCTAACCTCACCATATGTCAGAGAGGTTGTAATATATTATACATCCATTTTAAAGCTAGATTAATAAGAGTCATTCACTGAACTTTTCTTTTCTTCGCCTTTGGCTATGCCTTGGAATCAAGGTTATACTTTTATTTTAATTTTTCTTTAAATGGGCACGCTTAATTACACAAAACTATTTTAAGTTAGACAGTGCCTCTTGGTGAAAAGCTCTTTTCATTTATTTTATATTGAAAATCAACTATATTAATGAGGAGAGTAAAAAGGAAAATTATATTTGAGCAAATCTAATAAAACCAATAATGTTTTTGATAATGGAATACAATAACATAGAAACATGATTTTATACAATCACACATTTTAGGCTAGAATCAGGCACATTTGTTATTAGCGGTTTTCAGTTTACAAATTAATCAGGGACAAGCAGGCAGTTGAAAATAGTTCCTGAACTGGGTACAACTGTACTTGAGGTATTGGAGGACTTCTTCTAATATATTTTATGGGCTAACACATCCTCTGCATAAAAAAGCATCATTTATGAACTCCCTGTAAATGATACAAAACAGATATAACATTTCCCTCACTAACTTGATAGTATCCTCTTTTTTCATAAGGCCAGAGTTAATATTTTTTTATTTTATTTGAATTTTGTAGATGCTACAACAGTTATTTATGTACTCTCTGTATTTTAACATTATATTTTCATTTTGTGGGAAAGAGCATAGCTTTTAATTTACAAAATCTCAGTTTATATCTAGGAGCAATTACAAGCCATATGATTTTGAACATCTATCAATTTAAAAATGTGAAGCAAAATATTTTCCCTCCATGATTTTTGAGTGAACCAAGTTAGAGTGATATGTAATACAAATTTTAATTTTAAAATATTTTACAATTAAATGTAAAAGTTCATATTCATATCTAACAAATATTTAAAACATGTGGACACATTTTATAATCTCTTTGTGTCAACATAGTTACTGACATTATTATCATACTTCTCCTTTGGCATTCTCATCATCTCACATATTCCCTGTGTTTAGATATTTCTATCCACAGAGCGCAATTTGCAGAAACTACTTCTTTAACATCTTTAAAATGTTGTCTTTCTATTAAAGATCAACTAAAATAATAATGAGTTATTTACAGAAGGCAGTAAAAAAAAACATTTTATTGGTTGTCTGCACATGTAGGAGATATAGTGTCTAATTTAGCAGCCTGGGCTTCATTTTCTCAGGCTGCTAAAATTTCTCAAAGAAAATTCACAATTTTTTGGAAATTTGCAAAGACTCTTTCATATTCAAAATAGGAATTAAATGCACTTCCTGTGGATTCCCATAATGCTGTACTTCTTTAACCAGAGTATTTTCAATATTGTACAAAATACAAATTCTATGAGGGTAGAGACTATGACATGTATATTTATATACAGGAGTGGGGCAAAAGTAGGCTTACAGTTGTGTGTACACCAAACACAGAGTTTATTCTTGTATTATTATTTATTTACTAGAGGCCCGATGCATGAAATTCGTGCACGGGGAAAGGGGTGTCCCTCAGCCCAGCCTGCACCCTCTCCAATCTGGGACCCCTTGAGGGATGTCCGACTGCCCATTTAGGCCCGATCCCACCGACATCCCTCATACAATCCAGGACTGCTGGCTGCCAACTGCTCGCCTGCCTGCCTTCCTGATTTCCCCTAACCACTTCTGCCTGCCAGCCTGATCACACCCTAACCACTCCCCTGCCAGCCTGTTTGCCCCTAACTACCCTCCCCTGCAGGCCTGGTCACCCCTAATTGCCCTCCCCTGCAAGCCAGGTCCCTCCAACTGCTCTCCCCTGCAGGCCCGGTCACCCCCAACTTCCCTCCTCTGCCGGCCTGGTCATCCCTAACTGCCCTCACCTGCAGGCTTGATCACCCCCAATTACCCTCCCTTGCAGGCCTGGTCCCTTCCAACTGCCCTCCCCTGCTGGCCTGATCGCCCACAACTGCCCTCCCTTGCAGGCCTGGTCCCTCCCAACTGCCCTCCCCTGCTGGCCATCTTGTGGTGGCCATCTTGTGTCCAAATGGGGACAGGATCTTTGACCACATGGGGGCAGCCATCTTGTGTGTTGGAGTGATGGTCAATTTGCATATTAATCTTTTATTAGATAGGATAGAGGCCTGGTGCATGGGTGGGGGCCAGCTGGTTTGGCCTGAAGGGTGTCCCAGATCAGGGTGGGGGTTCCCTTGGGGTGTGGGGCAGCCTGGGCAAGGGGTCTGTGGTGGTTTTCAGGCCAACCACGCCCCCTGGCGACCCAAGCAGAGACCCTGGTATCTGGGGTTTATTTATCTCCTATAATTGAAACTTTGTAGCCTGGAGTGGAGCCAAGCCTCCTGCTCACTCTGTGGCTGCTGCCATTTCTGTTGGAATTTATTTATCTTCTATAATTGAAACTTTGTAGCCTTGAGTGGAGGCCTGGGCCGGCCAGGGCTGCAGAAACTTGGCTTCCTCCATTGCCGGGGGCAACCCTAGCCTCCTGCTCTCTGCAGCTCTGTGGCTGCCTCCATTTCTGTTGGGATTTATCTTCTATAATTGAAACTTTGTACCCTTGAGTGGAGGCCTGGGCCCACCCGGGTGTGTGGAAAGCTTGGCTTCCTCCATTGCCAGGGAAACCCAAGCCTCCCTCCTGCTGGCTCTGTGGCTGCAGCCATCTTGGTTGGTGTTAATTTGCATACTTTCTCTGATTGGCTGGTGTGTGTGGCTGGTGGGCGTGGATGTGGGTATAGAGAAGTGATGGTTAATTTGCATATTACTCTTTTATTACATAGGATTAATGTATTATTATTATTTTTAATATTTTTCCCTTACTTATGATTTATCTTTTAGGTAATGGTGGCTAATAATTTAACCTACTTTTGCCCACCCCATATATTTACTAATGTGTATATATATCCTATCTAATAAATGGCAGTATGCTAATTGACCCTCACGCCATCGCAAAGATGGTTGTGCACACAGCCAATAAGGAGGGAATATGCTAATTGACTTCCCTGCCCTCAAAGATGGCAGCGCCCACAGCCAATAAGGAGGGAATATGCTAATTGCCCTGCCCTCAAAGATGGCAGCACCCACAGCCAATAAGGAGGGAATATGCTAATTGACTGCCACACCCTCAAAGATGGCAGCACCCACAGCCACAAGATGGCGGCATCCAGTCCCCTCAGCCCCACTGAGGTGGCAGGCATGTGGCAAGGCTGGGCCCGCCTCCAGGCAAGCCCAGCCACTCCGCGTGCCTGCCTACAGAGTACCCCAGTCCCCTCAGCCCCCAGCAACCCAGGGCCCACCCAAGGCACAGGCAAGCCTGAGATGGCGGCTTCCCAGCCTCCCAGGGCCACCGGAGGCTCAGCTAACCAGGGCCAAGGCTTGCGCTGCCAGCAATGGCAGCAGCAGAGGTGTGATGGAGTGTCGCCTTCCCCTGATCGCTGGGTCACCTCCCACCCCTGAGGGCTCCCGGACTGTGAGAGGGAGCAGGCCAGAATGAGGGACCCTCCCCCTCCAGTGCATGAATTTTCATGCAACGGGACTCTAGTATACATATATTCTCAAAAAATGTACACACACACTTAGAATAATTATAAAGGCAGTGTTTATTAAAATACATTTCATTTTCAAAATTGAGCTATCAGCTGCTAAAATGTGTATATATTTTTGTGGGACACCCTTGTATATATGCATATATATGATAGATGATACACACATATATACACAAATTTAGACACACATAAAATATAATAAGTATATAACATATATTATTAACAACAATAAATATAGCATGTAAACTAAATTATATATTTATACTAATAATAGACAAATATGTAAATTGACTGTACCTCCGTGATGCCCACAGCCAATCAGGAGTGAGTTTGCAAATTAACCCGACAAAGATGGTGGGCCTGTGGGCAGCGCACACATGCACAGGCACCCAACGGCCAGGGGTGGGACAGGACACCCACCTGCCCTCCGCATTGCCCTGGCGATGTGGAGGGTGTCCCCGGGACCCTGCCTGCTTCAAGCCTGTGGACAACGCATGCACGTGCTGGTGCCAATCGGCCCGGGTCCTGGGGATGCCACTGGAGTGTTCCGTCCTGTCAGCCTAGCCTAGGGGTGGCTGGAGTTCACAGTACTTTTGGTTTGTGCAGTCCCTGGACCAGAAGCTGAAACCAAGAGTGCGGGGAGCATCAAGAATGCTAGAAATCGTAGTTCCTAGACACTAGACCAGTGGTCAACAAACTCATTAGTCAACAGAGCCAAATATCAACAGTACAACGATTGAAATTTCTTTTGAGAGCCAAATTTTTTAAACTTAAACTTCTTCTAATGCCACTTCTTCAAAATAGACTTTCCCAGGCCGTGGTATTTTGTGGAAGAGCCACACTCAAGGGGCCAAAGAGCCACATGTGGCTCACGAGCCACAGTTTGCCAACCACTGCACTAGACCAAAGTGAGCCTGGAGCAAGTTACTGTTGCGGGTGGGGGATGGAGGAAAAGCAAAGGTGAGAGACATAAGTAAAGTCAGAATGCCAAGGAAAAATTAAAGGGAAGATACCCTGCAACTTCTAGGAAATCTCCGCCAATGGAGCTAAGGAAAAAAAAGACCTCTGTTATTCTGTGAGCACCAAACCAAACTGGGTTGGGGTCTCAGACAATTTGCTCATATGATTGCAAAGACAGACAGAAACTCCCAGATTGTAGAGGGCTCCCCTGAGGGCTCCCAGATTGGAGAGGGTGCAGGTCGGGCTGAGGGACCCACCCCCCGTGCATGAATCTTCGTGCACCAGGCCCCTAGTATATATATAATTAAGCTAGAACTAGAGCTAGCATAGTTATGTTCAATATAAATATTTTTAAATTGTTGTTCACACAGTGATGGAATGCCCAGTTTTTATAGCTGTTGCTTTAAAAACATCAAGAGTATGAGATGATTTTCTTTTGATTTAGCTCTGTGTCCCCTTTTGCCTGATATTGATAGCCAGAGGCACTCCTACCTGATGCCTCCCCTCTCTGCAATAATTTGGACATTGAAGCAAATCATAGATCATAGATAATGTAAATTATCATAGACATGGAAGAAAAACCTCTAAATAATTTAAGTTTTAGAATGTATATTTTTAGAGAGACATGGGGTTGTAAAGGCAAATACAAGATGAGACTTTACCTAGTCCAGCCTCTACACTGTATTACAACTACTCATTCTATGAAAAACTGCTACAAGTGGAGGCCCATTTTCTGGTTGAATATTTCTAGCACCAAGAAGATCATCCTTTGGAAAACCATGTAGTTCTAACTTTTAATATTTAGAACAGGGGTCCTCAAACTTTTTAAACAGGGGGCCAGTTCACTGTCCCTCAGACCGTTGGAGGGCCGGACTATAGTTTAAAAAAACTATGAACAAATTCCTATGCACACTGCATATATCTTATTTTGAAATAAAAAAACAAAACGGCAAAAACACTCACATGTGGCCCGCGGGCCGTAATTTGAGGACACCTGATTTAGAAAATAGTTTTATTTTTAACTTAATTATATTCCAAATAATTTTAAATGTAAGTTTCATTTTTGCTATCTGAAGCAACTTACTTATTTTAATTGCTCATGACTGCACTTCCCATTCTTGATCACAGCCAGGTCTATCACCCTGTTTTCTTAAAACCTTAGCTTTTTCACTGTAATTATACATTTTTAAATCTCTTCAACATCACTATACTATACATCCCAAGCAAAACCCTATTTCTTTCCTATTGTTAATCTTGATATCTTTAACAATATAATTATTTTTTACTTAGAATCACAATATTTCTGCTACTACCAGCCTATGATTATTTTATGAAATAAAGTAGAAGCCTGGTGCACAAAATTAGTGCACTTGGTGGGGGCCCTCAGCCTAGCCTGAGCCCTTTCGCAGTCCTTGGAGGCTGAGCAGCACTCACCCTGTGGGAGAGCACTGACCACCAGGGGGCAGCTTCTGCACTGAGCATCTGCCCCCTGGTGGTCAGTGTGCATCATAGTGACCAGTAGTTCCACTGTTCTGTCAATTTGCATATTATTCTTTTATTATATAGGATGTTATTCTTTTGAATTTGTGTAAATTCTGTGCTCTCCCATCTTTAGACTAAAATCTTCCAAAAATATAATTTTATTAAATGGGAAAGCATTCCAATATTTCATATTTAATAACCTTTGGATTCTGTCCATCCTCGCAGGCCAGACCAAGGGACCCCACCATGTGCACAAATCCACGCACCAGGCTGGTTTCATCTCGATCCCCGCATGCCAGACCGAGGGACCCCACCAGTGCATGAGCCCATGCACCGGGTCTCTAGTATGCATAAAAGATCTTTGGTTAATCTCTTCCCCCTGCCCATTCCCTCTGAGATTCATCAGTCTGTTCCATGTTTCCATGCCTGTGCATTGAGTGTCTGCCCCGGTGGTCAGTGTGTGTCATAGCTAAAGTTGAATGGTTGCTTAGGCTTTTATATGTATAGATAAATCTAGGCAAGGTATATATTATCAACATTTAAGATGAGGAAACTTTGATTTAAGCAATTCACACAGCCATGAAATGGTTGAGCGATATTTGAAACCAATACAGTCTTTGGCTCTAAAATCTTAGATCTTTCTCTATACTGCAGTGTCTTGTTCTTCTGAAACACTATACCCATAAATAGTGCAATTGGGAATTTGTTTCACAATAGGCACAGTAATCAGATGTTTTAGAGGAATATAACTGACTGAGACATTTCAACATTTACAAATTGTATTTGTTAGAAAATGATAATTCCTTATAGATATTATCTGTATGGTTGAAGCTTGTCATTATTATTACATATGATCACAGAGATAGCAGCTATTTTCCATGGATTTACATTCATGAACATGCTTTGTTCACATAATATACATCTATAATAAATATTAACCCTTTGCACTCAGTTGCTTTTTTCTCGATTCCTTTATTCTACTCGGGATTTAATTTTTTAAATACCCCAGATTTTACAAAGCGCGGCAGTAGAATAAAAAACTGGAGTTTCTTTTCATACAAACTTATTTATTTGGATTTTTTTATATTTCAGATTATTGATACATTCAAAGAGTAATTTTAATCTCGACATCCGAGTGCAAAATGTTAAACCGGTTTTAAGTAAAATAAAATCTTTCATTGCTATATTTTAGTGCTGAATAATTTTATCAGTTTCTAGCCATAGGAATAACTTAATGAATAATATATCTATTTATTTGGGTTAATATCCACATTGTTGCCTTGGATTCTGTTCATGATAAACCATAAACATTTTTATGCAACACCTCTTTCCTTTTTCATTTCTTATAATGTCATTTAATAATAATACCTATTGCCCTCTATTATATTTGGTTGGTTTTACCTGGATTTTGGTTTTCCATTTGAATCTAATCTCATTGAAAAGACTTCATGGCCTTATGAGCAAGACTCATACCTCTCTCTATATGTCATCTGTGTGTGCATGTTTATATATACATATGTGTATTTGAATCTTTTAATACCATCTAGGCTTTCGTATATACAATTTATCCTTCTAAAGATAATACCTTTAACATAAATAACCTGTTAAAGCATGATTTATGAAATGAAAATTTCTAATTACTACTCAAAATCTCATAGTCATTGGTGATAAATCATGTCTTATTGTGTATGAAGAAATCAAACAACTTCACACAGATGCACTCACTCTTTGTAGCACTGCTATAAGTTTTTGTACTAAAAATTCAAGGTTTGGGATACATTTTATTTTAGGGGATTCACATCTAAAAAAAAGAAATGGAAATGAATTACATAAACATAATTTCACAAATTTCGTAAAATATATAATTATGTGAACATAGAAACATAGAATCTGTAGCAGTCTTAAGGGCCCAGGTATTTTAAAGTTACTTATGATTAAGCTTCATAAATATATAGCAAATATGTCTTGATATATAAAGCTTTCTTCTTTTATTAACCTTATGGCCTGATGATTTATCGATAAATTTATGGGCCTTGGAGTCAGATATAGTAGCGTATGAATTGCAGTCCTCATACTTGCAAAGTATATGAAGTTATAACTCTCAAATCCTGTTTCCCACATTATACTAGTAAAATGTGTGTAGTAAAACCAATCTAAAGGCATCTATTAGTTAATTGTAATAATATAGTTAAATCTCATAGTTCATAGAAGTTGTCAAATTTATATTATTTTCTTTCACCTTCAAATGTTGTCAATTCCAAAGAATGTTCCATTACAAATAAAAGATTAAATTATCTCTAACCAAGTGTCTGTAGGAATGTGGATACTTTTACTTTATGGAATATAATAATTCAATATAAGAGCCATTCTATTATTTTCTATTCCCATAGAGCTCTTAGCTCAGGTGAAGTTAAGTCACTGATGACTAATTAACATAATTGTTTTGCCTCTGTTTGGGCATTATTCCTTTATCTCTCTGAAAATTTCACAAAGGTAAATATGTTACTTACACTATAGGCCTCTTTATTACTTATCCTGCATCTGTTTCAAAGTGAATGTAAATAAGGCACTCACCTGAAAGTTAGCAGAAACTTAATAACCATGCAAAATAAGAAGAGCAAGAAGCATTTGATTGTTAGAAGTTGATAAAAAGTTAGACAATCCAAACTTAAAGGATATTAGTTTTATACCTCAAAACAAAAGTACTAAAATATTTCTCTTTACACATATTAATAACCCCAGTGGTATGGTAAAGAGGATTAATTATACAAATAGTCTTCATTCTGATTTATAGCTTCTATTTCCTTAGTGGCTATTTTAGATTAATGATGAGTTTTTCTTTTTCTTTTCAAATGCATAAACAAATGTTGAGTACTTTTGTGGGAGTAAAAATGTAGTCAGTTGCTTATCATTCTGCTTATAGATTTTTAGAGGAATTAAAATTGATATTAACACATTATGACCTTAATGTTTCCAAAATAAAATATTTTGCATCATAATAGGAAATATATATATAGCTTTTGATACAGTGAAGTTGAATATTTTACAACTTAGATACCCAGGTTGCAAACTAAGTATCATATTTCCTACCTGCACTTGAAAATTTTATCAGATGCAAACTTGTTAACATTTAAATTGAAAAATATGCATCATAATTTATTTTAGCAATCAATATTAACAAATTGCTGTTTAAATTATTAATAGTACATTCATCATGCCGAATAAAGTGTAGACACAAAAATACAAACATTAGCTATAAGTGAGATAATAAAACCAAGAATAATTTTAAAACATTTTAATGGTTTACATTCATTAAAATTTATATTTATACCAACATGATTAAGAAATTTCTGAGGGCTATCTTAACTTGGAGGAAAAATAGCTCCAATTAAAAATATTACATTTTCTGCTGAAAACATATGTTTGAATAGTTTCCATTTGCAATTTTCTGAAAAAGCTCTAGTAATGTAGTTATCAATGCAAATAATAAATGTTAAAAAATTGGATGAAAGCCAAATCCATCAAATACTCCCTCCAAAAAAGAACTTCCCACAGTCCATCCCAGATGACAGTGCCTTCAGCATCTTTAACTTTCCCATCAGAACCATTTAGCATGACTATACTTCTGCGCAGCTGGAACATCACTACCTTTGTCAGAACCAGGCAAACAAATTCAGGATGATGTTCCTGGGAATATGGAACTAATGCAAAGGGGATTTCTCTGTACTTCTTCATTAGCATTTCATTCATTACAACAAGGGACTTTTAAGAGTTTCCTTTTAAGCAAATTAGGTCACTGAATAAAAAAATACACAGCATGGAAACACAGTGTATTACTATATAGAACAAAAGATCTGGTTAATAAATTATGATAATGGGATTAGTCATTTGTTAATGTTGAAAGGCATATTAAAATATATTTGAATTAACTTATAGAAACATTTTTATCTCTCTATATAAAACCCTAATATGCAAATAGACTGAATGGTGGAACAACCGAACAACCAAACAACTAGTCGCTATGATGTGCCCTGATCACCAGGGGGTGTGTGCAGAACAAGGCCAGTGTTGGCAGCAGTCAGCAGAGCACAGAATATGGCAGGCGTCAGCTGCAGCAGGATAGTGGAGCAGGTGAAAATTCTTTGCTCCCACATGCTGTGGTCCCACCTGGTGCTTGCACCCACTGCCAACGCTGGACCCGCTCACATCCACAGCCAACACAAGAGCCACCGCTCACACCCACTGCTGGTGCCTGGTGCCAGTCCCAATCACTCAGAGCCATCAGTGGGTGTGAGTGGCGGCTGCCTCTGAGGGCTTCTCCACATCCCCCTCCTCCTGAGGAACGATCAGGGCAGTAGCCAACACTTACATCCGCTGATGGCGCTGGCCCCAATTGCTCATGCCATCAGCAGATGGGAGCGGCACTGATGGGAGCGGGGCTGCCCGCAGACAGGGGCCTGGGGGCTGTAGCAGGAGGCCAGGCTGGGGCATGGAGGATGGGCTGAGACCCGCCCCTATGCCCACTGAAGCCTCACGACCCACAGTTCCTTTCAAGGTGCACAAATTCATGCACTGGGCCCCGAGTGTATACACATTTTCTTTGTGTTATATTTTCATGTAATTATATATTTTTATTATTTATTTTTATTTTTAATTCTTTGCCATTTTATTCTCTGCGTATGTGTAGAGCTCTTTAGATACTTTGAATCATTTAAGTAGGCAGAAGTTACCAGTTTTAATTATTAACTAAGAATAACCAAAACGTTTGGAAAAAGCAATACAAGTAGATCAAGAAACAGAATCTGGGAGAAGTTTTTTCTTTTTCACATAAATATTAAAGGATCCACTGAAGAAGAATTTTTTCCTCAAAATACAAGACAGTTCTCTGTATATCTCTTCTGATCAAGATGTAGTTTTTACTTTTTCATCAGTTTTAATGTACTTTGAAATATTGAACATCCTAGATGAGAGCATTGACACTTTTTTCCAAATTGCTTTTTCTATATTCAAAAATGTTCTGCTTTCTCCAAAGTTGTTTCAGTACCTATTTTACAAGTAGATTACGGAGGCTTAGGAGAAAATAGAGGAGAATGAGCGATGCTATTCTACAGAAAGCACTGTCTTAATTTGAGGTCCTCAGAAGTAGACCATGAGATAAGGTATAGGGAGCATGTTATTTTTCAGAGCAGGCTCTTAGGAGAAAGGAAGTGAAGGAAGCAAGATCTAACAGGTCAAGGAGCCGAGCAAGGGTAGGATCTCCAAATGTGAACTGCATCTTAGCTCCACCTTGAGGCAAGGTCAACCTGCGTTTTGCACCCCTTTATCCATCAGTTATTGCATGCAGACCGAGGCAAGGGATGGTGCTTCAGCCCCCATGAGGAACTGTTGTTAAAAGCCTGTGTGCAAACTTGGAGAGAGGAAGAAGTTAAAGCTGCCATTAACAGCCAACACTCACAGCAGCTGGGGCATGGTAAACTGGCCATCTGATACCCTGTGGATCTGAACGGGAGAGCAACAATGCTGCCACTGTAACTACCACTGCAATCTTAATAAAAATATTTGGTAATATTAAGTATCTGTGATGCTTTATAATTTACAAAATATAGGTTGTCCCCAAAAGTGTATACACACATTGAGTAATTATTAATTCTAAAGGGTTGAATCTGAAAAGAAAGAAACATGACTTGAGCAATCAGAAAAAAAGTGTATACATTTTTTGGGACACCTTTTAGTTTTATGTTCATTACATTATTATGCACTACATGCATGGTATACACTATCACTATATTTGCTATATGAATATGCTATGATTCAGAGAGATAAATTCCCTTGTTTCAGTTTACATGGCATTAAATTTGAAATAGGATTCGATCATGTCATTATTTTATTGTCTATTATATTTGGCCCAGTGATGTCTTTCATTGACTTTTAAGAATGATGAAATTAAATTGAGGCACTATGAATTCAAAGAACTTGTCCAATGTAGCAGAGGTTTGCTTGCAATCATTATTGAAACATTATGGCATTCCAATAAGTAAGATTTGTGAATTATTAAGTGCTTTATAGTTTACACATCTTGCTAGAAATCACGTTTCATAAAGAAAATTGTAAGCATACTCTGTATGCTAATACATGTTCTGTTAGTAAAATATGCAGTATTATATAACAAGATGCCAGTTACACACACATACAAAAAGATGTTTGCGATACAAAGGGAGCATAGCCAATAGTTATACTACCCAGTCTAGCAGAGGGAAGACAAACACTTAGGAAAGCCTCCTTTCATGAAGTGATGCTAGAACAACAAGTTGTTAAGCAAAATGTTGGAGGGTGAGAGAAGAGTAGGCATTCCTAGTAACTCATCTTGTGCTCGACCCATATAAGGTCTTCAATGTATGCTTTTCAATGAATGCATCAGTAAGTTTAGACAATCTGTATGCTTTGAGAAGGATAGCTTTTAGTTCTTCTTTGAATGTGTGGTAAAATTCACCATTGAGGCCATCTAGTTCAGGACTTTTGTTTATAGGGAGTATTTTGATTACTACTTCAATGTCACTAGTTGTAATATCTGCATAGTATCTGATTCTTCCTGATTCAGTTTTGGAAGATTGCATGCTTGTGGGAATTTACCCATTTCATCCAGATTGTCCAATTTGTTGACATATAGTTGTTCATATTTTCTTATAACCCTTTGTTTTTCTATGGAGTCAGTTGTTATTCTCTTTCATTTCTGATTTTATTTGTTTTGGAACTCTCTCTTCTTTTTTTCGTGATGAGTCTGGTTAGTGGCTATCAATCTTGTTTATCCTTTCAAAGAACCAACTCTTGGTTTTGTTGATCTTTTGTATTTTTTTTTACTTATTGATTAAGGTATTACATATGTGCCCTTATCCCCCCATTGCCCCCCCCACCCCACTCTGTGTTGTTTTTTAAGACTATTTTGTTTATTTCTGTTCCGATCTTTATTATTTTCTTCCTTCTACTTACTTTAGGCTTTGCTTATATTTTTATTTGTTTCTTTGTTTGTTTTATTCTTTAAGACCAGTTTCTTTTTTTAAATACATTTTTATTTATTTCAGAGAGGAAGGGAGAGGGAGAGAGAAATAGAAACATCAATCAGCTGCCTCCTGCACATCCCCCACCAGAGATGGAGACTTTGGAACCCAGGCATGTGCCCTGATGGGTAATCAAACCATGACTTTCTGGTTCATAGGTCTACACTCAACCACTGAGCCATGCCAGCTGGTCTAAGTCCAGTTTCTTTAAGTGTGAAGACAGATTGTTTATTTGAGATTTTTCTTGTTTCTTGAGATAAGCCTGTAAAACTGAATTTCCCTCTTCAGATCAATTTCACTGTGTCCCACAGATTTTGGGTTGTTGGGTTCTCATTTTCATTTGTTTCAAGGTATCTTTTAAGTTCTTCCTTGATCTCATTGTTAACCAATTCATTGTTTAGTAACATGTTGTTTAGGCTCCATATCTATGTGTTGTTGGTTTGGGGTATTTTTCGTGTGTGTGTTTTTTTGTGTTTTTTTTTCTGGTTGTTTTCTTGTGATTGATTTCTAGTTTCATAACATATCACGGAAGATACTTGATATTATTTCAATCTTCTTAAATTTATTAAGACTTGTTTCATGTCCAAACATGTAGCCTTATGTAGAAAATGTTCTAAGAGCACTTGTATTCTGCTGTTTTGGGATGGACTGCTCTGAAGGTATCAAATACATTTGTCTGATCTACTGTGGCATTTAAGGCCACCATTTCCTTTTTGATTTTCGGTCTGGAAGATCTACCTAGTACTACCAATGCAGAGTTAAAATCTCCTACTATGGCTGTATTACTGTCCATCTCTCCTTTTATGTTTATTAAGCTTTGTTTTACATATTTATGTGCTCCTATGTTGGTTGCATAAATGTTTACAAGGTTTATAATCTGTTGGATTGCTCCTTTTTTCAGTATGTAGTATCCTTCTTTGTCTCTTACTATAGTCTTTTTTTTTTTTTTTAAGTCTACTTGGTCTGATATAAATATTGCTATCCCAGCTTTTTTTTTTTTTTTCCATTTGCATGAAATATCTTTTTCCCTCCATTTACTTTAATCTGTGTGGATCGTTTGTTCTGAGGTGGATCTCTTTTAGACAGCATATATATGGGTCTTGTGTTCTTATCTATTCAGCTACCCTATATCTTTTGATTGGAGCATTTAAACTACTTACATTTAAAGTGATTATTAATAGGTATGTATTTATTGGCTTTTTATTCTTTTAACCATGATCCTCTGTTTTTTGTTTTTGTTTTATTTTATTTTTCCCCCCAAACGCTTCTTAAAGCAGAGCCTTCAACTTTTCTTGTAATACTGGTTCAGTAGCAACAAACCCCCTTAGATTTTTTGTCTGGGAAACTCTTTATTTCTCCTTCAATTTTAAATGATAGCCTTGCTGGGTAAAGTAGTCTTAGTTGTAAGTTCTTGTTTTCCATCACTTTGAATATTTCATGCCAATTCCTTTCTCTGGCCTGAAATGTTTCTGTTGAGAAATCAGATGACAGCCTTATGGATGCTCCCTTGTAGGTAACTATCTTTCTCTTGTGACTTTTAAGATTCTCTCTTTGTCTTTAAACTTTGTCATTTTAACTATGATGTGCCTTGTTGTTGACCTGTTTAGGTTCATCTTGTTTGGGGACTCTCTGTGTTTCTTGTGTGTCCTTTTCCTTCATCGGGTATAGGAAGTTTTCAGTTTACTATTTCTTCAAAAAGGTTCTCAATACCTTGCTCTTAGTCTTTTCCTTCTAGATCCCTATGATGTAGATGCTGTTACACTTCACATAGTCCCAAAGTTCCCATGAACTATCCTCTTTCTTTAAATGACTTTTTCTTTTTGCTGCTCTGATTGGGTGTTTGTTTTTCTACCTTGTCTTTCAAATCTCTGATTCAATCTTCTGCTTAATCCAACCTACTGTTTATTCCTTCATGTCAGATATTGTATTTTTCATTTCTGACTGATCCTTTTTAATGGTTTCCAAGACACTTCTCATGCTGTTGACCATCCTTATAACCATTACTTTGCACTCTATAATCTGATAAATCGCTTGCTTCCATTTTATTTAGCTCTTCTTCTAGAGGTTTCTCCTATTCTTTCATTTTGGGCCTGTTTCTTCGTCTCCCCATTTTTGGATGTCTCTTTGTGTTTGTTTCTATCTATGTATTAGATTTTCTGTGAACCCCAGTCTTTATTAGGTGACCTTATATAGTAGGTCTCCTGTGAGGTCCAGTAGTGTAGTCTACTTGTTCCTTTGTGCTGGATGTTTTGGGAATGTCCCTTGTGTAGTTTATGTGAGCCCTCAGTTATAATTGAGTCTTGATTGCTATTGGCCTATTTGTGCATGGAATCAATCCTCAGTCTGTCTAACTGTGAAGTTCAACCCCAGCCACAATGTACATGCTGCTATGCATATACTGACTACACAAAGCAGAATTTGCCTCAGCAGTATTTGGTGTCTGTTGAGATCTTCCTTTGGATATGCTGCTTGTAAAACTTTTTGGAACCTGTTCAGATTTATGGACACAGACATAAAGCTGGCCACTGGGTGTATTGGATCTGGGCTCTTGTGAAGGACTTTGGTGAAAGCCATTGTAAGATGCTGCCTATGACTGGCCCTGGGCAACCTGTTTGCAGCTACAAGTAATCCACAGTTTGCATCTGCCTATGCTGGGCCTGGGTGTACCCTGGAAAGACCAAGCTGTGTACCAAAGCTGGCTTTTAATAGTTCCTGCCCCAGGGGCATGTCAGAAAAAGTCCTGAAACCCCCGAGACCTGCCTCTACCTGCCTCCACCTGCTGGCTACCCGTTAGGCTCAGTCACTGAAAAAGCCTATGGCTGTACTCTCAGCAGGGCATAAGCTCCTCAAGGTGGGGTGAGGGTGAGTCCAAAGGGTGGGCTATTGCTTTTCCCCAGGCTGATGCCACACAGAAGGGAGTGCTCCACCCAAGAAAAATGGTTTCTGCAGCATTGGAGAATAACTCAGCACAAGGATCCTAGCAGCTGACCCTCACTCCCTCTCCAGAGCCACAAACTCCTGTCTATCTTCAAGTACCTCTAGTCCAGTGGTCGGCAAACTCATTAGTCAACAGAGCCAAATATCAACAGTACAATGATTGAAATTTCTTTTGAGAGCCAAATTTTTTTTAACTTAAACTTCTTCTAACGTCACTTCTTCAAAATAGACTCGCCCAGGCCAAAAACCGACTTCTGCACATGGACCACGATGTCTCAATCGCACTGTACGTGCGTGCCCGCATGTGGCATTTTGTGGAAGAGCCACACTCAAGGGGCCGAAGAGCCGCATGTGGCTCGCGAGCCGCAGTTTGCCGACCACTGCTCTAGTCTATTCCATCCTCCTTCTGCCCGAGGTCAGCATGAGTGGCTACAAATGAAATTATTTTCCTTGGCCCTTTAAGAGGGTTCCTGTGTCTCTAGCAGATGCCAATCTCTTTCTGGGGTACATAACCCCTGCTGATTTTCACAGCCAGATGTTATGTAGGCAGCTCTCCCCAGCTCTGGTGGTCTTGGCTTGGGAGCCTAACTTAGTGTATAGACCCTGTGTTTCCTCCAGAATTTCAGTCATTGCCCATGGGTGAGAGGCCAGCCCTTTGTGTGTTTTTGCACTTCCCACCAGTCTTTATATGACTTCTTCAGTAAGCCCCTGTTTGTCAGACTCCTCTTCAGCTATTCATCAGTTGGTTATTCAGGATAATTCTTCTATAACTCAGTTGTTATTCCATTTTGGTCCTGGGAAGAGCTAAGTGTTGCTTCCAGTTATATCATCACCATCCTGGCTGATACAAATGACCAATTTCAATTTAAATGCAAACCATCATTGACAGGGCCACAGTGTTGATTGATTAGTAACCCAAGTCTTCGGCAACATGGCATCTATACATCTGAGGACCTTGATGTAGGGCTTATCTCAATGTGCTCAGAAGTTAATATGATGGGAGAATCACAGAACTGAAGGCGTCAAGAATGATGACCTAGGTTTATGAGTTGTATACCGAGATTCATAGCAGTCTACCATTTTAATGAAAAACCTGTATAATTAAACGATAAAAGGATGATGATTCCAGATTTGAAAGTCATAGACATTAAGTGCCTCTGGAAACACTTATGAAATCATAAATATTCTGGAAGGAATTGAATATACATGTGAACTTAGACTAAGTGCTGAGTAAAATTAAAATAATTTTAAAAGTATGAAGAAATAAACCATTTGTAATTCCTGTTTCTCTAGACAGGATAGAAAGCATTTGGCCTAATGCTACGCACCTCTCAGCATTAATCATGTCCCACTTTCCTCAGGTGAAGCCTCACAATCTCTCAGTTCAAGGTTTTACAAAACGACTAACAACGGAGACGTGACTTGAAACTGGTCTTCACTACCTCAATTTACCTAACAACTTAGAAAACAATCATTTAATACTATATTTTGAACAAATATAATAATGCATACCGTTTTTATTACCAGAGGTAGGGATGTGTTTATGTGTATATACACATTATCCATACCCACACAAACATTTTTCTGTTTCTCAGTGTTTGTCCACACACACACACACACACACAAATACATAAATACATGTACATACATATGTTCGTATGTACACATACATAAAAAATAGAAAATTTCTATTGTGTGTATATAATGCATATGCACAATAACATTCTTTAAAAATAAGTAATATTTATGCTTTGAATATCTCAGTGCAAAATCACTTCATTATGAAAGTATAGACTTTGTACAAGTAAGAATGACAGAAATTGGTTTGGCAATAATCCAGGAATAATAATTCCATGGGGATTATGTATTTCTTCAGTAAATTTCTCCTTCTCTTCTACTTTTCCTGCTGTTTTCCCTGAACCCAACCATTTTAAACACACAGAAAAAATAAAGCCTCTCATATGGGAGAAATCCTACAAAATCATGCAAGCATACAAAATAGATAGCAGGGCCACAGGCCCCATCAATTATGTTCTTTCTGTCTCTTAAATAAATCAACCACACTTTCAGGTGAACTGACTTTTGTGAAAAAAGTTCCTTGAACTCAGTCTATTCTTGACAAGTAGAGCAAATAAAATTTAAAATATTACTAAGATAACAAAAGCTAACACTGCTTTCTGTAATCTCAATTTTCTACTTTCATGTAAATGTACTTTTCATCTTAATTGTCTGGATTGACACAGCCAAAGACAAAGAACCAACCTCACAGGCCAGGCTCCTATCAGTTTTATTAGAGAATAGACTTTATTGTCCAGCACAAAAATGATTTGTTGAAGGGAAAGGGTGAAACAAAAGTACCCCACACAGTAAGATAAAGTCACATCCCTAAGAGAGTTACACAGCCTTATCATCCACAGAAAGAGCCACCTCAGAAATAGAAATACAGAAACACATTATTTAGAAAACCTGAACATCACAGACTAAACACATGCCCTTTCCATATGGTACCTCCTTCCTTATCTTACACGGTAAATTTCATTGTCATCCTGGTTATTTCTACAACCTTATATTTGTTATAGAAATAACCAGGCTAATAATTAAATTTACTGTAAACAAAAGAATAACCTGTGCTAAGTTTATTTTTATTTTAAAATATATTTTATTGATTTTTTACAGAGAGGAAGGGAAAGGGAGAGAGAGTTAGAAACATCGATGAGAGAGAAACATCAATCAGCTGACTTCTGCACACTCCCTACTGGGTATGTGCCCGCAACCAAGGTACATGCCATTGACCAGAATCGAACCTGGGACCCTTGAGTCCGCAGGCCAACGCTCTATCCACTGAGCAAAACTGGTTAGAGCATAACCTGTGCTAAGTTTAAATAACTAAATCTTCAGATAAATTATAGTCACATAAATTATCATACTTAAGAAAACACTTTCCATTGATAATAAACAAAAAATTCAATAGTATAGAAGAGTGATGGGCAACCTTTTGAGCTTGGTGTGTCAAACTTCGCCAAAAAACTGAGCATAAGTTGGGTAGTGTGTCACTTTGAGGAAAAAACGATATTTATAGTTTAAATAACATAAATATAATTATTATATATAATTGTATTTAATAAACCAAAAACTAAATATTTAACTTACCTGCTTAGTGACTTCTTTGTTCAGCCATCAGTCGGTTTCTTTGGTTGGTCTTGATATTATTTAGCTTGTGTGGGGTGCCGTGAACTAAGATAAGTGAGGGGGAGGGGGAATTCTTTAACTAACCTGCCTATTAGTGACTTTTTTGTTGCTGAATTTCATTGGCTAAATCTTCAATTGAAGGTTGGTATTTTGTACACTTCAGGCCCAAGCAAGCGCTACTAACTTCATCTGTCAATCTGTTTCTTTTGTTGGTTTTGATATTATTTAACACTGAGAATAAGGCCTCACAAAAGTATGTAGAGGGAAAAATTGTGAGTAAAGCCATTGCTATATTTTTCAGGGTGCTAAGAGTGTCTGGTAGTCAGTTCCAGGCACTCCAAATTTCCTGTTCGGAGTGGCACTCCTTTTGATTCTCCAAGTGGCACCTTTCCAGATTCTCAAGCTTTGACCTCAAGTCGACAAACACCTGAGCCCAGATACTGTCTTGAAATTCTCCAAGTTGCATCTCCAAATCATCATTTTGCATCCATTGGAAACCATTTAATTCCAAACTACTGTAGACTACTACATCAGGATACTTAATTACTTTCATGGTTTGTTCTAGACTTCTAAATTGACTAAATCTATCACTAAACTGGTCAAGTAATGAGTCTAAAACATGCTGGTACTTCATATGCAAGAGTTCCATTTCATTTTGTACAGCTGCACTGGCCTTCTCAAAATACTTTGTTACTCGAGGAAAATAATTATAAGTTTTCGTTTCTACATCTCGCTTGAAAATTTTAACTTTACTTTCAAAAGCTTTTATGTATCCAAACATAACGTCAATACTTTTGCCAAAACCGTGTAACTTTAAGTTCAGTTCATTAATATGAACAGAGAGATCTGTAAAAATCATCAGGGTGTTGACCCACTTATCATCATTAAGCTGAGGAAAGTTTCCCAGATCCTTATCGTCAAGAAATACCTTAATTTCTTCAAAGCACTCCACAAAGCGCTCAAGAACTTTGCCTCGGCTCAGCCATCTTACATTATTGTACATCAGCAGTCCACTGTAGGTGGAATCAACCACCAGTAAAAGTGCTGAAAATTCTTGCTTGTGAAGGGGTCGAGCAGCTATTAAATTAACTGTTTTTGTAACAACTGACATTAGTCGTTTAAGTTGGTGAATCCTGCCTTGGCACAGAAAGCCTCCTGATGGATAATACAATGAAAAGGCACAATGGGATATCCAATAGCTTCTGTAAACAATTTGACAAATCTGACTTTTTCCCCATCATATTTGGTGCCCCATCTGTCGTCACTGACACAACTTTAGAGATATCAATGCTTAGGTCACGAAATGTTTGTATAACAACCTTACATATTTCACTTCCTGATTTACTTGTTGACACTGATACTAACTTTATCAACTCTTCTCTCATTGTGAGACCATCAGAATATCGACCAATAATGGCCAACTGAGCATGTGATGTGACATCAGTAGTTTCATCAAGAGAGATCGAAAAATATTTACACTTCCTTATGTCTCTCTTTAATTGATGTTGTACGTTTGTGTTCAGTCTCATTATTTGGTCTTTTATGATATTTCTACTGAGTGGTTACTCAGATATTCTCTTAATAATTGCATCTTTATTCTGTATATCATGAAATAGAACTGGTGCACATCTTAGGAGAGTTTCTTTAATAAATTCTCCTTCACTGAGCGCTTTTCCATGCTGAGCTATAGAGTGAGCAATGCTCAAACTTGCAGATGTTAAATTTGTAGAGCCTTTCATAAATTTATGGATGGAATTAGATTGGCTCTTATAAAGGTGTAGCTGCCTGGAAATGTATTCCTTCCTTTCATCCTCACTTTTTTCCAAGAGCTGGGAATGATTAGTTTCAAAATGTCTATTTATATTTCACGTTCTGCTTACTACCATTTCAGTACATAGAACGCAAAATGATCTGCCATTTTTTTCTATAAAGCCATACATCTCGGTCCATGTCTCTTGAAAGGGTCGGCCACTGCTACTACCACTTCCTTTACTTAACCTTAGTTTTTTATTTTTTGGGTTCTCCATCAGGGGGGCAGTGACAGAAGATAGAATTATAGATAGCTTGTTAGGCCTGCAGGCAATTAGGGGTTAACTAGCCTAACTAACCACAAAATGGTGCATATAACTGTCTTTTAGGAAAGGGCAGGGTTAATAAGCAGAAATAGGGATTAATAAGGATGCACAACATTAATGATGGTGAAATGGAGTCTGCACTATGGAGCAAGATGGTATTCCTTATGTGAATTAAAATGGCTGCTGCTATTTCTAATGGCGGGAAATGGCACCCATAGCACACCACAAACCCTCCCCTCTCCCAGCCTCCCCCTCACTTATCTCAGTATTGATGGATTAGAAATCCATGACACCCCAGAACAGTAGATAATGGTTGCTGTGGTTAACTGTTATTTGGTTACTGGTAATGGCAGGGCCCCCAGTGATGCGTCCCCCTCTGCGTTCCACTACTCCTTGCTTTGCCAGCAGAAGTGAGGGCAAAGATCCCAGTTTAACCGGAAGTCCCAGAACTAGACGCTTTGTGCTGGACTTCTGTTGTTTTGGCCTACACACCTCCGGCACAGAGTGTCTAATAGGGGAGGATGAAACATTTGCGACTAGAGTCTTGGAGTTCCAAGACTCTAGTCGCAAATGTTTCATCCTCAGGAGCAGCAAATGTTTCATCCTCAGCATGCGGCCACCTCAGCGGCCGTGTGTCATCAGAAATGGCTACGGGTGTCAGTGCTGAAACGCGTGTCATAGGTTCGCCATCAATGGTATAGAATAAAATAAGAAATTGTAATAGTATTCATTTTATACAAATAATTATATATGGTATGAGGAAGAAACAAATGATACTTAAATTTATGCTTTAATATGAATTTTAACCTTTTAATAATTATTTCAATTCAAAAATTGATAGCCTACTAAACTGGTTATTATATATTTTAATTTCAATTATGTGGATCTTTTATGATAAGATTTCTCTTTTTATTTTATTTTTGTTTACAGTTTAACAAATTTCAACCAACTCATCATCTCAAGTAAGTAGAAGTATTTATTTACTTTAATAAATGAAGATCTTTGGATTTGGAGACTTAACTGATGCTGTATATTCCTTCCTCTTCCTCTCCCCTTCTCCTCCTTTCTTCCCTTCCACATCTTTTCCTCACTCTCCATAGGTTGTTTCTCCTTTCTCCATGCTGACTTAACTCTGAGAGGGGCTTATCTATGTGTTGATCAACAGAATATATACCAGAAAATTAAGAACTTCTCTCTTTCCTTCAGAAAATATACATGTTTAGCTGTGATTGAGACATATGTCCATACCTGAACCAATCACATTAGCAAAAAGAATGTGATTGATTAGTTAACCAAGCCTAGAGTTTGTGCCAGCTCCTCTAACCAAGCACAGAATTAGCTCCATTCAACTTTCATGACCAGAAACTGGGGAATTAGAAATTTTCCACAGAACATCTAAGTGCTATGATGATATTAGAATACTGGACAGGCAAATATGATGTCTCCCACGAAGGTCAAACAAGTTGAAATGCTGTGGAAAGTTATTTTACACACCATAAAAAGCATCTGCAAAGGCACGATAATAAGAAATTGTGCAATATTTAGAAAAATAAATTGTAAGTCAACCATGATGGAGAAATAATTGACTATGATCCACAGACATGCTGGGAAAGTGACTTAACTACACAGACAGGCTTTAAAAAAAGTAGATTAGGAAAAGTCATAGAGGGCCAAGAATGTCAGGTTAAAGATTTGGGAAAGTATGAAGCAATTCGAGTTTTGTAAGAAGGGACAGTCTTGATCCAAACTTTCCTTTAAGGAAGTTAATTTTCAGTAGTAGCCCAAATTGATTGTACTTGGAATTACCAGAAACAAGAATAACAGTGAAATTGTTTTAGATAAAGTAATTGAAGATCTAAGAAGGTGACTGTAATGGATCATGTGAAATTCAGTAAATGTAAATATTTCTAGTAACAGAATAATTATGGAGACAGGGAAATAATAGAAATGGGGGACACAAATGTGATCAAAGACTTAAAACCTGATAACTGGGAAAACAGTGAAAACATTAAAATATATAAATATTAGAATAACTGATTTGAGGATGTAAAATGATGATATTGAATTCTTACACCAAATGGAAATTCCTAGCAGGTAAAATGTTCAGGACCAGATTGGGCATCTGATTCACAACTGGACTTTTAATTTCACAAAATCATTAAAACTTAAGTTTATAAATCTATAAAATTATCTTCTCATTTAATTAAGTTATCTGTAATAATAAACATTGATTCATGCACAGCCAGTGTGGTTCAGTCGTTGAGCATCAACGTATGAACCATGAGGTCATAGTTCAATTCTTGGTCAGGGCACATGCCCAGGGTTGTGAACTCGGTCCCCAGTGTCGGGTGTGTGGATGCAGCTGATCAATGGTTCTTTCTCATCATTATTTCTCTCTCTCTGAAATTAGTAAAAATACATTTTTTTTAAAAAAAGTTTGAATCAGTGTAGCAGGTGAGAGCCCTAAAGACAAGGGAATATATTCAGAAATAATAAAATTAATAGTAAGAAGAATAATTGACAAGAACGCCAGACATTGTGCCAGTCAATATATATGAAGTAAATATGTTTAACAATAGAAACATGGCAATGAAGTAATTACTATTTTACTGACATTTTAAATATTAAGAAATGGGCTAACCTTTAGGAGACAGAGTAGTCAACACAATTGCCCCAGGTTATTGTGATGAGAACTGTTGGTATCCAGACTAAAATGTAGAGTCTGGCTCAAAAGCTTAAAGTCAAAACTGTATTGAGAAGTGATTATATTTATGAGCTGGAACCTCAAGACAGTCTTAACAGGAAAGAGATATGAAGTGCTCAGAGAGAGTGAGAGAGACACAATAGTGCCCCTTCACACAAGTTAGGACTCCCTAGTTATTGTTGATCCCATAAAACAAAGAGGTGAACAATCATACACTGAATCAATGATATCCATTAATACTCTATTATTATGTGCGTGATAGCATGTAGATTACTTTTCTTTCAAAATTACTTCAAACAAAACAAAGAATTCAGAGTTAACCCTAACTTAGAGCTATAACTGGCAACACCAGCTGTAGGAAAATCTTGAGAGTACTAAGCCCATGAAGGTTAACTATGTTGAGTCATATGCATTGTTACTCTTTTCTAGAAATAAAAAAATAATGATAATTCATCCCATGCTCACAATGTCTAAGTACATCCATATTTACTCATTCAAACAAAATTTTCATGTTTTAAAAAGTCACATCTGTATTTTACATATCATCAATAATAATGAATTTAAATAGCAGAGAAAATAAAAATCTTATTGAAGATCAATAGAATAAGTAATGATGTCTATAAGAGAATATAGAGTATGTTGGCCTTCAAAGCTATTTACAATGAACTTATTCTTCTCAGTAAATTCAGTAAAGCATCATAATGTAGACTTTAGTCATCCTAATGTTAACATTCCTACTACATGAATCTCATTCCATCAAGGCAGTCTTCTGAAGCAATAAGCCATTCAATTCTAGTCTCTGCAGTTTATTGGAGCAATATGAATTTTAAATTATACATATGTGCAATTATGTTGCTCAATAGCATTTTCATGTTTTAAAAATTCACATTTAAATGAAAAGGAAAGAATCAAATAGCAAAATAAAGACATCCTACTTTCTTCTACTCCCTTGCAATCTACTAAAAGCAGCAAAGGGACCACATAACAAATAGGCAATTGTATAAACATATCCCATGCATGATATTAATACGATCAATAAAGGAAGAAAAAACTAAGTAAGAAAGACCTAAGACTTCTATAGCAAAACTACGCAACTTTAATGACAGACAAGCAGAGAAGTTTAAACACATGGCAACATAAGCCCTGACTATAAAAAAGAAACTTTAAAATTATATAACATAGGCATGCTTGACTAATTAGTGTATTAATTCAGTGTTATTCCAGTCTAAATCTAGATTTTTTTTTTTACGTATATAAATCAACAGCATGACTCTCGAGATTATATTTGAAAGTAAATTGGGGGGAAATTAAATAAAATAAAAAATACCACATATTTCAAATGAATTTAACATATAGGGTATCTGAAATATCATAATTATAAAAGAATAGACATTGATAAGGTAAGGAACATTAGAGTATAGACAGTGATGTATGGGAATTTGGTATAAGATAAGGTGTTATTTCAAACCAGATGTAAAAGACTACACAATTAATGAAGTTGGATTGATTGGATATTTAAGAAAATGAATAATAATCTTAAACTTTATCTCAGATTTCTCTCAGTAATACATTCTAAATGTTTTAAAAAATAAGATTAAAAAAACAAAACTACAACTATTTTAGAAAATACAGAGGGGGGCAAAAAAAGGTTTATGGTTTTGCATTGAAAAATAATCTATCCTATCTAATAAAAGAGTAATATGCAAATTGACTGTACCTCTGCTATACTCACAAGGCACGCCTATCAGCCAATCAGGAGCAAGTATGCAAATTAACCAACCAAGATGGCTGCGGCCAAGGTGCGAGCAGGAGGCTTGGGTTTCCCCAGAGATGGAGGAAGCCAAACTTTCTGGCCAGCCCTGGCCTCCGCTCAAGGCTACAAAGTTCCAATTATAGAAGGAAAATAAATCCCAGATCCCAGGGCCTCCACTTGGGTTGTCAGGGGGTGTGGCCAGACTGCAAACCACCACAGGCCCCTCGCCCAGGCTACCACACATCCCAAGGGAACCCCCACCCTGATCCAGGACACCCTTCAGGCCAAACCAGCTGGCCCCCACCTGTGCACCAGGCCTCTATCCTATCTAATAAAAGAGTAATATGCGAATTTACCATCACTCCAACACACGAGATGGCTGCCCCCATGTGGACACAAGATGGCTGCCACAAGATGGCCAGCAGGAAAGGGCAGTTGGGAGGGACTAGGCCTGCAGGGGAGGGCAGTTAGGGGTGACCAGCCAGCAGAGGAGGGAAGTTGGGGGTGACTGGGCCTGCAGGGAAGGACAGTTAGGGGTGACCCAGGCCTGCAGGGGAGAGCAGTTGGGGGGAACCAGGCCTGCAAGGGGAGGGCAGTTAGGGGTGACCAGGCCTGTAGGGGAGGGCAGTTAGGGGCAATCAGGCTGGCAGGGGAGCAATTAGGCATCAATCAGGCTGGCAGCAGAGTGGTTAGGGGGTGATCAGGCTGGCAGGCAGAAGCGGTTAGGGGCAATCAGGAAGGCAGGCAGGCGAGCAGTTGGGAGCCAGCAGTCCTGGATTGTGAGAGGGATGTCTGGCTGCTCATTTAGGCCCGATGCTACCAGGATCGGGCCTAAAAGGGCTGTTGGACATCCCTCGAGGGATCCCAGATTGGAGAGGGTGCAGGTTGGGCTGAGGGACACACACCGCCATTCACGAATTTTGTGCACCGGGCCTCTAGTATATATATATAAAAAGCCAGCAACCAGAAAGCCGGAATGACCAGAATGACTGGTCGCTATGTTGCCCACTGCAGCCAGTGAACTGGCCCAATCAGGGGTTGGAGCCAGCTGGCCAACCTCCTGTGGCCCTTCCCTCCAGACTGCTCCAACACTGACCGGCCTCTCCCACCCGAATTGAGGGCGGGGCCACTGGCCAACCCCCCGCAGCCCTTCCCTTCAGCCGGCCCTGCCCCCTATCACCCATCCCACCCCAATAGGCCTGCAGCCCCTCCCCCAGGAGGCCCTGCCCCTGATCGGGCCCCCAATCAGGGCGAGCCAGCCCGCCAACCTCCTGCTGTCTCCTCCTCCTGACAGGCCTGTCCCCAATCCACCCCAATTGGGGCCAGGCCGGCTGGACCCCACCTGTGCATGAATTCGTGCACTTGTCCTCTATTACAATAAATAAAAATAATAATAGAAGAATAAACTCTGTGTTTCATGTACTCACAACTGTATACCTACTTTTGTCTCACCCTTTATAGAGCAAAATATATGTAAACCCTTAGGTTGGTTTAATTATTCTTTATCCTCCGACCACCCAAAAAAAGCAAAACACTAAAGAAAGTACTGATGAATTTATGGACACCAGTAGAAACACTGATAAATAATAAATAAATAAATGCCACTTAACCAATAGAAGGGAAAAAAGTAGGTGTAACATTTTATTTTTGGGCTTGAACGTGCTCTAGCCACAATTTCTGTACTTCCTGTATTTCCATTCCAGAACTCGGCTCTATTAAACTTTTGCTTAGCTACTTTTCTTATTTCAATCTTTTCAGTGTTCTAAGTTCACCTACATAGGAGAGACTTCTCTGATCACCCTATCTAAAATATGCCTGTCTCTTTTCTTTAATCCCTCACCCAATATTCTTTTTTAAAACTGAATTTTACTTGAATTATTATAATTTGTTTCTTGGTACCTTCCATATATATATAGATAGATAGATAGATAGATATAAAAGCCTAAGCAAATGTTTTGACCGGATGACCAGCTGGTAGCTATGATGCACACTGACCACCAGGGGACAGACACTCAACACAGGAGCTGCCTCCTGGTGGTCAGTGCACTCCCACAGCCAACCTCCCACAGCTGGCCAACCTCCCATGGTCCCTCCCTCTCCCCCCATTGCCTGCCAGGTGGAGGGACCCCACCTGTGCACCAACTCATGCACGGGCCTCTAGTTAGAATATAAGGTTAACTAAGGCATGACTATTATGTTGTTCTCCACTGTATCTTAAGATCCTAGAATTCCTGGCAAATAGTAGGCATTTTGAATATTTGTTGAATTAATAAAAAAAGGAAATAATTTTCTTTATTATTAAATAATATTTTCTCTTTCATTTTCATTGTTTGCTGTGAAGAAAGTTTCAGTCTAGTAGGTGAATAAGACTAATATACAAGTAATCAAAAAGTACGTTCTTTCGCCCACTGGATGCTCTGAAAAGCCAACTTGGCATTGTTCCTGTGGCTCCCTCTCCACTCGCTGCAACCACCTCTGCTGCGTGCCTCCTCCACTGCCTCAGACTCAGCAGCTTCTTTTCCAGAGCCCCTCAACTCTGGCTTTAAAAAAAAAAAAAGCCTCTGCCCAGGATCACCAGCGTGCCCCACCATGAGACACGGCCGTGGACACCAGCTCCGAGATCACCACCAAGGACTTAAAGGAGAAGAAGGAAGTTGTGGAGGAGGCAGAGAATGGAAGCAATGCACCTGAGAATGGGAATGCTAATGAGGAAAATGGGGAGCAGGAGGCTGACCATGAGGTAGAGGAAGAAGAGGAAGAAGGAGGGGAGGAGGAGGATGAAGAAGGTGATGGTGAGGAAGAGGATGGAGATGAAGATGTGGAGGCTGAGGCAGCTACAGGCAAACGGGCAGCTGGAGATGATGAGGATGGGGACGTTGACACGAAGAAGCAGAAGACGGATGAGGATGACTAGACAGCAAAAAAAGGAAAAGTTAAAAAAAAAACTAAATAAAAGACTTGCTTTTGAGAGATAAAAGAAAAAGAAAAGTTAAAGGCCTCTGTGACCTATTCACCTCCACTTCCCATCTCAGAATCTAGAGACCCCCCCCACCCCCCGCACCTGCCTGCCCACCCAAATACCTCAGACAGTGCCACCTGCAGGTGACATGCCGTCACCACCATCCAACCAAAACCACAAAGTGAATTTGCAACATGGGAGAAAAAAAGAACCAAAACTTCCAAGGCCCTGCTTTTTTTCTTAAAAGTACTTTAAAAAGGAAAATTTGTTTGTATTTTTTATTTACATTTTATATTTTTTGTACATATTGTTAGGGATCAGCCATTTTTAATGATCTTGGGATGACAAAATGATCCTTTGGAGAGTTCTCCGTCCTACTTCTGACTTTACTTGTGGTGTGACCATGTTCATGATAATCTCAAGGAGAAAAAAAACCTTGCAAAGAAAGCAAAAACAACAACCAAAACAATCTTATTCTGAGCAGTCCAGTAACTTTTTGTGTATGTACTTGGCTGTATTATAAGTAGTTGGTTTGTATGAGATGGTTTAAAAGGCCAAAGATAAAAAGGTTTATTTTTTTCCCCTTTTTTTTTTTGGTCCATGAAATTGCCGTTTATTTATTTATTTATTTATTTATTTATTTATTTATTTATTTATTTATTTTTGGCCTGTTTGATGTATGTATGAAACAATATTGTCCAACAATAAATGGGAATTTTATTTTGCTGAGTTGTTCTAAAAAAAAAAAAAAGTACGTTCTTTCTTAATATCAAGTTATATTTATCACATCTTTGTGATTTTTATTTAACATTATATTGCAATAAGCAATATTATAAAGAGGGGCTCATGCACCTGCTTTGTATTTCTTGATCATAAGAAATAACATCAGTTTAATGAGATTAAAAGCCAGAAAAATTAAACTTTTTCTAACTTTGTAATTTACATAAGTCTTAACATATTTTGTGTGTTTTTGCTAACTTTGAGTTCAAGATACATCTTAATGGAAAAAAATATGGAAAGCTTAGGGATGAGAAATAAACTCTATTCTCAAGTTCTATGTGTCATTAGCAGGTATCATACAATCACACATCTTCCAGAAAAGAAACTTAAAAGGAAAACTGTTCACAAATGAATATCTTTCTTTTACTAATTAATAAACACCATGCTGTGAGTAACTGGTGATAATGTACTAATAAGAAAAAAATCAATAAATTTACACTGAGGGTCAAAGTAATTGGTGGTGTAGAATAGAAAATTATGTATTGTTCATTGATCCTTTAGCAATTTTCTAACTATAAAGAAGAGAAAGCTAATTACTTTAGCAGGTATTTGAAAATAATGATTAAAACAAGTTAATTGTATGTTCTTGAATAATGACTTACTTTAATGAAAGTAAGTTGAGAAAATTCATACTGTGATTCAGGCAAAGAAATATTAGATTTTACTAATCATGCTATAATCTTGATCCACTTAACTATCCCTAACCTACTTTTAAGAAGCTTTCATAGAAACAGCAAACATAATTAAACAGAAATATAAAGCACATTTCCCCATGCTACACAAGATAAACTGAAATCCAAAGATATTTGTATATGTGAAACTGAAATTTCAAATTCACCAGGTAAAAAAAGGGAACAAAAAAAGTTTACTTTCTTTTTCTAATAAAAATAGTTTAAAAAACAAGTAGTTTTACAATATAAATATTTCCTTCAGACAATGTTAGAGAAATAAAACTACACAAGTTGATAAAGTCTCAGTGATGCATTTATGTAAATACTGCTTCAGATTTAGTTTTACAGACATAACACATAATCAGAAAATATTTAGTTTTTCTCATAACACATTTAGCTCGTATTTTCTCTCATGAATATTTTGGAGTGAATACTAAAAACCATATAGTTATAGAATTTGACCCAGGTTTGTTGGTTTCAAAGCTTTTGTTCTTTCAATTATTATTTGACTATTCTTGATTTTCTTTTATCAAAATTTAATACATAAATAGGTCAATTCAAGTCCATCTCTATTCCTCTGACTTATAACATTTAATAATAATAATAAGCCGAAACCGGTTTGGCTCAGTGGATAGAGCGTCGGCCTGCGGACTCAAGGGTCCCAGGTTCGATTCCGGTCAAGGGCATGTACCTTGGTTGCGGGCACATCCCCAGTAGGGGATGTGCAAGAGGCAGCTGATCGATGTTTCTCTCTCATCGATGTTTCTAACTCTCTATCCCTCTCTCTTCCTCTCTGTAAAAAATCAATAAAATATATTTTAAAAAAAAAATAATAATCCTATCTAATAATAGAGTAATATGCAAATTAACCATCACTCCACGACAAAATGGCAGCCCCCATAGCCACAAGATGGCGGTGCCCAGTACCCTCAGCCCTGCTGCTGGAGTGCAGACCCCCTGAAATCGATGGCAGGGAGCTGGGGGTTGCTTCGGCCTGGTGCAGGAGTGGACCCCCTGTGATCGATCACAGGGAGCTGGGTGTCTGCTCCGGCACCAGGCCGAAAGCCTCCGCCAGAGGCTTTCGGCCTGGTGCACGAGTGTACCCCCTGCGATTGATCACAGGGAGTGGGGTGTCTGCTCTGGCCCCAGACCGAAGGCCTGGTGCTGGAGCAGACCCCTGCAATCGATCACAGAGAGCTGGGGGTTGCTTAGGCCTGGTGCACCAGTAGACTCCCTGCGATCAATTGCAGGGACCTGGGTGTCTGCTCCGGCACCAGGCCGAAAGCTTGAGGCTTTCGGCCTGGTGCCAGAACAGACCTCCTGCAATCGATCGCAGGGAGCTAGGGATTGCTTCGGCCTGGTGCATGAGCGGACCCCCTGCGACTGATCGCAGGGAGCTGGGTGTCCCTTCCGGCTCCAGGCCGAAAGCCTCCAGTGGATGCTTTCGGCCTGGTGCTGGAGCAGACCCCCTGCAATCGATAGCAGGGAGCTGGGGGTTGTTTCGGCTGGTGCACGAGCGGACCCCCTGCGATTGATCGCAGGGAGCTGGGTGTCCGCTCCAGCCCCAGGCCGAAAGCCTCTGCCAGAGGCTTTCAGCCTGGTGCACAAGCGGACCCCCTGCAATTGATCGCAGAGAGCTGGGTGTCTGCTCCGGCCCCAGACTGAAAGCCTCTGGCGGAGGCTTTTGGCCTGGTGCCGGAGCAGACCCCCTGCAATTGATAGCAGAGAGCTGGGGATTGCTTAGGCCTGGTGCAGGAGTGGACCCCCTGTGATCGATCACAGGGAGCTGGGTGTCCGCTCTGGCACCAGGGAAAGCCTCCAACTGAGGCTTTTGGCCTGGTGCCAGAGCAGACCTCCTGCAATCGATTGCGGGGAGCTAGGCATTGCTTTGGGCTGGTGCACGAGCGGACCCCCTGCGATTGATCGCAGGGAGCTGGGTGTCCCTCCGGCCTGAGGCTGAAAGCCTCCAGTGGATGCTTTCGGCCTGGTGCTGGAGCAGACCCCCTGCAATCGATCGCAGGGAGCTGGGGGTCTGCTTTCGGCCTGGGCAGGAGCAGACCCCCTGCGATTGATCGCAGGGAGCTAGGCATCTGCTCCTCCCCAAGAGGCTTTCGGTCTGAGCCCGTGATCAGAAGGAGCTGGAGGTGCCTGCCCAGGCCTAAAGCTTCGGCCAGAGGCTTTAGGCCTGGGCAGAGCCCAGCCCTCGATTGGTGTGAACTATAGAGGAAACACCTTTACTGCCTGCACATTGGCTAAGCTTCCTATATGCCACTGGTAATATTCTTAGTAACTTGCGTAATAAGAATCCAAAAAGGTGGTCTAGGGTTTTTCCACTACACTTCTGGAGAAAAAAATGAAGGTCCGCTGCTGGAGGGCTAAGAAATGTCATATCCTGCCCTAGCCGGTTTGACTCAGTGGATAATTCCTCGGCCTGCAGACAGCAGGGTCTGGGTTCAATTCTGATCAAGGGCATGTACCTAGGTTGCAGGCTCCTCCCTGGCTGGGGCCCAGATCAGGGTTCATGCAGGAGGCAACCAATCAAAGTGTTCCTCTCACTTTGATGTTTCTCTCTGTCTTTCCCTTTCTATTCCACATTCTCTAAAAATCAATGGAAACATATCCTCAGGTGAGGATAAAAAATAAATAAAGAAATGCATATCCTATGAAAGACACATCTTGAAAATGCCTAAAGAAAATTGTCATTTTTTCTTGGTGAATGGACTGGAGTCCGTGTTGATGAAAACACCTTGGTGGCTGTGGTGACTGGCAGTGGCTGCAGCAGCGGAGTGATGGGGCTGGTGCCTTCCCCTGATCAGACCGGTTGCCTCCCACAAAGGGAGGCCAGACTGTGGCTTAGGTCCGCTCCCCATGGGGGTGTGGGCCTAAGCCGTCAGTAGGACATCCTCTGAGGGCTCCCAGTATGTGAGAGAGGGCAGGTTGGGCTGAGGGGCCCCTGACCCCCAGTGCACGAATTTCGTGCACTGGGCCCCTAGTAATCCTTATATTCTGGGTCATTAAGTGGATTAGAGTCAAAAGTATTGCATCTGGCACACAGAATATGCATATAAATTCTACTATTAGATGTGTAACTGGGTAGAATTATTAACTTTCAAAGTTACATACCTTCTCTGCTTGTTGAGAACAGTCAGTATCCTCCCAGGCATAGAATGTGCAGTGGATGGGGAAAACTTCCTGCCTCATTCACCAAGGGTCTGACTTAAGCCTTTTCCTAGGCTCCCAAATTCTTTATAGCCAAGTAAATACCTGCACAGATCACAGAAACAGAGGATGGGCTGAGAACAACATACAAACCCTTTCCTCCTGTAATGTTGGATAGAAAATGCATTATCAAATCACGTATAATGAAGGGGAAAAACATATAGAGTCCTTTCAGAAAATTCCACATCACAACGAAGGAATATTGCTGAAAAAAATCAGATTAATTATATTCCTTAAAAAATTATTCACTAATCACAAGAGAGTAGAACTCATAACATGCCTGAAGAAGGATAAAATAATATGGAGGAAATAGTGAAAAGAAAACAAAAAACATGAAATCAAAGCAACAAACAAATCTAAAAAATAACAATAGCCTCAAAGGGTAAAACCAGTTCAGATAAAGAAATATTGAAGAAAAAAGAGTAAAGTCCTATATAAAGACACACATTTGCAAAACTGAAAGTGCAAACAACCATGAGTGCATAGCTTACCCTTGAGATATACCAATATAATTCAAATAACCCTTTATATTCATAGAAGACATGAATATAAAAATTATTAAAAAAAAAATAGATCTAGATAACAGAAAGTAAAGAGCCTAGCCAGGTGAAATAATATTTCTGATGAAAAATAAGAATAAATTGAAGAAAAGCAATATATATTATATAAACTATTCCTGAGCTGAAAAGAATCCCATGTATTCAGAAAAATGGGTCTCTATCAACTTTGTCAGTCAAAGAAAGGAATTCACTTCTAGAAACTACTAAGAAAATATGGGATTCTAAGAAGAGAGAAAAATAAAATTTACTGGCCTAAGGTCAATTTGTACTCCTCATGCCACTGATAAAATAAAACAAACAAGAAGAGTGAGGTTATTATGATGGCTCAATAAGATTCTATCATAGGAAAATAATGTTAATGATTACACAGTAAATTTCAGAAAGATTATGGGTGTCAACTAAGGTGTTCTTTGGAATATTTCACTTTATAATCATGAAAGATAAGGTAGTCTACCACAATTCAGTTACCTTCAACAGACCAAACATTATAATTTGCACATGTCACCTCTCACTAATTCATATATTGGTTCAATGTAATTACAAATAGCTCATCCACCACGATGTTCCCACTACACATTTCTTCTTGCATTCATTCTTTCACCCATTCCACAAGCATCTCTTTGTACTGATTACCAAGCAAAGATAAGTGTTGGTGTATACAAAGATAAATTCCTGCCCTCAATAAATTTACAAAGTGTAGGGGTAAAAAGGATGAATCAGAAAACTCTTATAATAAATTTTTGTAAGTGATATATTAGAGGATGGGTATAGTGGGTAATCTGATAGGTAGCAGGAATGGAAAGCACCAGCATGAATTGATCTTAAGTTATATTGAAAAAAAGTTGTTGAAGGTCAAGCACAAGATATTGTAGAGAATATCTCCGTAGGGGAAACATATGCCTAAAGATTCAGAGGTAAGAGAGCAGAGCATATTCTGTAGATTACAAAAGCATACATTGGCTAGAGTAGATGGACAGATAATTCTTCACCAATATACACTCTTGTACATATGACACAGTGATCAAAAAATAATATTGGGTCTAGAAAAAAAGGCAAATATGAAATCCCTGAAGATAGCCTTTCTATATTTGGCGTTCTTTTGAATTCATGCCATGTCTTCAGGAAAACTCTGTGTGATAGACAGATATTACCTATGAAAACATTAATATATGAACAGTCACTCAAAATTAACATTGCACATTTATCAAATTACTTCTCACACAAGAAAATGCAGGGTTTTGAAGAGACACATAGCAGATAGCATGATTGGGTTAAGAGAAAGAAAGATATTAAGAATATTCAAGTGAATGAACTATACATATTCCAAAGAAGGCCTGTGAGAATGGGATGCTGCCTAAGTAGGTAGCAGTGGGCCCTGAGTGGCTAGAAATTGGTGATGAATAATGGAATAAGACAAAAATAATTGTCTTTTTATTGCTGGATGTGAGTTTGACTACACCTAGTTCCCAAAATATATATATTTGTTTTGGTAGCTTATTTTCCCAGAGCTGTTGTGACAAAACCATGTAGAGTGTGATGTACAAGCAAAGAGAGAATCTACACTAATTTATGGAAAAAATATTTTGCAAGGAATGACATTCTAATCATCTGCAAATTTGCAATTTTGGTTTATACAAATATTTAATTTTTGTTCAAATGATCTTACAAACATTAATGTCCTAATTCTTAATTTAAGAAATGCACAGACCCATAAATTTGAATTTCAAGTTGAGTTTCCAGGCCTATATTCATCATTTCCCCCCAATGGACTAGTGATTACTCAATGCATGCTTATCACTTTTATTAATTCACTTCAGATTCTCTTTGAGGGAGAGAGCTTTTAATTGTAAGTAGTAATTGTTTTTCTTTTTAAAAACCACACATCAATCTTTGAATAAATCAAATTACAGTCTTTCACAATTCCTGTTTTAAACACCAACAGAATTAGTCACAGTATTAATGTTCCTGCTTCTTCCTGATATGCTGCAGTGCTGCCATGTAGGAAGTGCTTCCTCCTTCCTACAACATGGCCTTAGATAGAAACTGATATTGTGTTTGCAGTACATATGATTAGCTTGATAAATGCTAGCTCCTGTAACAAGTAGACCCCCCCAAATATGTCTCAAAAACAGTAAATTTTTTCTCATGTAAAATTTCAGAGGTCAAGCAAGTATCTTTCCTACCTATGTGATTCATGGACCTGTGATTCCAACACTCTCAGGAAATTATTGTAAGCATAGAGAGGTAATCAAGGAAATTTCCCCTGGAAAAAATTTACCTTTCAATACCTGTTCAAAAGCATTTTGCTACTGCTATCAGATAGTGACTTCTTTGGATCTCACAATTTTCCCTTTTCCAAACAAGAGTTTTGTTTTTGTTGTCCCTGATTGACAACTGTAGAAGGATGGGAGGGTATAAGGATGGGAGTAGATAACAAGTCTTTTAGACTAGCTCAAGAGTACCAGTGTTCAGAACTGATGATGAAAAATGTGATGCTTGACACTGAACATTCATAGAGTTAATGGAATTTTTGATTCTGTACTTTGGGGAGAGAGTATTTCTCTGCATGGAAAGTATAGTTTGTACAGATATATATGAGAAATGGTGACAGTGATTGCTAAGTTTCTACCAAGATCAGAGATTATCTCTTCTTCCTGGGTACTCAGCTAGATGGAAGTTCCCATTACCCCTGTATTAAGTGTAGCCGTGATGTTGTCAGTGAAACACAAATGAAAAAAATGTGTGCCTATTCCACTGGCCAAAGCTTTGGTCAAGGGAAGAGTCACAATATGAAATAATTTTTGTTTTCTAAAAAGTTATGTGGAGGAAAGCTTCCTACCCATCAGCTATAATAATTTCAAGTAAGTGACTAAATAATAAAATTCCATCGTATTAATCTACTCAGGTTGTGTAGCTTATGTAAAGTAACATATACCAATAACAGACATGGAAAGAAGAATCTAATGCAAAGGGTATTACCAGTAAAATGGGTTAGGATATACGCTAAGATTTAGGGTCCAAGTTTCATAAAAGAAAAAAAAATATCTCCTTTTAATATTCCTTCAGTGAGTTCCATTTACTTGTATAGCAATATCTATCCATGACCATTAAAACTTTGCTGATTTGACTCTACAGTCACCTCCTACCTCACATTTTTGTTAGCTATAATCTGACCATACTAGATTTTTTCAATTCTTGAGTGGGACATGAACCCCCTCCTCTATATCACAACCTTAATAGCTATTTTCTTTGGCTGAAATGCCATATTCTTAATTTTCCCAATCATTACTCAAATATTAGGTCCTAAGTTAATGTCACTTTCTCTCAGAATGTATTAATAAGCCCCAGGTTATTGGACTAGAGCAGACACCTATGATATAAGATATAACAGCACCAGATCTACATTCTTTCATTTAAAACTTACTGCTCTGGTCAGTGTGGCTTGGTTAGGCATTGTCCCATGCGCCTGGGGGTTGCTGGCTAGTTTGATTCACAGTCATCAGGGAACAGGACAGTGTTATGGTTACATTCTAGGTAGAGGACCTGCTGGAGGCAGCCAGCCGATCAGTGATTGGCTCTCAAATCCATGATTATCTCTCTCTCTTCCTCACCCTTCCTCTTTCTCCAAAATAATTAAATTTAAAAAAATATATATTTTTTAAAGTCTTACTAACCCTCTCTTACATATCAGGCAGTTTGTGGTTGGGGATAATTGGGGACATGATGTAATAGATATGGTGCCCACTTCCTGAACTTAAATCAATGAGGATGGTAAGGGAATGCTAAGAGTCATACTAAGGATATTAACTTTAGACAGACATTCTGATCTGTTTGATGAGAACTTGTAAATTGTTTTTAAAAGTGACAGAGGACATATTAATGGAGATGAGATTAGGATGAGGAGGAATATTTAAGAAATGTGGTACAATGTACATATATTGTCTTGTCTTGCTTGTCTAACACATTTGTTTTGCTTGTCTAGCACCTCTGTTCTAGAGTTGGGATTTACAATCCTATATAATAAAAGGCTAATATGCAAATCGACCAAACAATGGAATGACCGGTTGCTATGATGCACACTGACCACCCGGGTGCAGACGCTCAATGCAGGAGCTTCCCCCTAGTGATCTGTGCACTCCCACAGGGGGAGTGCCGCTCAGCCGGAAGCTGGACTCACAGATGGCGAGCACAGCAGTGGTGGCGGGAGCCTCTAAGGATGTCCAACTGCTGGCTTAGGCCCACTCCCTGTGGGCTCTCTGGGGCTCCTGGACTGCAAGAGGGCACAGGCCAGGCTGAGGGACCCCCACTCCCCGAGTGCAGAATTTTGTGCACTGGGCCTCTAGTAAAATACATAAAATACCATAGATTTCACCCAACACTAATTTATTTTGCTATAAGAGAGGCAATGATAGGCAGCAACAAAAAGTTTATGTCAAAGGCATATTAATGACATCATAACACTCAGGAACTGGGGATACTTACAGTGCCAAGGCATAAGAACAGGTTGGTGCAAACCACCTCATGATAGGGAATCAGTAAGCTGTAAGTCCTTTTGGACTTTATATTTTACTGGTCCTATACTAGTTAAGGACATGTGAACAGAATCCATTTCCAGTGCAGCTGCCTATCATTAATATCAGTTACTCATTCCTCAATAAATTACCTTGGCAATGAGGTACAGGTGTTTGCTTCTGTGCCCAATATTCTCAGATACTCATTTATCTTGGATCCTGTATCTTGTCTATAGACTCCTTGATGGCGCATTGTAATGAGGGTTAGCTCAAGGGTCATATCCTCAGGTTTCCATGAAGCTAAAGAAATGGCCTCAAAACCAATTGTTAGCACTTGACTTCCACCCTGACAAAGTAAGCATATAGCATGGGAAAACCTTGGTGTTGGTGGAAGGTGTTGAAAGCATACACATTATATATACTAAGTGGTCAGATTATTATGATCTCTGAACACATAATAATCTGGCCACTCAGTATATATCCTATATAATAAAAGGCTAATATGCAAATTGTCCCCTTGACCAGGAGTTCGACCAGCAGGCAGGTGCGGCCAACTTCCCATGTCCCCTCTCCCTGGCCAGACTGGCCGAACTCCACCCATGCATGAATTCATGCACTGGGCCATGAATATACACTGAGTGACCAGATCATTATGCGTTCAGAGATCATAATAATCTGGCCACTCAATATAAGTATAGAGATCAGAATGAATTCCTAGAGCTCAGAGGGCAAAGAACAAGAAGTAAAGTGGTACAAGAGGAAACTGAAGAGGTGAACATGGTAATGATCACAAAAGTCTTCTCCTATGTTAAGGAATTTATTCTATGAAAAATGGAAAGCCATTAAATGGCTTTAGTTTGTGGGGGGTTAATGATAACATTTGATTTTGAAAATGTAAGTCCAGCTGCAACCTAGCTACTTAGATTAAAGGAATAAATGCCAGGCAAATGTTATTGTTAGACAAGAATTGGGTAACAAATGTGGTGAGGAACAGATGTGTATAAAATATAGGAGATAGTTAAATGGTAACATTGATAGGACTTATTGAGAGATTGGATATTGTAATGGTAGGAGTTAATTACAACTGAGTATTTTGTATTATTACTCACTGTTTTAAAGAGAACCAGAAAACCAGTGTTGGAATGAAAATCACTGATTTTTGTCTTTGACTTGTTAAATTTGAGATGTCATTGAAAAGTAGAAATATCCATTAGCAAGAAGATATATATTTCTGAAGTTCAGAGGTCTGTGGAATGGGGGCATGACTTTGGAAGCCATGAACCGATAGGTAGTAATTGAAGCCATGGTCATGGATAACATTGCCTAGAAAGAGTTTAGAAGAGAGGAAATATAGAACAGAATCAAGTATTGAAGATCTTCTGTATACACTAGTCAGAATGAATTTTTAAATAAATAATGCAGTGGTCATAAAGAGTTAGGAAAACCTGGATAATGTGGTGTAAAAAGTAATGGAGGAAAGAAAGTGTTTTACAAAAAAAAAAAAAAAAAAGTTGAAGCTTGAGTAGTATACTTTGGACTTAGAGTTATGGAGGTAATTAGTGGCCTTAGTGAACCATGATTCAATAGAGTGATATGGTAGAAGCCATTTCTGTTTAGAGCCTGGGTGAGTAAAAGTGACAACCAGTATAGCAAACTCTTCAGAGTGGCTTGTCTCAGAAGGAAAGAAAACAGGAAGCTAGAAGAATATAAGAAAAGACAAGATATAACTTATTTACACCATAAAGTAACTGATGATATGAAGTTCCTGAAGAGGCAAGAGGAAGTAAAAGAACTGTTAACATTCATTAAAAAAACTAAGTTTCTATTGATTAGAGACAATTCTGGATGACCCTGGGAGCCTCATTTCTTCTCCCTTTGGTTTCTTAGCAGAGAGCTGGCTCAGTTGATCTAAGCCAGTCTACAGAGAGATAAAGCATTGGCCAGATTTCATCATTCCTGGCAGGCAAGATAAGGGCCCTGAATCTGTATAGTCCTTAGTGTTTTTTCTGGGTATGGAGACCTTTGATGATACATTTATTTAACTCACTAGAGGCCCAGTGCATGAAATTCATGCACAGGGGGGTGGAGTGTCCCTTAGCCCAACCTGCACCCTCTTCAATACGAGACCCCTCAAGGGATGTCTGACTGCCCCGTGGGATCGGGCCTAAACGGGTAGTCGGACATCCCTCTCACAATGCAGGACTGCTGGCTCCCAACTGCTCACCTGCCTGCCTGCCTGATTACCCCTAACCGCTTCTGCCTGCCAGCCTGATCACCCCCTAACCACTCCCCTGCCAGCCTGATCAATGCCTAACTGCTTCACTGCTGGCCCGATTGCCCCTAACTGTCCTCCCCTGCTGGCCCGGTAACCCCTAATGGCCCTCCCTTGCAAGCCTGGTTGCCCCTAACTGCTCTCCCCTGCTGGCCTGGTCTCCCCCAACTTCCCTCCCTTGCAGGCCTGGTCCTTCCCAACTGCCCGCCCCTGCAAGCCTGGTCCCCCGCAACTGCCATCCCCTGCAGTCCTAGTACTTTCCAACTGCCCGCCCCTGCTGGCCCGGTCACCCCTAACTGCCCTCCCCTGCTGGCCTGGTCACTGCCAACTGCTCTCCCCTGCTGGCCTGGTCTCCCCCAACTTCCCTCCCCTGCAGGCCTGGTCCTTCCCAAGTGCCCTCCCCTGCTGGCCTGATCACCCACAACTGTCCTTCGCTGCTGGCCATCTTGTGGTGGCCATCTTGTGTCCACATGGGGGCGGCCATCTTTGACCACATGGGGGCGGCCATCTTGTGTGTTGGAGTGACAGTCAATTTGCATATTACTCTTTTAATAGATAGGATGTGTCCCCTAACCTCAAAGTCTAACCTATCATACTTAATAAAATGGTAATATGCAAATTACCATCACTCCGCTACACCCATGATTGGGCCGGCTGGAGGCGCGGGGGGTGGGACTCAGGGTGGCTGATTGGCTGGCAGTAGGAGTGGGGGGCGGGGACTCGTGAGCCCCAGACCCCCACTCCTCCCGCCGGCTTAAACGGCCGGCGCTGCTTAGGCCGGCGCTGGAGAAGACGCTGGTGGCGGAACTCGGGGTGGCTGATTGCGTGGCTGCTGGCACCAGTTTTCCACCAGCAGCAGTTTTCCTCTGCCACCCACCCAATTGGAGCGCCTCCCGATCGGAGTTCCTCTCGGGGTGGCCGATCATGCTGGCGGGAGGCGCTCTGATCGGCGGGTGGCCAGAGGAAAACTGCTGCTGGTGGAAAACTGGTGCCGGCAGCCAGGGGAAGGAAGGTCTATTGCACGAAACTTCGTGCAACGGGCTCCTAGTAAATATATAAAACAATGAGGTTGGGGCTATGGTGGGGTGAGTCTTGCTCCCTCTTGTAGTGCCTCTCTCCCCATCACATGTCCCATCTTGCTTACTGGGTAAGGCAGGCCTCCTCCACTGGAACCCTGGTCTTGACACTTGTATGCTTGGCCTCTGCTCTATAATGGTGGGAGTTCATGGGACTGCATATGTACTGCTACTTCTCTGATTATAAGTTTTCCCCCTAATAAATCCTTTTCCCCCTAATAAATACTAAGTTATATCTGTTACTAGTGGCCTGGTGCACAAAATTCATGCACGGGGGGTTCCCTCAGCCCGACCTGCACCCTCTCCAATTGGGGACCCCTTGGGGGATGTCCGACTACCAATTTAGGCCCATTCTCGGATCGGGCCTAAACTGGCAGTCAGACATCCCTCTCACAATCTGGGACTACTGGCTCCTAACAGCTCACCTGCCTGCCTGCCTGCCTGATTGCCCCTAACTGCCTCTACCTGCCTGCCTGATTGCCCCTAAAATCTCTGCCTGCCTGCCTGATCACCCCTAAAATCTCTGCCTGCCTGCCTGATTGCCCCTAAAATCTCTGCCTGCCTGCCTGATTGCCTCTAACTGCCCTCCCCTGCCAGCCTGATCTTGCCCCCAACTGCTTCTGCCTGCCTGATCACCTCTAATTGCCCTTCCCTGCCAGCCTGATCTTGCCCCCAACTGCCCTCCCCTGCTGGCCTGATCACCCCAATCTGCCTCTGCCTCGGCCCCCACCACCAAGGCTTTGTCCGGAAGGATCTCAGACATCCGGAAGATGGCTGGTTGACCCAGTCTAATTAGCATATTACCCTTTTATTAGTATAGATAGATTATATAGAATAGGATTGTTTAAATGGGGGGGGCGGGGGGAGAAAGCTTTTTTCAGCAGGAGGAGATGCCCTTGGCAGACAAAAATACATAATCTCTATATCTGGACTGATAGCCAGCCATATGCACTATACTGCCAAACCGGTCATTAAAAAATTGAACTGCTTTTTTACACCTTACACCAAACAGCTGTTACCCTTAAAACCCCTCCTCAGCCCCCACCTTAGGTTCTGCCTTTGCAGTTCACCCATATTTGGTTCTGATTGCTCAGTTTCTATGCCAATCAGTGTCTCCGGGCTTATATCTGGGCCTGATCAGAGAGGTGGGGCTGATCAGTAGGCCACCCCTTCCCCCCCATGGAGGCCCAGAGAGAAAGAGGAGTGGCTGCTGGCAAAGCCCAGAGAGAAAGAGAGAGGCAAGGGCTGATCAACAGCTGCCATGGAGGCTGTGGATCAGACCCTGCCTCTCTTTCTGGGCCTCTCTCTGGACCTGATCTGCAACCCCCTCAGCAGTCAGTGCTGGATTGCCGTGCCCGCAGCAGCAGCAGCAGTCAGTGCTGGGTTGACACAGCACTGACTGCAGGACTGACTTCCAGTGTTCGGTCGAACCTTCGGTCATTACGGACCCTGGGTTTTTATATATTAGGATACTAAGGTTATTTATCTGGGACCCTGTTGTATGACACTATTTCAGAATTTAACTGTAGCAGGTAAAATCATGGACCAGTTATAGTTGCTCTACATTCTATTACATTCTAATAGGCACTCATGAAACATCTCAAGAACAATACACATCATGACCCCACACAACTAAATCTCATAAAGTCTTTAGGTCTTTCTGAGGAATAAGAACAAAAATTCTTACATTTTTAACCAAGGAACAACCAAAAAAGTCAATCAGGCAAAGTCTGTTCCATCTCTTCTTGTATACAAATTACCCATAAGGGGAAAAAAATCCCCAGAGATGCTTAACTACCTCCACAATGCAATTTATTTATCTTCATAAAGTCTGTATGTAATAGAAGACTGCATCTACTTTAAATTTTCTTTCTTCTTTTTAGTAAAATTATCTCAGTTCCTTCCAAGTCTACTCTTCTGATTGCTACTAGCAAACATACATAAGAAATCATTCAAGATGCCTTAAAATTTAGGAAATGAAAAACTCTTTTGTACCTTTCTCTTGTTTTATCAGAAGCTCTAGAAATGGGTGCTATTACATGTGCTTGAAGTAATGTATAATGTCACTTTGTGCCAGAGCAATACTGGTAGCCATTTTATGTTTCCACAATCATAGCATTGAGTGGATAAAATGAATTTCCTTAAGACGTCCCAAATATTAAAGTATCAGAAATCAAATATGTTCCCTTTGATCAAATGTCAACTACATATTTGGTGATTTGTTATGAAAGCTGTTAATTGGTATATGATCAGACAGAAGTTGCTTTTAAAATAATCTCTGACATTTCTGTCATATATCATCATGTCACATTCAGTTCTATCATGGTAGTTTATAAGAAGATAGCATAAACATGACACAATTTGTCAGTAAGATCCATTACAGAAGAGTACCATATGATATGCCACAAGATAGAAGAAAGAAATCAACAACTTTGGACTTGAGACTGATGGCCAATTGCCATAAGACCCTACCCTGATTTTTCTGTGACAATTACTAAAATAGTATTAATGCTGAATTAAATACAAACACTATTTACTAAATATTTTAATGCCTTCAGTGGTATAAATAGATTATTTTATCCCTCTCCCTAAACCAAGGAAATGCAATCACATATATCTTATTAATAAAATCATTATAAACTATATATAAAAAATAAATTGTTTACAAAAAGAAATAAAATGTTTCATGCCAGATACCTGATAAAAATATGTTTCTCAAGGCAGTTTTCATTTTATTTAATTTTATAGATATGCTCATGGGGATGTAAGTTGGTCAACATACCAAGTAAAATTATGGAAAGAATTACTTCAGTCCTTTCATAGTAGAATGCAAAATGCTGTGTGTTTTATCTATTCATTTGTCTTTAATTCTTTCTTTCTCTTTCTGGCTTACATGAAGAGCTAACCCCAAACTGTATAGAGAATACTAGATCATGAAGGCACCAGCTGTTTAATGCAATATGTAAAACCTGTCACATGAAGAGAAAAGTTATTTTTAAAGGAATACTTGAGTATATAACTCCTATTCATCTGCTTTTTTTTCAGACTATACACAGACTTTTATATAAATTATAAAAGGCGGTTCCATAGATGAAAGCTGTTTGTAATTTGTAGAGACCATTTTCTTGTCAACTTGGTAGTCTTTCTCATAGCAGTTTCATTATTAGGCAAACCAATGAAGTGTGCTCAAAGTAAGCTACATATGCTAAGTACATAATTTGTATAAAATGTGAATCTGTTCATTACCTTTATACCAGAGATTTTCTTTTCCCTGCCATGGAGTAGTGGGTTCATTTTTTAATAAGAATTTTGTGTTAAAAATGACATGTTGAAATGCCTGACATGAGAATTCTCAAACTGTCTTAACTAGATTTTGGCATTTAATAAGCTGTAAACTGCTGAAGCTATTTGCAGATGAAGTCTCATTTTTGTCCATCAGCAGGGGGCTGGAAGCATAATTAATTGAGTGAAAGTTAAAAGATGGACAGCACGGTTACATTTATGTGAATATTGCAGCAGAACATCTAATAGAAGGAAAAAAAATAGCTTGCGACCAATTGGTTTGGTTGCGACCAAAATCCACAGGGTCCATTTAAACATTGCAGATTGTGCATCTCACAATTAAGACTTATAGTGTGTGTTTTTTTAATACTGACTGTAATGGTAGGAATAGTAGGCAAAAAGTCGAAGTCCAGAGGGAAAATTCTATTTCTGCTCTCATCTTTTTTTACCTCTCATGAATGTTAAAATATCCTTATCAAAAAATCAAAAATCAAATGATGCATGAGTGTACAGCCATATGCCAGGCTCTGCTGTTTGTTTCTTTTATTCATATCCCAGGCATATGTACCCTTGCACACCAAAGGTTCCATTTAATTAAAGTTAGTTAAAAGCTTAGACCACAGAGATCAGGACAGCTGCCTGAGATATTAACCTGGGTGCTGTTCAGGGATGGCACAACCCTTAGCTGGTGTTTTATCTCCTATTACATATTTCGGTGGAGTTTTTCCCAGTAGCTGTTTGTTTGTCTCAGAAGATAAGTGACTTTTCCTTAAATGGTTGGGAAACATTAGCTTCTCCAATGATCGCCGGAAATTTCTAATTGAAATTTTGCATATTCCTCATTTGTATTTTTTCCTTCTGACTGTAAGGATCTGCACAATCACCTCAGTGATTGATTTTTGACTAGACCTATTGAGTGTAAGTGTTTGATTTGTTGGCTATTCAGCAAGACTGTTTCCCATAGAGACATTTATTAAGCACTCTTGTGTGTTTTCTTCTCATTCTTCTGGGCAAGTCGAGCAAAGGTTTTAATTCTATCTTTTTAAAAATGTTACAGTAGAAGTATATTTATTAGTAAAACAAAAATGAGTTCTGAGTGTGTCATAGAATTCTGTGCACACCTCTATTTGGAGAATTGGAAAAACACAACTTTTAGAAACTTTGGAAATATTTATAATTGCAATTAGAAATATCACTAATCCTTCTATTTGAAATTTTATGAAAAAAAGTTTAATCCTAAAAATAAATAGAATGCAATATGTTTAATGACTGCCAGGAGATGATATAGATTTTTAAAACAAAGCAAAACCAAAACAACAATAACAAAATGTCCATGGCATGTTCTCAGTTAATGACTGTAAAATGTTTTGAAAATAACCTAAACTCAAAGGTGTATAAGCATTAAAATATGACAGGTAGAAAACTAACTGAAATTAAATGAATTCACATGGAGTCCTTTAAGATTTAATTGAACTTCTCACATTATTTCTATTTCATGGAATTTTACTCCTTATTATAAAACTAGAGGCCCGGTGCATGAAATTCATGCATGGAGGGGGTTGTCCCTCAGCCCAACCTGTACCCTCTCCAATATGGGACCCCTCAAGGGATGTCCAACTGCCTGTTTAGGCCCGATCCTGGAAACGGGCAGTCGGACATCCCTCTCACAACCCAGGACTGCTGGCTCCCAACTGCTTGCCTGCCTGCCTTCCTGATTGCCCCTAACCGCTTCTGCCTGCCAGCCTGATCACCCCCTAACCACTCTGCTGCCAGCCTGTTTGCCCCCAACTTCCCTCCTCTGCCGGCCTGGTCACCCCTAACTGCCCTATCCTGCAGGGTTGATCACGTCCAACTGCCCTCCCTTGCAGGCCTGGTCCTTCTCAAATGCCCTCCCTTGCAGGCCGGGTGCCTCCCAACTGCCCTCTCCTGCTGGCCATCTTGTGGTGGCCATCTTGTGTCCACATGGGGGCAGGATCTTTGACCACATGGGGACAGCTATATTGTGTGTTGCAGTGATGATCAATCTGCATATTACTCTTTTATTAGATAGGATAGAGGCCTGGTACAGGGGTGGGGGCCAGCTGGTTTGCCCTGAAGGGCGTCCTGGATCAGGTGGGGGTTCCCTTGGGGAGTGGGGTGGCCTGAACGAGGGGCCTGTGGTGGTTTGCAGGCTGGCCATGCCCCCTGGCAACCCAAGCGGAGGCCCTGGTATCTGGAATTTATTTTCCTTCTACAATTGAAACTTTGTAGCCTGGAGCGGAGCCAAGCCTGGGGCTCCCTCCGAGGCTGGCAGCCATTTCTGTTGGGGTTATAATTGAAACTTTGTTGCCTTAAGCGGGTGGGCCCAGCCAGGGTGTGCGGAAAGCTTTGCTTCTCCTGTTGCCCGCGGCAACCCTGGCCTGCTCTCTCAAGCTCCGTTCTGCTGCCATTTGTTTGAATTTGTTTACCTTCTATAATTGAAACTTTGTAGCTTGAGTGGAGGCTTAGGCCTGGCAAGGGCAGGCGGAAAGCTTGGCTTCCTCTGTTACCTAGGAAACCTTGCTCTCTGTGGCTGTAGCCATCTTGGTTTGGGTTAATTTGCATGCTCGCTCTGATTAGATGGTGGGCATGGCTTGTGGGTGTGTCGGAGGTATGGTCAATTTGCATATTTGTCTATTATTAGGTAGGATGTATTGCTGGATAATAATTTCCTTTATTCAACCAAGACATTAAACTCATGGTAAAATATTTTTATATATTGTTATAATATTTTAATAAACATAATTTTAATAAACAGGAATTTAATTTATAATGTAGAATATAACTACATAATTTCCAGTATTATCAACTATTTTATATTTTTTAAAATGCATGTTTCTCTCTAAGTACATAGTTATTCTATATATTGTGTTTTTGCAATCCAAATACTGAAAGTATTTTAGGATTAATATTCTAAAGAGTGATATTGAACAATTTCTACCAATAATCCTTTTAGAATGTTAAATAATATGCTGCAAATTTTAATATGAACACACTTAGCAATACTGAGCACATCATATATATGTATAATAGATCATGTATATAATGTATATAATTTATATTTTATGTATCAATATACACAACTATATATAAAATAAATCCAATCCTGAGAAGTTTTTGTTTGCTTTACTTCATTAAGTAAGTGGAGAATCAGGGAAATGTTTTTAAAGTAACCCATTGTAAGGCAACTATTTGTCCAAACAAAAAGAATCTTCCACATATTCTAGTTTTTATCATGCTTTTCTATACATTTGTGAGATTCTTTTGAGAAGCACAAGTTTGTGTGTGTGTATTGTTGTTGTTATTTTAGGCTTTGGCTTTAATAACTTTTTTTTCATTTTGATAAATTAAAGCAGCATTATATTTATTGAGATACTTCTGAATTTAACATTATTCCAAAATGTTTATGCTTTCTAATAATTTAGAATAACTTTTTACATATAATGGAGTTTAAAAGAGAGGTTAAAATAGTACATAGAAATTATAAACCAAATAAATTCGAGGATATTTATCTTAAAAATACAAAAATAAACATTTGAAGAGAAAAAAATTTATTCTATCTGCTACCTAGTTACAGTGACAATATATTTCATGCTGACTAAAGTAATGATCCATTCTGCTTGTTTTCAATTATCACAGAATCTAAAGAGATAAAGTAAAAAAAAAAAAAGGTGTATAGTTTTATAGTCTCCACGTAGTAATTAGTCAGCATATATGTTACTCTTGATTAATAGCAAATTTTCTAGCCCAAGGGGAAAAAAAGAAAAGAAAAAAGAATCAACCAACATCTGTCTTTTAGTGTACTAGTATATCCCTCCAGGATAAATGCCAGTTAAGACTACTAAAAGATAATAGCAATAAAATTTCTGCTGGTTGGGAGTTAGTCAAGCTTGTAACCCCCTTTTTCTTGGAAAGCTCGTGAAAAAGAAACATGATAAACACAAAACCACTTCTAACAAATTTGTTTGCCAAATTTACTCTATCAAAGTAGAGTATGAAATGTTATAGACAGTATGTTGTGATGGAATTAAATATTACACTTATGGGAACAATTAGATTTTTTTCTAGTATTTACTTTGAAAATAGAGTGTTTCCAGAAGTAAAGCTGAATAAAAGAATAAGTACTGAGATTTCTTCTTGCTTTTCTGTCTATATTATTCAAACATCTCTAATTACTTGGGTCAAACTAATTGACATTAATAGGAGGTAGATTATAACCCTTAAGCTCAAAATATGTATACATGGGTCTTCAGTTTTGCTTTTCCAGGAATACAGACATAGAAAATCATTTTATAATTTTTATAATGTCTCAGGTATAGAAAAAATTGTGTATACTTCAGAAAAAATAAAACATCTTTATTGGAATGTGTGATTCAATGAGTATATAAATTTAACATTATTTTATTTTTTAGCATTATTTTCTTATGGCAGATACATATTTAATGAAATGAGAAAAGAGCAAACATATTTGCATATTGGTCAGTTTTTTTCATACAGAAAAAATCTAGGTCTCAAATAAATAAAATAGTGTTACAATAAAGTTCTCATACATTTAACACACATAAAACATGTTTTACATTAATTTTCTCACTTAATAGTATTTTTATAAATAAGGAAACTGGGGAATAAAGAGGTTAAATGATTAAGTTTAACATAATATAGCTAAGAGAAGGAAGAGGCAGGATTTTAACTCATATCTGTTGGACCTCAAAGTTTAAGCTCTTAAATATATGAGCTATCAATGGCATGCTTCTAATGGATAATTAAATACTCATTTTGTTGATGTGGGCAATGTCTTACATTTTAGATACTTGTAAAAATTTATTTTTCTTGAATGACTGAAGTTATGTAGAGAATATCAGTCATTGGAGTTTTGTGTAAATTCTGAACAGGGTACTTCTTAGTTGAAAAATATTGAATAAATTACTAATATTTACTTTTCATAGAGGTTATGACATTTAAGGAAAACTAAAGTGCTTATATTTATTGATTAGAGTCTCTCAATATATAAGCATGTTTTACTCTTCTAGGTGCTTGAATGTGAGGCGGGCAGACAGAAATACAAGATGTATGCCTTCACTGCACTTGTAGTCCAGTGACAGAAGGTAGAATGTAGATGGTGTTATTCAAATCTATTGCATCTAAAGAGACAGAATCCTAAGTCCAGAAGAAAACTTACTAAGAGGTAGATCCTAGAAACAGTAGGCCCCAGTATATTGTATAATTATACTCTTTCTATCAATATGCTACCGATGCTCTCAAGGAACTAGCTGAAGAAAGAAAACATAAGACATAAATACTGAAATGTCAGACTAGCAAGTAAAGCAGAAATCATGTAGTCATGTTATAGGAGAACACAAGAAACAGAGGCAGTAAAAGCAAAAGTTTACACTACCCATCTGAGTGATGGTTTTCTAGTTGATGGTTTAAAAGTTAAATATCATCTCCAAGTATTTTGCTGTTTCTTTTTCTCTTTAAAACAATTTCAGCTCTGAACATCTAGAGCCAGGAAAAGATACGAAGCAAAGAGGGACAAGTCGTGTGAAAAAGGAAAATATTTGAATAAATAGTACATCTTGATCCAACTATAGTAACTACATGTTTTTCCTCTCATGTAAAAAGTGTTACCTGGATTTATCATTTGTTAAGCTTAATTAGAAAAAAATGTCATGAGCAACAGTGATATTATATAATTATCAGAGTCCTGGATCAAATCCTACTGGATTTTGAAATTTAATTCTGTATTATCATTGCATCTATTCTGTGTGATATTAGCAAATTTACTACTGTAAGAATGAAGTAATTTAAAATCATTCAGGATAGACATGAGCTACAGTAACTTAATTTCAATATTGTCATATCTTATCAAAAATTAAATCCAGAGGGGAAAAAACAAGCATTTTCTCATAAATCAATAAGTGAATATTTAAATGACTGACAAATACAAAGAGGCTATTCGGTCCCAGGTTTGAAATTCTTCTGTATGTATACTGGTTACTCTTGGTATATATTACTTGAAAACAAAAATGCACCCTAGAATTTCACTAATGCACTGGAACTGGGTCTACATTTTTCTACTTAAAGAAATATGGTTTCTGTTCTTTGAAGCATTCCTTATTTTTAATTTCTCTCATTTCTAGCCACATTCCATAAGAAAGTAAGTCTTCTGAAGTCCCATTTCCAAATTATCTCCCAGTGAAGAAATTGTTCAATTGCAATATACTAACATGAGATAGTGAGCAAGTTGAAAAAGTTATCACATATACATATGTTGGTATTTCTAGAAAGACTCTTGGATGAGGAAAAGGACCATAAATGGCCTAGAGAGTGAGGTCTGGACCTCAAACACATTTCTCCTTATCCCCAGACCAAGGCTCTCTCATGGGATCCTGAGTGAAGCAAATTAAAGCAACATCCTCAGCTTAACCCTGAGGAAGTCAGAAGTGATCTTGAGATAATACCCAGCAAACAAAAAGAAAAATATACAGTAGAAATAGACAATAAACATGTATTTAAATTAGATCAGATAATGCAATTTGCAGATATTCTATTAAAATGAGAGTGTGTGTGTGTATAATCTCTCTATATAAAAGCCTAAGCAACTGTTACAACTGAACAACTGGAATGACAGGTTGACCAGTCATTAAGACATGCACTGACCACCAGGGGGCAGATGCTCAATGCAGGAGCTGCCCCGGTGGTCAGTGTGCTCCCACAGCCAACTTCCCACGGTCAGCCAACCTCCCCCAGTCCCTCCCCCAGGCCAGCAAACCTCCTGTGGTCCCTCCCTGCATCCAGCAGGCCCTGTCCGGCAGCCAGCAGGCCCCCAGGCCCTGATTGGGACTGGGCAAGATGGCCTCGATAGGCCCTGACCACCGGCCAGGCCTAGGGACCCCATCCATGCATGAATTTCATGAACTGGGCCCCTAATATTTATACCGTATATGTTTAAATGTATACATGCACAGAGTGTCATACCACAGAAAATTAAATGTGCTTGTAGGAAATGTTGTTTCGTTTTAATAACTATTTGTTATATTGGATTGCTTTCTCTAACTGCATTGTAAGGAATAAATAGCAGAGAGCCTCCTAAAACAGGTCTTCATATATGACATTGTATAGTTTCAGATCTGGCTCCATTAGTCAGAAGTTAAATGTGGTAGAATAGTTCAAATTCCAGAGTTTAATACTTATTCTAACTAAATAAGATTAGTTTTCTAGACTTTTTCTATATAGATAAACTTGTCCTAAATTGCTAAATAATTCAGTAGAATTTAACAGTCTTAATGAAATAAAAGCAAAAGCTTCATCTGGTTTCTATGATTAGAGTGGTTTGCTTTTGAACAAAATAAAAAAATTACACTCAGTTCATTCATAGATAACCAATCTACTGTTGCTTTTAGAAAAGCAGTAAAAGATTCAACATGTAAAGAACGACACATCTGGCGCTAAGCTCTAGTGCCTAAGTGAGTATTCAAGTACTTATACCAGGGAAATATGTTGTACCTGCATGGTAAGTGCACTGTATCAAAGGCCACTGGTGTAAAAGGCTCAGCAGGTATAGAATAAGATGACTTCGTCTTCACTCTGAAGCTGTTTATTTAGAAATCCCTCACCTACTTTCTGCAACGTCTGTTGAATAATCTGGAGACCAACTAATAATTCCATGATACTATAATACTACGTTCAATTTTTTGAGTGGCTTATTCTAGTTTAAATGTCCTTTGTGGTTTAACATATGGATGGTATTGTTCAGACTCCAGAAGAGGCTGAAATGAAAAGATGCTCTTTCTCACAGCACTTGTTGATGTGCCCCAAAGTAGTAAAAAGATAAAATAAAGCAGAATAGAAGATATGATAATATTATTATGAATTTATACAAAGCATTTAAGATTCCATCATCTGACAGAATTATGATTAATACAATAGATATTTTAATAACTAACATTGACTGAATGCACCAGGTGCTTGACCTTATGCAATGTGCTTTATATGGATTATATTATGTAATCTTAATAATAATCCAAGGAGGGTGAATTATTTTTATCAGTCTCATTTTGTAAGAAATTGAAATTAAGTTGTGTATAGCAAATTACCAAGGTTATACAGTTTATAAAAAGCAGACCAAACTTAGCTAATGTATGATAAACTATATTGATACCCTACACAATTTTATATTTGCTTCTTTTCAATATGAGTTGTAAAATTGTGAATTTAGAAATTGTTCTGAGGTGCATACATTGAGGGGATGGATGTAAATAGTCTGTAACTGTGTTGCCAATAAAAATGTCTGCAAATAATGAAAAAGTGTAGGCAATATTTGATACGGTAGCCACTAGCCACTAGCCCATGTCTTATATTAGACAGCACTGATACAGAGTAGCAACATTTGGTTGATATCCCTATTTTAATTAGTAAAATGATCAGTGGAGTATTGAGAATATTCTTTTGCCTCTGCAATGACAGAGGTAGGTCCCAAAGGTACCATTTAATTTATCCCAAAGTGAACATGATTTATGGTGACTAGAAGAAAATCATATGTATATGTACTTCCTAAACTTTTTCTTTTCTTCTTTTTTTAACATGTTTTTTATTGATTTCAGAGAGGAAGGAAAAGGGAGAGAGAGAGATAGAAATATCAATGATGAGAGAGAATCATTGATTGGCTGCTTCCTCACTCCCCACACTGGGGATGGATCCTGCAACCTAGGCAGAATCGAACTCTTGGTTCATAAGTCGACACTCAACCACTGAGCCATGCATGCTGGGCTGTTTCTTTTCTTTAGGGTTTAGATAACTTGAACCCAGGCTGCTGAACAAAAAACATTACTCACACATAACAATTGTGACCATGAATAAAAAAATTAAATCAATAGAAAAAATATCCATTCTCTTCCTATGAACAAAAAAAACGTGTCCTGAAAACATACCTATAAAATTCAAGCAACGTTAAAATGATGAAATAAATCTAAAAACAAAGCAAAATCATCAAAGGCAAAGAATTTGAAAATATTAAAAATATGCTAGCTCCAATTAGAATATTCTGACAGCTTTCTTCCCTTATTTTCATGAAAAATTGGGAAAGTCAGTAAAAACTATAAAGACTTAAAAGCTTGACTCTCAATATAATTATAAGGGCATACAAAATTTATGTAAACATTTTATGAAAAATTTAAAACACACGAGAGAAAATAGTAGTTATACTTTGTTGATACTTCCGTTAATACTTATATACGTCTTCCAAATTCAAACTGAGCAAACTGCCAACAAGGCACAGGTGCATAAAATAATAACAGGTGAGAGACATAAAATGTTATGATGAAGAAAATACTATCTTTGTCCATTATGCCTTTACCTTAGAACACATTAGCACATCTGTTACATATTTACTAGAAGTACAGGTTTATATGAACAAGTTTTATTAAGTTATAATGCCAAATCTATATATATTTTATTCCCCAGACCTGTGTACATTGCACTGTAGTTATAACGTCTGAGTTATGGCAATAAATACATTCCAATAAACTCCACTGAAAATTTTATTAGGAATGTGATTCTACTATGACATCATTCTAAGATTCTTAAGTTGAATATTTAGACTTAGATGGTTTTGAAATGTTATTGTCATAGTTGTTATTTTGAGTTTGAGTCTACTCACTAGTCATTCTGATTGACAGCTTTTCTAATTGATTTTTACAAACTCTAAGGAACAGTGCTATGTAGACAACCTGGATTCATGGTCTTTTAAAAAATTAACAATGAGATCTAAATTTTAAAATGTAAAGCACTATTTTACTTACTCTGTTTATGTAAAAATTAATACCAGTTCTTACCCTCAAGTACCAAGCAACTTCATTTGTTGGAAAAATAAATACAGTGGCAAAATTAATGAAAATGTACATTATTTATATGGTAGAACTTTTTAAGAGGCTTGATTTTGAATCTAAGGTAAATGTTTTTATGAATTGATTGTCACCTTTGGGCTGCTTGACCTTGAGAAAGTAATTTAACTTCTCCATTTACATATCTTTGAATTAGTTGATTTCTAAGAAACACTATAGTTGCGACTACCCATATCAACATATACCACATATAAGTACAAATACTTTTATATTTGTGATTTATCTTTTAATTTTAATTAATCTTTCTTCTTACATTGAAATGCCTTAATTGCAGAAAATGTAGTTAATATAGACATAACAAAAATAAATTTTAAATATCAACCATTTGAAATAATGATTGCACATATATAATAGTCATATTTTTGCAAAACACACATACATATATACTTTTTAAAAATTATATCACTATATCACTAGTAGGAAGATTGAATCAGTAATCAAGAAACTTCCAACACCTCTCCTTCCACTCTTTTTTTGTTGTTACATTTTTAAAATTTTATTTTTAGAGAGAGAGGAAGGGAGAGGGAGAGAGAAAGAGAGAAAGATCCATGTGAGAGCAAACTCAATTGGTTGCCTCCTGCACACCCCCACCAGGTATCCAGCCTACAACCCTGGGCATGTGCACTGATTGGAACTAAACCATCAAGGTTTCTGTGCACAGACAATGTCTAACTAACTTTGCCACACCAACCAGGGCCTCCTTTCCTTTCTTTTCATGCCAGGATTCCAACCTTATTTTTTAATTTTTTCCAGATGCTGGGAACAAGTTGCAGTCTCTCTCTGTTTTTTATTTTGTTTTGTTTTTCCCTCCATGCTCAGTCACCCAGTTTTTGAGGTGTCCTTTACATCGTGTTTCTCGCCTTACTGGGGAGTGGGGAGGATTTACCTTGAAGAAAATACAGTAAGAAGAATCTCTGACCCTTTCTGTTCCAAATTCATTTTTATCCCTTCCTCTCACAGCAAAAAGTTTATGGAATCAATACCACCGTGCCCTATGGGGAAAAATAAAAAAATAAAACTTCTGCTCCTATGCTTTGCCCAAAGCTGGGGAGTGCTTGGCCCCTGTGTAGTAATACATAGAATTCTAGCTTTTTCCTCCTTTTTCTGTGTATTGGGCTCAGAGACTACACTGTATTTCTATGTGAATATGGGCAGTTAGCATTTAGCAACATGTATCTGTATACATTCTCTAGTTAAAAAAAAAAAAAAAAAAACTTAGAAAGGGGCCCATTATAGAAGGTCAGTAAAGGCTGGGTTTGAAATATTTGGGTGGGTTTAGCGAGCATTTTGACATGGCTTCTCCTTTGACATGTTTAACTGTGATGTTTAAAGGACATCCTTGCAGTTTAAGAAGACACTTTAAAAGTAAAATTCTCTTCTAATGATGACCTGAGCCCTGCCATTCCATGGGAGAACCAGAACCTGTAGGATCTTCTTCAGAATTGACATTCTATATTATAATTTTATTCCTGCTTATTTTTAATGTTTCTTTTTGTCTTCATGCAAAGGAAATATGATCCTCGGTTTTAAACATTGAAAGTGTATAAGTTGATTTGTTACAATAAAACTAAATGACACACACACAAAACCTTCCCACAAGCAAAAGTCTAGGCTCAAATGCTTCACTGGTAAATCCTACTGAACAGCTAAAGAAGAATTAAAACCAAACCTTCTCAAACTATTCAAAAAATGAAAGAGAAGGGAACACTTCCAAACTCATTTTGCAAGGCCAGATTACCTTAATACCAAAAATGGCAAGGATACTGCAATAAAAGAAAATTACTGGCCAATATATCTGATGAATATAGATGCCAGAATCTCCCATAGAATATTAGCAAACCAAATTAAATAATACATTAAAGGTTTCATACACCATGATCCAGTGGGATATGTTCCACAGATGCAAGGATGGCTCAACATTCACAAATCAATCAACTTGATCCACCACATTAACAAAATGAAGAATATAAATAATATGATAATTTCAATAGATACATAAAAAGCATTTGACAAAGTTCACATCAATTTAAAAAAAAAAAAACCTTCAACAAAGTGGGTATAGACAGACTATACCTCAACATAATAGAGACCATAGATGACAAGTCCACAGCTGACATCATACTGAACAGTGAAAAGCTGAAATCTTTTCTCAAAGATCAGGAACAAAACAAGGATGCCCACTCTTGCCACTTTGACTTAACATAGTATTTAGAATTCCTGGCCAGAGCAATTAGATAAACAAACAAATAAACAAACAAACAAATAAACAATAAATAAGTGAAATCCAAATTGGAGAGAAATAAAACTGTCACTATTTAAAAATTACATGGTATTATACATAGAAAAACCTAAGTACTACACCAAAAAACTGAATTCAGTAAGGTTGCAGAAAACAAAATCAATAACCAAAATGTGTTGTGTTTCTATATACTAATAATCAATTATCAGAAAGAGAAGTTAAGAGAACAATCTCATTTACAATTGCATCAAAAAGAATAAAATACCTAGTCATAAATTTAACCAAGGAGGTGAATTTAACTCATACAAGGAAAATTATGACAATAATAAAAGTACTAGAAGATGAAACAAATAAATGGAATGAATATTCAATACTCATGGATTATAAGAATTAATGTTGTTAAAGTATCCATACTACTCAAAGCAGACTACATATATAATGTAATCCCTATCAAAATACCATTGGCATTTTTCATAGCAGTAGACCAAATAATTCTAAAATTTGTGTGGAAACACACACAAAACAACAACAACAACAACAAAGTAGCCAAAGCAATCTTGAGAAAGAATAACAAAACTGGAGGCATCACTCTCCCTCATTTAAAACTATATTACAAAGTCTATAGAATTAAAATAGTGTGATCTTTGCATAAAAACCAGCAAAACCAGCAAACATATCAATAAAACAGAAGAGAGAACCCAGAAATAAAACCACACATATATGTTCAATTAATTTACAACAAAGGAGCCAAGAAAATACAAAGAAAAAGGACAGTCTTTTCAATAAATGGTGTTGGGAAAACTGGACAGCCACATGAAAAAGAATGAAGCTAGATTATTATTTTATACCATACACAAAAATGAATCAAAAATGTATTAAAGACTTGAATATAAGACCTAAAACTATAACACTCTCAGGAGAAAACATAAAACAAACAGGTGAGGCTACTTTAAACTCAAAAACTTCTGCACAGCACTAATCAGTTTTATTCAGTGGTTAGAGCATTGGCCCATGGATTGAAGGGTTATATATTTGATTTTGGTCAAGTGAACGTACTTCAGTTGCAAGCTCAAACCCCAGCCCCTGTCGGGGCACATTAGGGAGGCAACCAATTGATGTGTCTCTCTCACATCGATGTTTCTCTCTCTTTAGCTCTCCCCCTCTTTTTCACTCTCTGTAAAAAAAGTTAATAGAAAAAATATCCTCGTGTGAGGATTAACAACAACAAAAGATTCTGTATAACAAAGTAAACCATCAACAGAATGAAAATTTAACCTACTAGATAGGAGGAAATATTTGTAAAACATATATCTGGTAAGGACTAAGTATGCAAAATACATAAAATTCATACAACTCAAAAGCAAAAAATACCAATAAATAAAAATCAGTTAAAAAATAAGAAGATCTGAATAGACATTTTTTTCCCCAAAGAACATACAAATGGTCAACAGGTACATGAAAAAAATATTCAACATCACTAATCATCAGGAAAATGCAAATCAAAACCACAATTAGATTATCAACTCATACCTGGTGGAATGGTTGTCAAAAAGACAAGAAATAATGAACATAGGCAAGAACATAGAGCAAAAGGAATCCTTGTCCATTGTTGGTGGGAATGTAAGTTGATACTGCCATTATGAAAAAGGATGGAGGTATGTCAAAAATTATAACAGAACTATCATATGCTGAACAATTTGACCACTGGGTATATATGCAAAAAAACACACAACAACACTAACTTGAAAAATATATAATCCTCCATATTCATAATTTACAATGACTAACATATAGAAACAACCTAAGGTCCATCATTAGATGAATGGAAAAAGAAGTATACACATACATACTGAGAAGTATACATAAAAATAATACAATTCAGCCATAAAAAGAATGAAATCTTGCCATTTGGAAAAGCATGGATGGATTTTGAGGACATTATGCACATTATGCTAAGTGAAATAAATTAAGTAGTCCAAGACAAAACACTGCAGGATCTCACTTACATGCAGAATATAAAAAATAAATACAACAACAACAAAAGAAAAACAAGATCATAGACACATAGAATAGAGGTGAAGGGTGGAAAAATGAGAGCAGGGTGTTAAAGGTACAAACTTTCAGTTGTAAAATAAAGAAATCATGAGAACATAATGTGTCACATGATGGCTATAATTAAAAATATGGTATTGAATATCTGAAATTTGCTAAGAGAGTAAATCTTAAAAGTCCTTATCACAAGGAAAAAAAACATTTTGTAACTATACAGGGATGGACATTAAGTAGACTTATTGTGGTGATCATTTTGCAATATATACAAATATCAAATCATTATGTTGCACACCTGAAACTGATATGTTATATGTGAATTATACCTCACTAATAATTATTATATTCTACTGTTTTGAATTTTTTGCATTTTTAAGTCATTTACACTTTCTCTATTTTAATGCACTAATTTTTAGTAATGTAAGTTCATTCCATCTTAACCAATATTGATACCACAAAGATTAAATCAATTATCTATTATCCTCTGGTACATAGATGGGAATTGCTTTCTCACCCTGCCCCACTAAAATAGGGAGACAAAGAAACAACCCCCAAATAAAAGAAAAGGAGGAATAACCAGAAAAGGAACTAAATAAAATGGAGGCAAGCAATTTGTCAGATAAGGAATTCAAACTGATGTTTATAAGGATGCTCAAACAATTTAAGGGAAACTACAAGCAACATAATGTGAACTATAAAGAACTTAATGAAAACTACATCAGCATGAAATAAAATGTTGAAATCATGAATAAGTAGCAATCAGAAATAAAACATGACATAGCTGTAATAAAGAATACCCTGAAGGGAATCAATAGTACACTAAAGTTGAGGACTAAATCAGCTAATTAGAAGACAAGATAGGAAAAAATGCACACAAAAACAACCATTCAGAGCAGCAATTGGTGGGGGGGAAGCAGGAGGAGAGTTTAAGGGAGCTTTGGGACAACATGAAAAGTAACAACACCCACATCATAAGAGCATCAGAAGGAGAAGAATCTAAGAAAGGAATAGAGAACTTGTTTGAAGAAATAATGACAGAAAACTTTCATAACCTGATGAAAAACAAAGTCACACAAGTTCAGGAAACCCAGAGAGTCACAATCAAGATGAACCAAAAAAAGACCCACATTAAGACCTATCATAATTAAAATGATAAATATTAAAGACAAAGAAAGAATCTTAAAGGCTGCAAGAGAGAGACAGAAAGTTACCTACAAGGGAGCTCCATTAGACTATCAGTTGATTTCTCAATAGAAGCACTTCAGGCCAGAAGGCAGTGGCATGATGTATACAAAGTAATGAAAAGCAAGGGACTGAATCCAAGACTACTCTATCTTGTATGGCTTTCATTAAAAATGGAAGGTCAAATAAGGAGCTCCAAAGACAAAAAAGGCTAAAGGCTGCAGTGCTTGCTTGGTGTTTATTACCACCAAACAAGCACTGCAAAGATATGCTAAACAGACTTTTGTAATAAGAATAGAGACAGAGGAACATAAGCATAAAGAATAAAAATCTCAACAAATAAGTACCTTTCAATAACAACGTTAGCCTGCCAGGCATGGCTCAGTGGTTGAGCACTGACCTATGAACCAAGAGGTCACAGTTTGATTCCTGGTCAGGGCACATGCCAGGGTTGCAGGCTCGGTCCCCAGTGTGGGGTGTGCAGGAGAGAACTGATCAATTATTCTCTCTCATCATTGATGTTTCTATCTCTCCCTTTCCCTTCCTCTCTGAAATCAATAAAAATATATAATAACTAGAGGCCCGGTGCATGAAATTCGTGCACGGAGGGGGGTTGGCCCTCAGCCCAGCCTGTACCCTCTCCAATCTGGGACTCCTGGAGGGATGTCTGACTGCCTGGGCAGTCAGACATCCCTCTCACAATCCAGGACTGCTGGCTCCCAACTGCTTCTGCCTGCCAGCCTGATCACCCCCTAACCACTCTGCTGCCAGCCTGTTTGCCGCCAACTTCCCTCCTCTGCCTGCCTGGTCACCCCTAACTGCCCTATCCTGAAGGATTGATCACCTCCAACTGCCTTCCCTTGCAGGCCTGGTCCTTCTCAACTGACCTCCCTTGCAGGCTGGGTGCCTCCCAACTGGCCTCCCCTGCTGGCCATCTTGTGGTGGCCATTCTGTGTCCACATGGGGCAGGATCTTTGACCACATGGGGACAGACATATTGTGTGTTGCAGTGATGATCAATCTGTATATTACTCTTTTATTAGATAGGATAGAGGCCTGGTACAGGGGTGGGGGCCAGCTGGTTTGCCCTGAAGGGTGTCCTGGATAAGGTGGGGGTTCCCTTGGGGCAAGGGGCAGCCTGAGCGAGGGGCCTGTGGTGGTTTGCAGGCCGGCCACGCCCCCTGGCAACCCAAGCGGAGGCCCTGGTATCTGGAATTTATTTTCCTTCAACAATTGAAACTTTGTAGCCTGGAGCGGAGCCAAGCCTGGGGCTCCCTCCGAGGCCGGCAGCCATTTCTGTTGGGGTTATAATTGAAACTTTGTTGCCTTAAGTGGGTGGACCCAGCAAGTGTGTGCGGAAAACTTTGCTTCCCCTGTTGCCGGCGGCAACCCTGGCCTGCTCTCTCAAGCTCCATTCTGCTGCCATTTGTTTGAATTTGTTTACCTTCTATAATTGAAACATTGTAGCTTGAGTGGAGGCTTAGGCCTGGCAAGGGCAGGCAGAAAGTTTGGCTTCCTCTGTTACCTAGGAAACCTTGCTCACTGTGGCTGTAGCCATCTTGGTTTGGGTTAATTTGCATACTCACTCTGATTGGATGGTGGGCATGGCTTGTGGGCGTGGCTTGTGTGTGTCGGAGGTATGGTCAATTTGCATATCTGTCTATTATTAGGTAGGATAACCTTAAATATAAATGGCTTAAATGCTCAAATCAAAAGACATAGGGTAGCTGAATGGATAAGAAAACATGACCCAATTATATGCTGCCTACAGGAGACCCAACTCAGAACAAAAGACTCACACAAGATGAAAGTGAAAGAATAGAAAAAATGTTGCATGAAAATAGAAATGGAAAAAAGCTCAGGTAGCAATACTTCATATCTGACAAAATAGACCTCAAAATGAAAGCCGTAATAAGAGACAATGAAGGTCACTTCAGAATTCTAAAAAAAATCTATACAACAAGAAGACATAACCCTGGTAAACATATATGTACCTAATATAGGAGCACCAAAATACATATTTTAAAAAAACAAAACAAAACAAAAACAACTTCTGGAGGATTTTAAGGGAGAGATCAGCAGTGATACAATTGTAGTAGGAAACTTTAACACCCACTGACATCACTAAATAGATATTCTAGACAAAAAATCAACAAGGAAACAGTGACCTGAAATGACACACTAGATCAAATGGGTTTAATTGACATTTACAGAACATTTCATGTAAGTGCACATGGGATGTTCTCAAAAATATACCACATGACAAGACACAAACTAAGTCTACAAATTCAAGAGGACTGAAATAAAATCAAGCATTTTCTCTGATCACTATAGCATGAAACTAGAGATCAACTACAATAAAAACACCCAAAACATTCAAACACATGGAAGCTAAATAGCCTGTTATTAAATAATGAATAGTTTACCAATGAGATCAAGGAAGAAATCAAAAACTTCCTGGAAACAAATGAAAATGAACACACAAAATTCAAAAATCTATGGGACACAGCAAAGAGGGAATTTCATAGCACTACAGGCTTACCTCAAGAAACAAGAAAATTTTCTAATAAACTATCTAACCCCACAACTTGAATAATTATAAAGAGAACAACAAGAAAATCCCAGAGGAAGTAGAAGGAAGGAAATAATAAAGAATAGAGCAAAAATAAATGACATAAACATTAAAAAATCAATACAAAAGGTCAATGAAAGAGCTAGTTCTTTGAAAAGATAAACAAGATAAATGAACATTTAGCCAGAATCAACAAGATATAAAAAGAGAGGACCCAAATAAATAAAATCAGAAATGAAAGAGTTAAAGTATCAATTGACTTCACAGAAATTCAAGGGATTGTAAGAAAATACTATGAACAACTATATTCCAACAAGCTGGACAACCCAGTTGGAATGGAAAAATTCCTAGAAACATAACAACCTTCTGAATCAGGAGGAATCAGAAAACCTGAATAGGCTGATAACTACTGATTAATATGAAGCAGTAATAAAAATTTAAAAAATAAAAAACTTCCATAAAACAAAAGCCCTGGCCTGGATGGCTTCACAGGGAAGTATCACCAAATATTAAAAAACAAACAAACAAACAAACAAAAACTAATACTAACCTCCTCAAACTATTCCAAAAAATCCAAGAGGAATACTTCCAAGCTCTTTCACAAGTCCAGCATTATCATCCATCCAAAAACAGATAAAAACACTACAGGCCAATATCCCTGATGAACATAGATGCTAAAATCCTCAACAAAATATTAGCAATTCAGATCCAGCAATATATTAAAAAGTTCATACACCATGACCAAGTGTGGTTTATTCTAGGGTTTCAAGGCTGGTATAATATTCACAATCAATAAATGTGATGCATCACATAAATAAATTGAAAGATAAAAAGCACATGATCATATCAATAAATGCAGAAAAAGCATTAAATACAATGCAACACCCATTTTTTATTTAAAAAAATCAGAGCAAAGTGGGAATAGAGGGATCATACCTCAACATAATAAAAGCCATATATGAAAAACCTACAGCCAATATCATACTCAATGGGCAAAAACTAAAACCATTTCCCATAGAAATGGAACAAGACAGGATTGCCTGCTTTCACCTCTTTTATTCAACACTAGAAGCCTGATGCATGAAATTCGTGCAGTAGGCCTTCCATCCCCGGGTTGCTGGCACTGACTTCTCTCTGGCACTTAGGACCCAGGCTTCCCTTTCAGCCCCAGCTTTGTCTGGAAGGTCATCTGGAAGGATGCCCAGTCTAATTAGCATACTATGCTTTTATTATTATAGACTAGAAGACCGGTGCACGAAATTCGTGCACAGAGAGGGGTTGTCCCTCAGCCCAGCCTGTACCCTCTCCAATCTGGGATCCCTGGAGGGATGTCCGACTTCCCGTTTAGGCCCGATCCTGGTGGGATCGGGCCTAAACGGGAAGTCGGACATCCCTCTCACAATCTAGGACTGCTGGCTCCCAACTGCTCACCTGCCTGCCTTCCTGATTGCCCCTAACTGCTTCTGCCTGCCAGCCTGATCACCCCCTAACCACTCCACTTCCAGGCTGGTTGATGCTGAACTGCTCCCCTGCCAGCCTGTTTGCCCCCAACTTCCCTCCTCTGCTGGCCTGGTCACCCCTAACTGCCCTCTCCTGCAGGGTTGATCACCTCCAACTGCCATCCCTTGCAAGCCTGGTCCCTCTCAACTGCCCTCCCTTGCAGGCCTGGTGCCTCCCAACTGTCCTTTCCTGTTGGCCATCTTGTATTGACTATCTTGTGTCCACATGGGGGCAGGACCCTTGACCACATGGGGGCAGACATATTGTGTGTTGGAGTGATGGTCAATCTGCATATTACTTTTTTATTAGATAGGATAGGGGTCTGGTGCACGGGTGGGGGCCAGCTGGTTTGCCCTGAAGGGTGTCCCGGATCAGGGTGGGGTTCCCTTGGGGCATGGGGTGGCCTGAGCAAGGGGCCTATGGTGGTTTGCAGGCTGGCCATGCACCGTGGCAACCCAAGCAGAGGCCCTGGTATCTGGAATTTATTTTCCTTCTACAATTGAAACTTTGTAGCCTGGAGCGGAGGCAAGCCTGCTGCTCCCTCCAGGGCGGCAGCCATTTCTGTGGCAGTTAATTCACCTTCTACAATTGAAACTTTGTAGCTTTAAGCAGGTGAGCCTGGACAGGGTGTGCAGAAACTTTGCTTCCCCTGTTGCCACCGGCAACTCTGGCTTGCTCTCTCAAGCTCCGTTCTGCCCCCATTTCTGTTTGAATTTGTTTACCTTCTATAATTGAAACTTTGTAGCTTGAGTGGAGGCTTAGGCCTGCAAAGGCTGTGGAAAGCTTGGCTTGCTCTGTTACCTGGGAAACCTTGCTCTCTGTGGCTGTAGCCATCTTGGCTGGGGTTAATTTGCATACTCGCCCTGATTGGCTGATGGGCGTGGCTTAGCTGTGGGCGTGGCTTATGTAGCGGAGTGATGGTTAGTTTGCATATTACCATTTTATTAGAGAGGATAGTACTTAACTCATAGCCACAGTGATCAGATAAGAAGAAAAAATGAAGGGTATCCAAATTGGAAAGGAGGAAGTAAAACTCATTATTCATAGATGACATTATATTGTATGTAGAAAAGCCTAAAGAATCCACCAAAAAACTAGTAGATTTAATAAATGATTTGGGCAATGTAGCAGGATATAAAATTTACATTCAGAAATCATTGGCATTTTTATACACCAATAATGAGTTCTCAGAAATAGAAACTAAAAAAAAAAAAATCTCACTTATCATTGCAACAAAAAATTAAGATACTTAGAAATAAACTTAACCAAGTAGATAAAAGACCTATACTCGGAAAACTATAGAATGTTGAAGAAAAAAAAGATAGAAGAAGATATAAACAAGTGGAAAAATATAATGTGTTGATGGGTTGGTAGAATTGACATCATTGAAATGTCCATACTACCCAAGGCAATCTATAGTCTCAATGCAATTGTTATTAACATACCAATTATTTCACAGATGTAGAACAAACATTCCAAAAATGTATATGGAACCATAAAAGACCTCAAATAGTCACAGCAATCTTGATAAAGAAGAACAAAGTTGGAGTGATCACCATACCATATATCAATCTATATTAAAAAGCCACTATTATCAAAACAGCCTGGTATTGGCATACTGGAATAAGAACAGGTATATAGATCAATGGAATAGAACAGAGAACCCAGAAATTGATCCAAGACATTATGCTCAATTAATATTTGACAAAGGAGGCAAGAGCATACAATGGAGTCAAGACAATCTCTTCAATAAATGGTGTTGGAATAATTGGACAGTTATATAAAAAAAAAAATGAAACTATACCACCAACTTATCACATCAATCACAAGAATTTAAACTCAAAGTGGATAAAGGACCTAAATGTAAGTAGTGAAATAATAAAAATCCTTGAAGAAAACATCGAAATATCAGGTATCTCATGTAGCATAATTTTCACTCATACAATGCCTAAGGTAAGAGGAACAAAGCAAAAAATTAAACAAATGGAACTACATCACACTAAAAAGCTTCTGCACAGCAAAAGAAACCAGCATCAAAATGAAAAGGGAACCCACTTTATGGGAGAACATATTTGCCAATGATACATCTGATAAAGGGTTAATATCCAAAATATATAAAGTACTCATACAACTTAACAAAAGGGAAACAAAAAATCCAATTAAAAAATGGGCAAAAAAAAAAAAAAAAAAAAAAATGGGCAGAGGACCTAAATAGACATTTCTCCTAAGAGGAAATACAAATGGCCAAGCGACATATGAAAAAATGTTCAATGTCCCTAAACATCAGCTAGATGCAAATTAAAACAACCTGCCAGAATGGCTACCATCAATAAATCAATAAATGACAAGTGCTGACAAGGATATGGAGAAAAGGGAACCCTAGTACACTGCTGGTGGGAATGCAGACTGCTGCAACCAGTATGAAAAACTGTGTGGAGTTTACTCAAAAAATTAAATATGGAATTGCCATTGGACCCAGTGATCCCACTTCTAGGAATATATCCTAAGAAACCTGAAACACCAATCAGAAAGAATGTATGGCACCCCTCTGTTCATTGGAGCATTATTTACACTAGCTAAGATCCAGAAGCAGCCAAAGTGCCCATCAGTAGATGAGTGGATAAAAAAGTTGTGGTACACATACACAATGGAATACTATGCAGCTATAAAAAAAAAGGATATCTTACCCTCTGAGACAGCATGGATGGACATGGAGAGTGATCCGCTAAGTGAAATAAGTCAGTCATTAGAAAGACAAATATCACATGATCTCACTACATGTGGAATCTAAGTAACAAAATAAACTGATAAACAAAATAGATCCAGAGATATGGAAGCATGGAACAGACTGAAAATTCTCATATGGAAAGTCAGGGGAGGGAATGAACCAAAGTTCTTGTATGCATATATTCATAATCCATGGACACAACAATAGTGAGGTAAAGGCCTGGGGAGGGGTTGGGAGTGGGGAGGAGAGGGTCAATGGGGGAACAAAAGGGAACATCTGTAATACTTTCAACAATAAAGATAAATTTTAAAAAATACTAAAAAAAAAAAAAAATTCAAAGACAGTAATATATTTCCCACATGCAAATTGGTAAAAGAGGTAACACTGTACTTTTGACATCACATTAAAGTAGAAAGCTTGTGAAAGGATATTTTTTCAGCCTATTCCAAAAAATAAGACATTTCGGTGATTGTGGGGAGGAGTGGGAGTGGGTGGAGGTGGAAGAGAGTACAGTGGGGATAAATGGTGATGAAAAAAATTAAATAAATTTAAAAAAGGAAAGATGACAAAATAAGACATTTCAAGAAAACAGAACAGAGGCTATGTATTAATTTAATATAAGAAAATTGTAATTTTTGCATCTTTAGAATACCTCAGTCTAAACATTGCCATATACTCAAGGTTCTATTTTTTAATCACATACTAGATAAACATTTGCAGATTTTAATAATAAAAATTATAACTGTATTTCATAAAAAAATCTCCATGAATATAATGAACACAATAAATCAGATCCCATGGAAAGTCTACCTTTCTTAGGTGGGCACCCAGGGGTCATCTCCATATCCATAGTAGACTTTGCATCCATGGTCATAGTTGAATAAATATACTTGGAGTGGCATATGGCCTGGTTTAATAAATAGGTATTTTTCCATGCAACTTAGTATTTAGAATACAGTGAAATTAAGTCAATCGACTGCTTTGGAATATGACTCTCTTAAAATTTTTGGCTGCGACCACCATAAAGAATACATAACATAATAGACTTATTACAGATATGTATTAAGAAAAGAAAATTCCAAAACAATAATTGTTCTGGGTATGATATTTTTCTATTTTCTACTATATCCTATTAAGTACTGATGGCCCACTAAGCAGAATTCAGGAGCCACTCGTGTGACAGGACCTACAACACTACTTTAGAAAAAGATCAATGCATTCATCCTGACTCTTTCACTTCTAAAATCTCAATTGCTCAATTCTTTCTGTATCTGTAAAATATTCCAGTATATTTCCAGCAAGTTTCACTTCTAATTTATTATGACAAATAGAGACTGCTTTTCTTGTCCACAAATAAGATCATCTTAACTAACCATAGTCCTTCTCAGGACTCAATATTTTCCTCAATTGTCTCTTTCTTTTGAATTTACCAAATGTATTTATAATGTGGGAAATTCAGATGAAATTAAAGGAGGGCAATAATAATTCCTCATTCTTAAGGCTGACCTGCTACACCATATTGAGTTGTGGCAGGCACAGGACTTGCATCCCTGGTTTTCTACTCAGTTGTGAATTTTCATACTAAAATAGGTATTGTTTAAAATTTGTTTATTTCACTTGATTAAAAATTGAGTTTAATAAGATGTTAAACTTCCAAATCCCAGAGTACAAAAGCAGCTTAAGTGTTAAAAACAGTTCCTGGGAAACTATGTTTACAAGTTAACATCAACATTTAACATATTAATCCATTTATTCATTTTGCAAACCTAAATCACATGCTTACAATTAGAACTTTGAAAAACTTGTGAATCTATGACATCTAATAAATTATATAGGTCCATACTAAAGATTACTTCTTCCATATGCTAAAAAGTATATATAGATTGACATTAAGGATGTCTATAGAAAAATAATGTAAATAAGTTTGAAATCTGAAGGTTTGAGAGAAGACACTAGGGAGGAGGGAATTTGTATTTTTTATTCCATACAATTACCAATTCTTAAAACAGAGAAGTTCTTTTAAACAAAGATTCTGTTTTCTAGCTGATTATTCTATTTTAAAAGTTCAGTCTGTCCTCTTTAAATTTTATCTTCAATTTAAGATGGATCTATGAGTATTATTGCCAAGTTCTGAGATCATTTACCTCAACCAATTTTTCTTTATTAACTTCAAAGATTCTTATAAAAAATCAATAGAGATTAGAATGCATCTACATGAATTTAGACAGATCAAATGAAACTAAAAATCCTTATTCAATTTTGTCAGTATACAATCCTGGGCTCACTATGCAAAGGTTGTTTCAGAGAACTAAAAACTTCAATCTTTTCAAGGGTCAACACTATAATTTATGGTTCATATAAAATAGTTGATTAAAATAAAAACATTTTTTTTTTTTGTAGGACAGTCAAATAAAATGGTTTCTGATTGTATATCCTCCTACTAGCAGTGCATATATACACAGCCTGAATGAGAATATTGTTAAATTAATCTCATTATCTGGGCTACCTTAAATAGAATGTGTCATTTTGTAAGATGTCAACTCTTAAGTCATGAAAAACAAAACTGACCGTAGAGTATATTGCCATATATGTCAAACTGGAAAATTCAAAGAAAAGTGAAAATGAATATTTGGACTCTATATTTAATAGCACATTTATCTATTGCAACCATTGTGTGTCAATATGTATTGACCCTTTACTTAATGTTGTCTTTATTTTGGGGAAACCTGAGCAGTGGTAACAAATAGATCCGATAGGTATAATGACTCAACCACAACTGAGGTGCACTATTGTTTTTATAATAGTACATGTTCCTACTTTGCAGTAATCTCCCACAGGGATCCTAGTGCCCCGTCCCTTCCTTTTGTAGCTATACTATTCCTATTATTATCTGCATCCATTCAGAGGAAGAGAAAAAATAGGCATGAGATGGCACAGCCACTTACTTCTTAAATGTCTTGCCTAGAAATAGTACATAGCACTCACTCTCACATTCCTCTATCTAAAAAGGTAGAGGAATGTGAGAGTAGAAGGTAGAAGGCACATGTATTTGTCCAGCAGTTTGTCCCAGATGAAGAAAATACAGCTTGGATGGCAGTTTGCCATCTTTGCCATATTAGCCACACAAATTGCCAAGGGGAGAATGGTGGGAGATGGGCAAAAGATAAAGGGGAATAAGAGGGACAAATTTCTGTTACAAAACAAAATAAACCATGGGGATGTAGTGCACAATACAGAGAATACAGTAAATAATCCTATCTAATAAAGAGGGAATATGCTAATTGACTATCACACCCTTGCAAAGATGGCATTGCTCATAGCCAATAAGGAGGGAATATGTTAATTGACTGCCACACCCTTAAAGATGGTGGCACCCACAGCCACAAGATGGTGGCACCTTGTCCCCTCAGCCCCCCAGCTGCCCAGGGCTGGCCTGAGGCATAGGCAAGCCTCGGATGTCGGCTACCCAGCTGCTGAGGGCCAGCCCAAGGCACAGGTAACCAGGGATGGGCTGAGGCTTGCGCTGCTGGCAGTGGAAGCATCAGAGGTATGATGGGGGCGTTGCCTTCCCTGATCGCCAGGTCGCCTCCTGCCCCTGAAGGCTCCCAGACTGTGAGAGGAGGCAGGCCGGGCTGAGGGACCCCCACTCCAGTGCATGAATTTTCAGGCACTGGGCCTCTAGTATAATAACTTTGAACAGTGATAAATTATTAATAGACTTATTATGATCACATTGTAATATGTAAATGTTGTATCACTATGTTGTTCACCTGAAATTAAAACAATATCGTCTGCCAACTGCACTTTAATATAAAAAAAAACAAACAGAATATATAAATTGTTTGGAAATATATATATATTTATACATATATATTTGTCAAGTAAGATATTTTTTGAGATTAGCTTTTAAAAATAAAGACATTAAGATATTATGCTAAGTGTATCACCATGAATTTTATAATGTGGCATGTTTCGGTAAGGCTTAGTAACAAAAGAATTAAATCATTTCTTTTTTTTTTAATATACTTTTATTGATTTCAGAGAGGAAGGAAGAGGGAGAGAGAGATAGAAACATCCATGATGATGAGAGAGAACAATGAGTCGGCTGCCTCCTGCAAGTCCCCCCTGGGGATCTAGCCCATAACCTGGGCATGTGCCCGTGACTGGAATCAAACCTGGGGGACCTTTCAGTTCGCAGGCTGACGCTCTATCCACTGAGCAAAACCAGCTAGGGCTAATTAAACCATTTCTAACCACTTCATTTTCTGCTTCAAATTTCATCCTCTTAGGGCAGTGATGGCGAACCTATGACACGCTTGTCAGCACTGACACGCGTAGCCATTTCTGATGACACACAACCGCTGAGGATGAAACATTTGCGACTAGAGTCTAAGACTCTAGTTGAAAATGTTTCATCCTCCCCTATTAGACGCTCTGTGCCGGAGGTCTGTAGGCCAAAACAACAGAAGTCCGGCACAGAGCATCTAGTTCTGGGACTTCCGGTTAAGCCGGGATCTTTGCCCTCACTTCTACTGGCAGAGCAAGGAGTAGTGGAACGCAGAAGGGGACGCATCACTGAGGGCCCTGCCATTACCAGTAACCAAATAACAGTTAACCACAGCAACCATTATCTACTGTTCTGGGGTGTCATGGATTTCTAATCCATCATTACTGAGATAAGTGAGGGGGAGGCTGGGAGAGGAGAGGGTTTGTGGCGTGCTATGGGTGCCGTTTCCCGCCATTAGAAATAGCGGCAGCCATTTTAATTCACATAAGGAACACCATCTTGCTCCATAGTGCAGACTCCATTTCACCACTATTACTGTTGTGCATCCTTATTAACCCCTATTTCTGCTTATTAACCCTGCCCTTTCCTAAATGACAGTTATGTGCACCATTTTGTGGTTAGTTAGGCTAGTTAACCCCTAATTGCCTGCAGGTCTAACTAGCTATCTATAATTCTATCTTCTGTCATTGCCCCCCTGATGGAGAACCCAAAAAATAAAAAACTAAGGTTAAGTAAAGGAAGTGGTAGTAGCAGTGGCCGACCCTTTCAAGAGACATGGACTGAGATGTATGGCTTTATAGAAAAAAATGGCAGATCATTTTGCATTCTATGTACTGAAACGGTAGTAAGCAGAATGAGAAATATAAATAGACATTTTGAAACTAATCATTCCCAGCTCTTGGAAAAAAGTGAGGATGAAAGGAAGGAATACATTTCCAGGCAGCTACACCTTTATAAGAGCCAATCTAATTCCATCCTTAAATTTATGAAAGGCTCTACAAATTTTACATCTGCAAGTTTGAGCATTTCTCACTCTATAGCTCAGCATGGAAAAGCACTCAGTGAAGGAGAATTTATTAAAGAAACTCTCCTAAGATGTGCACCAGTTCTATTTCATGATATGCAGAATAAAGATGCAATTATTAAGAGAATATCTGAGTTACCACTCAGTAGAAATATCATAAAAGACCGAATAATGAGACTGAACACAAACGTACAACATCAATTAAAGAGAGACATAAGGAAGTGTAAATATTTTTTGATCTCTCTTGATGAAACTACTGATGTCACATTACATGCTCAGTTGGCCATTATTGGTCGATATTCTGATGGTCTCACAATGAGAGAAGAGTTGATAAAGTTAGTATCAGTGTCAACAAGTAAATCAGGAAGCGAAATATGTAAGGTTGTTATACAAACATTTCGTGACCTAAGCATTGATATCTCTAAAGTTGTGTCAGTGACGACAGATGGGGCACAAAATATGGTGGGGAAAAAAGTCAGATTTGTCAAATTGTTTACAGAAGCTATTGGATATCCCATTGTGCCTTTTCATTGTATTATCCATCAGAAGGCTTTATGTGCCAAGGCAGGATTCACCGACTTAAACAACTTAATGTCAGTTGTTACAAAAATAGTTAATTTAATAGCTGCTCGCCCCCTTCACAAGCAAGAATTTTCGGCACTTTTACTGGAGGTTGATTCCACCTACAGTGGACTGCTGATGTACAATAATGTAAGATGGCTGAGCCGAGGCAAAGTTCTTGAGTGCTTTGTAGAGTGCTTTGAAGAAATTAAGGTATTTCTTGACGATAAGGATCTGGGAAACTTTCCTCAGCTTAATGATGATAAGTGGGTCAACACCCTGATGATTTTTACAGATCTCTCTGTTCATATTAATGAACTGAACTTAAAGTTACAAGGTTTTGGCAAAAGTATTGACGTTATGTTTGGATACATAAAAGCTTTTGAAAGTAAAGTTAAAATTTTCAAGCGAGATGTAGAAACGAAAACTTATAATTATTTTCCTCGAGTAACAAAGTATTTTGAGAAGGCCAGTGCAGCTGTACAAAATGAAATGGAACTCTTGCATATGAAGTACCAGCATGTTTTAGACTCATTACTTGACCAGTTTAGTGATAGATTTAGTCAATTTAGAAGTCTAGAACAAACCATGAAAGTAATTAAGTATCCTGATGTAGTAGTCTACAGTAGTTTGGAATTAAATGGTTTCCAATGGATGCAAATTGATGATTTGGAGATGCAACTTGGAGAATTTCAAGACAGTATCTGGGCTCAGGTGTTTGTCGACTTGAGGTCAAAGCTTAAGAATCTGGAAAGGTGCCACTTGGAGAATCAAAAGGAGTGCCACTCCGAACAGGAAATTTGGAGTGCCTGGAACCGACTACCAGACACTCTTAGCACCCTGAAAAATATAGCAATGGCTTTACTCACAATTTTTCCCTCTACATACTTTTGTGAGGACTTATTCTCAGCGTTAAATAATATCAAAACCAACAAAAGAAACAGATTGACAGATGAAGTTAGTAGGGCTTGCTTGGGCCTGAAGTGTACAAAATACCAACCTTCAATTGAAGATTTAGCCAATGAAATTCAGCAACAAAAAAGTCACTAATAGGCAGGTTAGTTAAAGAATTCCCCCTCCCCCTCACTTATCTTAGTTCACGGCACCCCACACAAGCTAAGTAATATCAAGACCAACAAAAGAAACCGACTGATGGATGAACAAAGAAGTCACTAAGCAGGTAAGTTAAATATTTAGTTTTTGGTTTATTAAATACAATTATATATAACAATTATACATTTATGTTATTTAAACTATAAATATCGTGAAATAATGTTTTTTCCTCTAAGTGACACACTACCCAAGTTATGCTCAGTTTTTTGGCGAAGTTTGACACACCAAGCTCAAAAGGTTGCCCATCACTGTCTTAGGGACTGATGAGTTTTTCTGCTCTTATTTGTCCAAAAAACAAACAATTATATTATTAATATTCAATCTAATATACATTGTGTTGGCTAAGAAAAATAAAAAAATTCCAAGTTATTTTGTATTAAAAAGACTAAAACTTTCACTTTTTACAGTTTAATTAAATGGCAAAATATTACCACAATAAAGGGAAGATCAACTATGTATCTGTAATCAAAGAAGTAGAGCAACCAGTAAATAAATACAATTACTCAAAAGTGAACAGAATCCTGAATTTTACTTTTTAATATTTAAAATACTGTCCCATTTTTTGATGTGCTTCCTACATCAAAAATATTTACTAAATCTGTGAATAGAACTGCCCTCATCGAGATTTTTCAGAAATATTCCCTTCGTGAGCAAAACACTTTTTTAAAAAATTTATTTGATTGATAAAAGATAGTTGCAATGGATATTTCAAATAAAATGCTTAATTTAAAAAACACACACAGAGATATTATGGTCATTTAAGGCTTGAGGCTTCATGCTGTATTCAGCTTGGTTCAGAGTATAGTTTTCATGATTTATTGACAGCTGCTGTAGATGGTTCTTTATTTTCAACTCAGCCCAACCACGGTCAAACAATACAACCCTCCTGCTTTTTTCAATATTTTCCTAATATCTCAGCTCATTTAATTCTATTGATCCACTGAAGAGTATAATGGCACTGAAACTAGAATTAATAGCACCTCCCTTTCTTAGTGCTAAGAGCTTTCCTATTGAGTCTGTGGACCATCACACGAAATCATAAAAGTAGACAAAAAAAAGTAGAGTGACCTTTATCGGCTACTATTGTACTGAAAAATTCAGCAAACCTCAGAACATCATTTTCAATTTTATAGCACTGTTTTCTTAAATAATAAGAGAAGGGGGAAAAAAGGAACAACTGACCCCTGCTCAGCATTTACTTAAGCAGAATTGGCATTAATAGAGTATTCTGTCAAAAATTCGAGCTCAAGGAAATGTATGGCTTTGTCCACAGCAGCAGCTATCTTAGCAGATCGCACTGTCACCGCTTCACACAAAGCGCATTGCAACACCATTAGTGGACATGAATAATGCACAAGCTCTTATGCAGTACTCAGCTAAGTGCATGGAAACCTTGGTCTCCTGTTGTCAGAAATTCAATGGATTAGTACCTAGATTTATTTTAAGTCTGTAAAGCACTTTGTTCCTGACAGCATTCAAAGTAGAAAGAGTGCTATCCTGAATGTGCATCTTAATACTGTCATTCCTGTCTTGTAAGAGTACATGATATATGGGCTGCAATATATCGTTTTAATATTTAAAGTTTTCACTGTGCAGATGCAAAGAAATATATTAATAGTTATCTGCTGTTACTTTATTGATCTGGAAAAGAACAAAGATAACCTGTAAAGTTTCACAGTGAGGCTAGTAAAATGGAGGCATTACAATTACATTTAGTAAAACAGACACACAAATTATAGATGCCATTTATTGTCTCTAGACAATAAAGTCATTGGGGGCATTGGATTTCTTCTAAATTAAAATGGTATATTTGGAATTATTTTAATCTAATTAACTGTATTTGTAGTTATATAGTTTCTTCAATTGAAAAACAGTGTTATTTCTTATCTGAAGGCTAAGTGATTTTACATTTTTCTGAGCAAGAACTGTTTTAAAATGTTACAAAATTGTTTCCCTATAACTTGAGAGTTTAAGGGTAGTTTCTGCCTATAGATACATTCAAAATTTAAGCCTGGTAATCTTGCATGCATTGAAAAAAATAAATGACACTTGTATAGATTAAAAACAGTGCTCTATTGATATTAGGGATATAATAGAATGGAGATACCTCATGTGAAGGTCAAGCTTTCTCAATTCTATGAAGACATAAAATGTTATTTTAAAATAATAACAGTTCCTTTTCACTCAGCCTACATGATCCATGAATTTTAATAAAATTTGTTGAAATGTCAATCAATGAATTAACTATTCATTATCAAGCCCTAACATTTTAAAGTTAAATTTTTAATTATATACTTTAAAAAATTTATTAAGCTACATGTAAGACTTCATGTCAGACAATTCATATTTGACCAAATGTGACTCCTTAATTAAAATCTGATTTTTAAACACCAGTTTCAGAGGACTATGACGACTTATTTTATCGTACTTACAAAGTTCATTGTTGAGTAAAAATAAGACATTTTTACATTTCATTATTTCAGAAGACAACCTGTCAAGCATGCTGTTTAGAATGCTCTGATTTGCTGCTCATAAAGACAACATGGTGAAAAAGCCAGTGAAGACTCGGTTTCAAGAAGTAGTAATATAGTTAAATTTGAATATCACATTATTCAGAATAAAAGTGAATTAAAGAATTTTATATTGAAGAGCTAAATTCTTCAGCCTAGTACATTCTTTTACACCAACACAGTTTACATAGCTAAACGTTCAGACCAACAAATAATTTGCATATTCTGATCAATAGGTGGCGCTTTTCCTCTTTCTGACAGTCTTTATCACAAAATTCTGGTAGAGTATAACTTTTTATTAAGTTTTGTGAATTTTCAATATTATCCATAAAACACCAAACACTACAACTAGTTGAAAATTAATTATTAATCTTTGCAAGTTTATAAGGATTCACATTACAGTGGGCTTTTAAAAATTATCTTTTGATGCATCATTATATTTTACAATCAATAATTATATTTAAACAGAGAGCTCAGTTATTTTTAATGTTTAGATATTCATAAAATACTACTCAGTTTCTTAAATTATAGAATTATTCCCTATTTGTTGAAGCAGAAAACTCTAGAAAGTAGCATAATGAAGAATCTGGTATATAGAACCTTTTAAAATATCACTATCATGGTAAATGTACTTTATTTATGATTTATAAGATAAGTATCAAAAATGAAACATGCATTTATTTTATCATAAATATATGTTAAATATGTATCAAAAATGGTACACATCAGTTGAAATTTTTAGTAAAAGATGCACTTTAAAAGATGGCTTTCTGTATTTTGATAGCATACAAAAGGAATTTGATTCATTTACATTATCTTATTTAAATAAACCTGGGGATTATAGGTCATCTAAAAAAATCAATAATAGTTTATAGGTTTTTTTATAATTTATAAATACAGAGGGCTTTATAAAAATATTTTTTAGAAATTATTTATCTAAATTTATGTTAAACATCATCTATGAAATGTTTCTTTTTAAAAAGCATATTGTTATATATAAATATATAGTAACTAGCTTATAAAGCTAGATAATATACTGTAAATATGGAGTCTTTTTATTTAAAAGATGATCCTCTAATCACAAGTGGTTTAAGGTATCTTATGAACAACATAATTACTTTCTGATTAAATTACATTATTTAAAAATATATTATATGTTAATTAAAATATATTTCAGGCAAATAAAGGCACCTTATTTAAATGCATAATAAAATTATGATGCCTAGATCTACTTTTTCACATTTTATTCCCCTTTTTACCTGTTTGTGTTCTTATTTCATTCATTTGCCTTCACTTCCTTTTCTTCAGTTTAATGGTATCATTTGTTTTTGCTATATTTAGATCAGAAACTCTTATCTTTCAAAAGCCTTTGACAAGTGTATAGCCAGTCAGAAAATTAAGAAAAATGTTAGATAGTTCCCAACCTTTTTCACATCCTACCTAATAATCCTACCTAATAATAGACAAATATGCAAATTGACTGCACCTTTGCTATGCCCAAGCCACGCTCACCAGCCAAGCCATGCCCACCAATCAATCAGGACGAGAATGCAAATTACCCCAACCAGTATGGCAGTTAATTTGCATATCAAGACAGCGTAGAAAGAAGCCAAGAGCTGCAGAAGGGAGCAAGCTGCAGAGAAGCAAGCAAGCGGGGGGTGGGGGAGGAGAAGGGAGGAGCGGAGGCGGGGCCAGGGGAGAAGGAAGGAGAGCAGGCGGGCTGGCGGAGAAGGGAGAAAAGCAGGCGGGCTGGCAAAGAAGGCAGTGGAGGGGAGAAGGGAGGAGAGCAGGTGGGGTGGGGTAGAGTGCAGCAGGAAACCCTATTGCAGGATTCTTCCTGCAACGGGAACACTAGTTATTAAAATAAATGATATATTTCTATGAATTGTATAAAAAAATAAAACTTTTATATTTCCCAGAATATACAGTGTGGTCCTATATCACTAGCTATAACAAAAAGAAACACATTTTAAAAATAATTATATTTATACCAAATGAATTTAAATTTTCTTCTCAGAAGCAATGCTATCACATAGTGACTGGGCACAGTTTTTCCTTTTGAAATGTCTTCAGTGACAGTCCCTTCCTGAACATGACAGGCCTAGTACCCTTTGATCATTGTCAATGCGGATCCAACCACTTTCCTACCAGCCAAGGTCAGTGTTTGTCTACTTTGGAATTCCCTTACATCCTTAGGTTTCATCACCTCTCTCTCCCTTAAGAATTAGGCAACATCAAATTCAAACGAGGTTTACTAGTATTATTGTTTTCTTCTAGAAATTAAAGACTTTTCTAAAAGAAATTACATTCTGGAATTAATGTTCTATATGTAAGGAAGCACAAAGTTGTATTGATTTGAGGCACCACCTTTTATATAGGTGTACCAGTTAATAATGCGGATTTTCTTCAATAGATGGAGTTATACATATGTTGATATATATGTGATTTGATATGTATGCTATTTTGTTGTATTGACAGCAAGCTTCAAAACTTCATATGTCAAATTTTCTGAAGGTATTAACATCATAGATATTTTTACACTTAAAAATGTTGAATTTGGTGCCAAAAAAAGAGCATTTGCGGGAAGTTTTAATTCATTACTTTATTTTGAAGAAAAAGTTATAACATACTTTGGGAAGCTTATGGTGAACATGCTCCATCTCAAGATACTTGTGAACGCTGGTTTAATGCTTTAAAAGTGATGATTTTGATGTGGAAGACTAAGAACATCCAGGTCAACTGAAAATGTTTGAAGACAAACAATTACAAGCGTGTCAAACTCAAAAACAACTTGCAGAAAGATTAAACATCGCTCAGCAAACAATTTTGATCATTTACAAGCAATGGGAAAGATTTTAAAGGAAGGAAAATAGGTGCCACATCAACTGAACGAAAGACAAATGGAAAACCGAAAACTCATCAGTAAAATGTTGCTTCAATGGCATGAAAGTCTTTTTTGCATCGAATTGTGACTGGCGATGAAAAGTGGATTTGTTTTGAGAATCCCAAACTCACAAAATCATGGGTTGATCCAGGTCAACCATCAACATGGACTGCAAAGCCAAATAGCCTTGGAAAGAAGACAATGCTCTGCGTTTGGTGGGATCAGGAAGGTGTGGTGTATTATGAGTTTTTAAAACCAGGTGAAACCATTAATACTGATCGCCACAGACAACAAATAATCAATTTGAACCACGTTTTGATCCTGAAATGACCAGAATGGGCCAGAATACACGGCGAAGTAATTTTGCTTCATGATGATGCACCATCACACACTTCAAAACCAGTTAAAGACACGTTAAAAGATCTTGCCTGGGAAGTATTAACCCACTCTCCATATTCACCAGACCTGGCTCCTTCAGATTACCACTTGTTCCTCTCGATGGCACACGAACTTTCTGAGCAGCACTTCAAAAAGTATGAAGAAGTGGAAAATTGGGTCTCTGAATGGTTTGCCTCAAAACAAGAAAAGTTCTATTGGGATGGTATCCACAAATTACCTGAAAGATGGGGAAAATGTCTAGCTAGTGATGGACATTACTTTGAATAAAGCACTTTTGATGTTTCTCTTGAAATTATCGTGTTTTCTTTGATTACAAAATCTGCCATTATTAACTGGTATACCTAGTAGTTTTCTTAATAAAGTTTCCTGTATTTTGAAGCCCTTTTTGGGAGAAGAGCACATTATGCTGTAGAGCAAAGCTTTGGGAGGTTCATTACAAATAGGCTATAGTTTAAACAGCATGGCTCTTTGTGTAATTCTGGGTTGAGCTTACATAAAGCCTGACATTATTAGGTTACAGTATAAGCTAGATCAAGTAAAAATTCTGTACTGCCCAAATGTAAAAGGATCACTGTAACTCTGATAAATGTCAAGTATCAATAATACTATGCTTAAACAATCCGGAAGAGACAAAAAAAAAAAAAAAAAATATGATAGGCACAGCTCCACATTACCAAGACAGCAATGATAAAGTACAACACTTAAGAGATTTTACTAACAGTTTAAGAGTTCTGGCACAATACAGCCTGTGTATAATGAGGCTTCTAAACGTTCATCTCACAGAACTTGCCTTTGAAGAGATAAAATACTTTACAAACTCTATTTCATTAATCTTTACAATATCTCTGTGAAGAATTATGAACACCAGTCAACAGATTACAGAGTGACAGCACTGAAATGTGGAATGAACTGCCAATCCTCTCAAAGAGAGCCTTGAAGATTCCCCTTACAATGAATTTTTTTGTGTGTGTGTTTTTTAATTTCAGTATTCTAGGATCAAGTTAATGTGTTAAATTCTAAATAGAATCAACATGTTGTACTTTATTGGCCAGAAGGAAAAGTAGAAAAAGCCTGAACTCTCATCGTTTTGAATTTAATAACAGGTTAAACCAATATTTCAATGCCAAGTTCTGTGAATATATAAAACTATATTTTCAAAAATCAGCATTATGCATGACAGTGACTACTACACTATCATCCACATTAATGTCAGATAAGATTTTCAATCTTGTAGCGAATCAGTCTAATCATATTATTAAATATCCCATTTAAGTGATTTCAACAGCACATGGCTTGTATTGTATTATTAACAGCTCTTCAAAGGGCAGACATCACCACCATCAATAAATAGCTATTGACCACTTACTGTGTAAAACTTGAGTTCCTGAAATATCATACTGTTACTAATTTGTTAAGCTAATCTTTTGTAGACAAACCAAGTTCACATTATATCCATGTAGTAAATATTAGTCCAGTGGACCCAGAACACTTAAAAAGGCAATTTAACAAATGAATTTTTAAAATTATTCAACTGTTTATAATAATGAATGTATAAAGAAAAGAATAGAAGCTGTGGAGAAGTAATAGCACCAACATCTGTCAAGTTCCAAGGGAAATATGAATTCTCCCGTTTCTTTCTACCAATGTCCATACAATCAAAAAGCTTACTTTATTCTACTCTATGCGTTAATTATTCCAATTTTTTTCATCTCCACTACCACTATCCCACTCCAAACTGGATCACTGTGTACAATTGTGCTGTTTTTTCATGACATAACTCTATAGGGAACTATTCACTTTGCAACCTATGAGAATGGCATCCCCTAGAAATGAGCAGTACACATACTGCACATAGCTCACAGGAGCCCAATTCCACCATCTTTTTTCATCTGGACTATTTCAACAGCTTCCTATTTCATCATCTCCACTTGCATCACTACCTCCTCCAATCATTGTCTACACTGAAGCTAGAGTGATCCTTTAAAATGCACAGTACATTATATTTTCTTCTTTAAAACCCTTCAATAGCTTTTTGCTGCATTTTAAATACAATTAATGTCCCTTACCATTTCATTTTCTGTCTCTCTTCCTTAAGTTTGGATATCATGCTTAACTCTTTCACTCAACTCAAATGCCCCCTCATCTAAGCATCATTATCTGACCACTTGTTATTTTTTTTTCTGACCACTTATTTTAAATTGGAAGCACTAGATCCCTTCTCTATGTCTCAACAGCTAACTTGTTGTCTTTGCAGTCCTTCTTGTAATTAATAATTAGTCTTATATTTATTAATTTACTTTTCTGTTTATCTCATTCTTTAAACACTATTATGTATTTACACACACACGATTGTCATATAAATATGTTTCCAAAGTTATTCTTCAGGTAGGTGCAAACTAAGCCCATAGTGGAAGTCATTACATTAATGTTAGTGAAACTCTCATTTGTTTAGTCCGTTAAGGTTTACAGAGTGCTCTTGTATTTACCATGTCTTCTTTATAATCATACTAGAGGCCCGATGCACTAAATTCATGCAAGGGGCTCGGCCCTCGCAGTCCCAGCTTTGTCTGAAAGGTCGTCCAGAACGTAGTCCAGGAAGGTTGTCCGGTAGGTTGTCTGGACGGTTGTTCTGCTGTTTGGCCATCTGGTCTAATTAGCATATTATGCTTTTATTAGTATAGATGTCCTATGCATGAGACACAGTGAGTGTTATTATCTCCATTTTATGAATCACGAAACTAAAGCTCAGTAATGCTGGTTTCCTGCTCAAAGTTACCAAGACAGTAAGACTCGGAATTGTGACTTGAACTCAGAACTCTTTTGAGCCCATATCCAGAAATCTTCGTGTTATAAACAGCAAAATAGTTGATTCCTTTGAACAACCACATTAAGATACTGAAAAAGCATAACATTGATACTCAGAATACAAATATTTGTTCATCCTATACTATAAACAATGTAATGCTACTATGAGCTTACAGAATATATATTACGTTGAAACGAACCTTGAATATAGTTCCAAATTTCTACTACAACTACATAGATGAGTTTTTAGAGTCACTATTTTTTTCAAAAATGATCAATTGCTAAAGTTGTCTTCATATAAACAAAAGTAAACTGTATTATACTTAATATAAAAAAAAATACACATAGCAGACTCTGCCAATTGCTTAATCTTGTGTTAAAAAAGTAGTTATGAATTTGACACCTGTCAAAAACTTAGATTGAAAAAATAAGTCTGTCAACTAATACACCCTCTAAGAATCTAATCAATATGTTCAATTTGCTATTCATAATTTGCTTAGCATACTAATGGCTTTATTCATATTTATGTTCTATTTTTTCATCACCAACTTTCAGTGTTCATCAGAAATATAAATGGAAATCTTGTTACTTTGACCATACAGTTGTGTGTGTATGTATACATATATATAGCATTAATTTATACAAAATTAAAAATAACGAAAAAGAAATAGCTTTCTTAATTTTGAAAAAAATCAAAATGAGAAAAGTATGTATTTGGTTTTACTATAAATATCATCATTTTCATCATCATCATCAACATCATCATCCAAATTTGCCACAAATGCTTCTAAATAAGGAGAATAATATTTAGGGGTTCCTATGAAAGCCAGATACATAAACAGAGGCCCCTGAACAAATGAATATGCCAGGCCTGTTGTTCAAAATACAGGAATAGAGTTCCACTAAAGTTACTTACAGGTAAACCTTGTTTCTTCTCTTTCCTGATGTTTCCTTCCCTTCCTCTTCCCTTTCTCTCTCTCTCCACTTGTCATGGTATTTTGAATTTGCTATTTAATATCATTCTAAGAAAAAAACAATTAAAATTTTATGTTATTAATATGAATTTTACTTTTCATCTTTATATTGTTCAATGAGAATTTTAAATGGAAATATCAGAGTATCCTATCTAATAAAGAGGGAATATGCAAATTGACCATCACACTGTCACAAAGATGGCGGCACCCACAGTGGAGACAGGGTTTCCATAACACAAGATGACTTCACCCACAGTGGAGGCCAAGTTCCTATAATAAGCCTTAATGAGCAATCAGCAAGGACCTGAGGCTGCATGGCACTGGGCCAGGACAGGGGACCTGAGGCTACACCCCCCTGCCCAGTGGGGCTTGACAGGGGCTCAGACCATGCCCCCCCACCCTGGTGCTGGGCTGTGCCCAGGACCTGAGGCTGTGCCCCCCGCCCAGCAGGGTTTGATGGGGGACTTCAAGGTGTGCCCCCAAGCCCGGTGCTGGGCCAGGGGACCTTAGGATGCTCCCCCTGCCCCGACGCCATACTTGGGAACCTGAGGCTGTGCCCCCTGCCTGGCGGGGCTTGATGGGGGACCTCAAGGTGGGGCCCCTGCCCCAGTGTTAGGCTGGGGGACCTCAGGCTGCTCCCCACGCCCTGGGCCGGGGGACCTCAGGCTGCGCCCCCTGCCTGGCGAGGCTTGACAGGGGACCTGAGGCTGCACCTCCCACCTGGCAGGGCTTGATGAGGGATCTCAGGCCACGTCCCCCACTCCAGCCCAAGCTGGGGAACCTCAGGTTGCTCCCCCTGTCCCAGCGCCGGGCCAGGGAACCTCAGGCCACACCTCCTGCCCCAGTGCTAGGCCAGGGGACCTCAGGCTATTCCCCCTGCCCTAGAGCCAGACTGGGGGTCCTGAGGCTGCTCCCCCTGCCTGGCGGGGCTTAACAGGGGACCTCAAGGTATGGCCCCCACCCCGGTGCTAGACCAGGGGAACTCAGGCTGCTCCCCACGCCCTGGGCCGGGGGACCTGAGGCTGCGCCCCTGCCTGGCGGGGCTTGACAGGGGACCTGAGGCTGCGCCTCCCACCTGGCAGGGCTTGACGTGGTCCTAAGGCTGCGTCCCTCTCCTGGCGCTAGGCCAGGGGACCTGAGGCTGTGCCCCCCACCAAGCGGGGCTTGACAGGGCACCTCAAGGTGGGGCCCCTACCCCAGTGCTGGGCCAGGGGACCTGAGGCTGTGCCCCCTGCCCAGCGGGGCTTGACAGGGGACCTAAAGGTGGGGCCCCTGCCCTGATGCTAGGCTGGGGGACCACAGGCTGCTCCCCCTGCCCCGGCGCCGGGCTGAGTGACCTGAGGCTGTGACCCACCACCCTGCAGGGCTTGTTGGGGGCCCTGAGGCTGTGTTCCCCACCCAGTGGGGCTTGACGGGGGACCTGAGGCTGTGCCCTCCACCCAGCAGGACTTGACAAGGGTGGGGCCGGCAGGGTCTGGATCTCACCCAATGGGGGTGGGGCCTGCTGGGGCAGGCACTGTGATTGGGCGGGGACTTGACTCTGGGTCCCGCAGCGCACCCCAGACTCTGAGAGGAGAAAGATTTTCATATACATTTTACTAATTTTGTTTCCTCTCTGACACTTCTATTATAGAGAAAGGGAAAATAGCAATATTAAAATATTTTCTCTAATTAATCCGCTTTTAATGTGAACGAATTTCGTGCACCAGGCCACTAGTTTCATTAATAAGCAGAATTATTGAAATTACTCAATTCTTATTTCCTGACTGATCACTGGAGTGTGCCTGGAGCTGAAAAAAAGGACAAATAAGTTTTAAATATTTAAAAAGTTAAGCTCTGTTGCCTTTCTTCCTAACTAATATTGTATAGCTTTCACACTGTTATATTTCAGGGTATGGTATTATTCACACATTTCAAAAATATATCAAATCTTACCACATCATAGAATATATTTTCATTTTATACATTTAAATAGTCAACAAATCTGTATGATTAAAAGAATCAAGGTTTTTATTTTCTTTTTGTTATAATTCATATATGGAACAGATAAATTGAATTTATTTTATATAATACAGATTTCAATAACTTTTATGCTGTGATAAGAATCAAGCATTCAAAGAGAGGGTTCAATTATTTAAGATCTAAGAAGTGCAATTCAAATCATTATACTTAAAAGGCACACTAGGAAAACTGTGAAACTATAGAAAATCCATATTTTATTATAGAATGAATTAAAATAGCATATCTAATATGTCAACTGATTTTCATAATAGCTAAAGGCAAAATAATATATTTCATATTTTTGTAAAATATATACTATTAAAAAAAAAAAAAACACGACATGTATTCTATGCTTTTCTGTAATCGCACCATCATCCACCAAAAACAAATATCCTAGTTTGAACTAGTTTTGTTGGAAGTTTCAAGTTAAGGATATGTTTTATTCTTGTAATTGAGGTTTTTTTTTTTTTTTTTGGGGGGGGGGGTGGGAGTTGATTCCTAATGGAATTCAAGTCTTGTGCTGAATAACACATCTGAGGGTGTGTCTTATTCCTACATTGTAATACACACTGTCATATCTAATTGCTTAATTATATCCTTTCTAATAAAATGGTAATATGCAAATTAACCATCACTCCGCTACATAAGCCACTCCCACCAGCCAATCAGGGCGAGTATGCAAATTAACCCCAGCCAAGATGGCTACAGCCACAGAGAGCAAGGTTTCCTAGGTAACAGAGGAAGCCAAGCTTTCCATAGTCGTTGCAGGCCTAAGCCTCCACTCAAGCTACAAAGTTTCAATTATTGAAGGTAAACAAATTCAAACAAATGGTGGCAGAATGGAGCTTGAGAGAGCAGGCCAGGGTTGCCGGCGGCAACAGGGGAAGCAAAGCTTTCGGCACACCCTGGCGGGGCTCACCCGCTTAAGGCTACAAAGTTTCAATTGTAGAAGGTGAATTAACTGCCACAGAAATGGCTGCCACCCCGAGGGAGCAGCAGGCTTGCCTCCGCTCCAGGCTACAAAGTTTCAATTGTAGAAGGAAAATAAATTCCAGATACCAGGGCCTCTGCTTGGGTTGCCAGGGGGCGTGGCCAGCCTGCAAACCATCACAGGCCCCTCGCTCAGGCCACCCCATGCCCCAAGGGAACCCCACCCTGATCCGGGACACCCTTCAGGGCAAACCAGCTGGCCCCCACCCGTGTACCAGGCCTCTATCCTATCTAATAAAAGAGTAATATGCAGATTGACCATCACTCCAATACACAATATGTCTGCCCCCATGTGGTCAAAGATCCTGTCCCCATGTGGACACAAGATGGCCACTACAAGATGGCCAACAGGAAAGGGCAGTTGGGAGGCATCCGGCCTGCAAGGGAGGGCAGTTCTGAGGGACCAGGCCTGCAAGGGAGGGCAGTTGAGAGGGACCAGGCTTGCAAGGGAGGGCAGTTGGAGGTGATCAAACCTGCAGGAGAGGGCAGTTAGGGGTGACCAGGCCGGCAGAGGAGGGAAGTTGGGGGCAAACAGGCTGGCAGGGGAGCAGTTAAGCATCAACCAGGCTGGCAGCGGAGTGGTTAGGGGGTGATCAGCCTGGCAGGCAGAAGCAGTTAGGGGCAATCAGGAAGGCAGGCAGGTGAGCAGTTGGGAGCCAGCAGTCCTAGATTGTGAGAGGGATGTCCGACTGCTCAGTGGACAGTCCTAGATTGTGAGAGGGATGTCCGACTGCCCAGTGGGATCGGGCCTAACTGGGCAGTCGGACATCCCTCCAGGAGTCCCAGATTGGAGAGGGTATAGGCTGGGCTGAGGGACAACCCCCCTCCGTGCACGAATTTCATGCACCGGGCTTCTAGTTTTGACATAACAGAATGTGGTGAAGGACAGGACCTGCTCAGTACATTTCTGCTAATGTCAGGAATCTTGTTTACAAGTGAAGGATACCTTCACTTCTGCAAGAATGAAATGTGTCCTGTTGATAAAGACTGAAAAATTTTAATGCAATTTGCACGTGGATATTTGGTGCTGATTTAGGATATTTTGTTAACAGAGAAAATGAAAAAGAATAAAATAAGTTCTATTTTCCAAGAAGAAAAAATAAAACATATGTGTTTTAGCTTAAACAGAATACTTTTGTCAGCATACTATGTATAAGTTTCACTTTAGAAAATGGAGACAAATTCTATCAAGTTTTAAAAGTTTCTTGAGGAAATCATACACATAGAACTGAAAAATTAATTTAAAAATATGATACTGCCCTGGCCGGGTGGCTCAGTTGGTTAGGTCATCATCCCACACATCAAAAGGTTACGGGTTTGATTCCTAGTCAGGGCACATCCCTAGAGTTCAGGTTTGATCCACTGTTGAGGTGTATATGAGAGGCAACCAGTTGGTGTTGCTCTCTCACATTGATGTTTCTATCTTTTTCTCTCTCTCCCTCCCTTCCTCTCTATCTAAAATCAATAAAACATATCCTCAGGTGAGGATAAAAAATGTATATATGTGATACCAAAACTAAAAATAGTTAATTTGAGAGGAGCAAGTCAATACATCACTTGGAAAGTATTGCATTTGAAATTACTTTGAAGGTCTGTTTATTTCTATTTAATATGAAAATGATGCATATAGTGAAAATGTTCTTTTTCCTTTTAAACTTTGAAATCTCTATCATTCATGAATTTATCTCTTGTCAGTTGTATTTATCTGTTTTGATTGATAAGATATTATCTCATTTGCTATGTGGCCTTTGCAACTTTAGTCTCTTTCTATATCTCTCAATTATGTATTTTAAATATTGGTACCAATTGTATATTTAATGAAGTAATGCATTTGCAATCTTTTGAAAATACTTTGTTTAAAATCATTTGTTTGATATATATATATGTGTATATATATATATATATATATGTGTGTGTGTGTATATATATATATATATATATATATATATATATATATAAATAAAATGGTCTAGAGGATAAATACTTACTACCCAAATTTAGATAATCTCAATGTATATTCGTTGTCCTTTTGGATATTTGGCCAACTACCTTTATTTTTCTGAGGTTATCCTCATCTATGTAAAAGAAAAAGCTACTTTATAGGCCTACCCAGAGGTGAATTACCACTTGGCTAATGTTATTTAATTCACCTTACATCACTATGATGCAGTCATCATTATTGTCCCCATTGTACATACTAGTATACAGACATGGTTCTAAACAGATTAAGCCAATTGTCCAATAGTGTATAGCTAATGAATAAAAAAGCAAGAGCTAAAATCAAACTAGCTCTGTATCAAAATACCTGAATTTAAAATTCATTTTTAATCTCTAGTGTTTTATCATTGCTCTTAACCTTCTCACATTCTGCTTTCCTACTAGAGGGATGGATTACAGCTATTATAGGTATACTAGTGGCCCGGTGCACGAAATTTGTGCATGAGGGGGGTGTTCCTTAGCCCAGCCTGCACCCTCTTCATTCTGGGACCCCTCGAAGGATGTCCTACTGCCAGTTTCCAGGGAAACTGGCAGTCGGAAATCCCTCTCATCTCCCAGCCGCTCACTTGCCTGCCTGCCTGATTGCCCCTAACCACTCTACCTGCCGGCCTGCTTGCCCCCAACTGCCCCCACTGCCGGCCTGCTGGCACCCAAATGCCCCCCCACCAGCCTGATCACCCCCAACTGCCCCCCATGCCAGCCTGCTCACCCCCAAATGCCTCCCCTGCTGGCCTGCTCACCCCCATCTTCCATCCCCACTAGCCTGCTCACCCCCAACTGCCCCCCTGCTGGCCTGCTCACTCCAAACTGCCCCCCCACTGTCCTGCTTACCTCCAACAGCCCTGCCCCCCCACCAGCCTGATCACCCACAACTGCCATCCCATCCTGGCCTGATCACCTCCTGGTAACCCAAGCTCCAAGCCCCTCCTTTTTTCCTTTTTTTTTTTTTTTTTTCAGCGCCTCCTTGAGCAGAGGCCAGGGCAGGCTGGAAGCAGGTATATGGGATTTATTTATCTTCTATAATTGAAACTTTGTAGCCTTGATCGGAGGCCAGGACCGGCCAGGGTGGGCGGGAAGCTTGGCTTCCTCCATCGCCACGGCAACCCAAGCTTCCTGCTCATTTCAGCTCTGTGGGCGCAGCCATCTTGGTTGGGTTAATTTGCATACTCACTCCTGATGAGCTGGTGGGCGTGGCTTGTGGGTGTAACGGAGATATGGTCAATTTGCATGTTTCTCTTTTATAAGTGTAGATACCAGGCATATCCTCTCCCAGATAACTTTTCTTCTTACATTGTTGTTTTTGCTTGGATTTCTCTTCCATTACATTCCAAATGATAATTGTTTGAATGTCATAAGTTTTTTTCATAGATAAAGTTACTACATTTGTCTTATTGTCTTCATTGCCACATATAATCACATGTAAAGAACATATATATATATAAGAATAACTCTATAAGAACATACATATAGGAACCCAAATAAAAATACAAATATAAAATATACATGTATTTATGTTGTATTCATTTACTAGAGGCCTGATGCATGAAGATTCATGCAAGAATGGGCCTTGCTTCCCCTGGTTGCCAGCACCACCTTCGCTCCAGCCTGGAAATGCCTTTCTGCCTTCCCACGCTGCCCAGAGGCCCAGAGCTGCTGGGGCTGTGCAGAATGCCTGCATCATTGTCATGGTGACGATGCAAGTGCCTGTGTATGCAAGTTAACCCACCATCTTTGTTAGTTAATTTGCATACTCACTCCTGATTGGCTAGTGGGAGTCACAAAGGTATGGTCAATTTGCATCTTTCTCTTTTATTAGTATAGATATTTATTCATTATATATTTAGATATATACATATATATATATATATATATATATATATATATATATATATATATATATATATATATGTATATATATGCATGTTTACACACACACACACAGTAGAGAGCCCTCAAGATCACAGTTTGTAAATGTTTTACTTTTTGAATCATTTGCACTAACCACAGTGGCCTATATCCCTGAAAAGAACTGGACTTAAATCCATTTAGTCTGTGTTTCAGAATTAGTAGTAAAATCTATTAAATGTTTGTTTTATTACTATTACTAAAGCAATAAATAATTAAATAAAGTAAGAGTGCCCTTCAAGGGAAAATGGAGTTGGCAAAAACTCAACTATTTGAAAATATTTATAAGATTCACAATTATTCTATTTAAATAATATTGAAATCAAAAGCACATACTTCTATTTATAAAATATGTTATTATGAAATCAATGGCATATATTCAACTTTGTAAAAAATGTCTGTAACATGTGTAACCTCATTCTACCCTAGGAAAACCCATTTAATGAGAATTTATATATGTGATACACTGGTGATGCTTGGATTGTAAATATATGTATAAATACCATATTTATACATATTTGCTTATTTCTCTAAAAATAAAATTATTTAGAAAAAAATTTTAAATGTCTTAACATCATATAGCATTCTGGTATCTATTCCATCCCTGCTAAAAGAAATTTAGAAAATGTAAATCAAACGGATTTTTTCCAAAAATAAAATGGTATATATATTGGAGTTATGAATTGGTTTCTTAGAAAATATAGTCAATGTCATCTCACTTGGTCAAATGGGCACAAAATTATACCTACGAATCCAGATTCAATAATACATTGAGTAAGTTTTTTGTATAATAAGGTTGCATAATTCACTAGTGGTAAACAAGTGAAAGAGGACACATTCTATACTTTCTATGCTTCAAAAAAAAAGATTTGTAGCATTTTGAGATTTGTAGGTACTGATAATTAAACATTAACTTTGAAGTTACATGAAGGTCTGTTTATTGGCTTTAAATCTTAACTGATATATTTAAATGTAAGTATTTTCAGTTTAAATAAGAAAAGGTAAGGGTTTGTCCTCACATAAAGTCCCATTTCAATTAATATTTTAAAAACTTCCATATGGAAAAGAAATAATATTCTGTATATGGAATGTTCGGTCCACTTACTACATTGATAAAGAAAGGAATGTTGCCCTAACCAGTTTGGCTCACGGGATAGAGTGTAGGCCTGCAGACTGAAGAGTCCCAGGTTCGATTCCGGTCAAGGGCATGTACCTTGGTTGCGGGCACATCCCCAGTAGGGCATGTGCAAGAGGCAGCTAATCGATGTTTCTCTCTCATCGATGTTTCTAACTCTCTATCCCTCTCCCTTCCTCTCTGTAAAAAATCAATAAAATAAAATAAAAAAAAAAGGAATGTTAACATATTGGAGATGATTTTGAAGTAAGCAATTTTATAATATCAATATCTGGTAGTAAATATATTTTCTATGGAGCATGTTTTGAAGTAAAAGTTTTATATTTAAACTGTGGTTGCTATAATCACCTCTTGAGGTAAACATAAATATTAAGATACAGAATTAGAGTTCCTTTTCTCCACATCCTCGCCAGCACTTGTTGTCTGTTGATTTGTTGATGATAGCCATTCTGACAGGTGTGAGATTGTATCTCATTGTTGTTTTGATTTGCATCTCTTGGATGATTAGTGACTTTGAGCATGTTTTCATATGTCTCTCAGCCTTCTGTATGTCCTCTTTCGAAAAGTGTCTATTTAGGTCTGTGGAAGACAGTATGGAGTTTCCTCAAAAAGTTAAAAATAGAACTCCCATTTGACCCAGTAATCCCACTTCTAGGACTATATCCCAAGAAACCAGAAACACCAATCAGAAAGGATATATGCACCCCTATGTTCAGAGCAGCACAATTTACAATAGCTAAGATTTGGAAACAGCCTAAGTGCCCATCAGCAGATTAGTGGATTAAAAAACTGTGGTATATCTACAAATGGAATACTATGCCGCTATAAAAAAGAAGGAACTTTTACCATTTGCAGCAGCATGGATGAAACTGGAGAGCATTATTCTAAGTGAAAAAGCCAGTTGAGGAAAGATAAATATCACATGATCTCACTCATATGTGGGATGTAATGATCAACATAATTTGATGATCAAGAATAGATCCAGAGACAAATGGTGGTGGGGGGGTGGTTAGAGAGCAACCAAAGGACTTGTATGCATGCATATTAGCATAAGCAATGGACACAGACACTGGGACAGTGGGGGCTTGGGTGGTGGGGGTCAAGCAGGGAAAAAGGAGACATATGTAAAACTTTAAACAATTAAAAAGAAAGATACAGAATTAAAGTACAATATCATAATGCAAGAATGCAATCATCTTTCTGCTTTGAAATATAGTACCTACCAATTTTATGCATAACAACTATACAACATAATTGTAATATTGTTCTGATTGTACTATGACTGTTACTACTAGGATGCTTTATGAAATGTGCAAAAGCAAAGAGGAAAAAGTAAAAATTGATAAAAACTATTTTGTGTAAATACAAACTACCTAGTTTGTTGTTGTTGTAGAGTTAATGCTCATCTCCCCCCAATTCATATGTTGAAACCTAATCCCCAATGGGATGATATTTTGAGGTAGGTGCTTGGGAGGTGATTAGGCCATGAGGGGGGAGTCAGACATGGCATATTGTTCTGAAGAGATTTAAAGTGTCCTCACCCCTCGAGCCATTTGTTTACACTCTAGGGTGGTAAAGAAGAGCTGGAAACACCTTCAGAAACACCTTCTCTTCCCCTTCCCATAGATGATTTGTTTGCATCCCAGAATAAAACTATATCTTTCTCCTGAGGGGCAGAAAGACAAATGTGCCAGCCAGCTTATAAAAGCTCTGAGTTCTATAACTTTGAAATTCAACCCTACACATGCAGGTGGTATCAGGCCCTCATCGCACAGCTCTAGGAGAATTAAGAGTAACTGGTGCTGCTAAGATTCCTTTGTAACCTACTGGTGCTCCTGTAGGCTAATATGTTAGCTGGCAAGCGGGATAACGTGCCAGACCACTCACATTTGCAGATGTGAAAGATCAATCCCTTACAAAATTGTTTAAGCATTTTTAATCAGTACGTACTTACGATGTGTTATCCACTGGGATATGTGTGAGGAAAATAAAGATGAATATGATATAGCTATATCCTTCATTTATCCACACTCTAGCAAGAAAAACATATATGTAGAGAGCTAAGTCTATCACAATGCAGTGTATCTCTATTAGAGGAATATACAAAATGTCTTGACATAGAATAATCAATAAAAAATGCATTTTTGAAAAGTAGTTGCAGAAATTAAAGTAGAATTTAGTGGACATATAATAAACACTATAGAGAAGAATTGTCTTTTGGTTAAGAAGTTGAATGGATGGCCCTTAAACTTTTTACATGTTCTGAGAATCAATGATTAAATGACAATGTAAAAGCAAAGAGTTATGTCATGCTAGTTAATGGGTCTAATCAGAGCTAATTCATCCATCAAGTATTCACTGAGTATAATTATCTGTTTATAATATAACAATATGATTAGACAAGTTTTCTTTCTGTGCCAGAAATCATTGGTGCCTGCACTTGTTGGCCCTCAAAACAGCTTGGATTATGTTAACCTTATTACAAAATTCATTGGACTGTAATAGAATGGCTTAGTTAGTTATCTCTCCACAGTGGACTCAAAAATTTGTTTTTCCTTCACTGCTGAAAATATTACAGATGTCCACTTTGTGTTTTTTTCCCCATTGACCCTACCCTCCACCTCCTACCCACCACTCTCAGACCTTCCTCCTTGTATTGTCTGTGTCCATATCTATAATAATAAAAGTGTAATATGCTAATTAGACTGGATGTCTTTCTGGACGAAGCTATGGCGGCGGGGGCCAAGGCAGAGGCAGCCGCCATGGTGACAGGGGCCAAGCCCCTGGCACAAATTTTGTGCATCAGGCCTTTAGTCTATATATATAAAAGCCTAAGCGACTGTTATGACCGAATGACCAGAACAACCAGAATGACCAGTTGATCAGTTGCTATGACACGCACTGACCACTAGAGGGCAGACGCTCAATGCAGGAGCTGTCCCCTGGTGGTCAGCACACTCCCACAGTGCAAGCGCTGCTCAGCTGATCGACCCATCCCGGTGGCCCACCAGCCCTGCGGCAGCCACTCACTCCTTCAGTAGTCTACAGGTCCAATCTCTGGAGAATGGGCCAGGCACCAAAGGACCAGCGCTGCTGGCACGATCCCGAAAGCGCCACTGGCCTCCTCGAAGTTGGCCTTGAGCACTGCAGCCACTTCCTCTCCTCTCCCTAGACACTCTGCAAGGAAGAAAGGATATAAAAGCAGCCACCAGGTGGCTCCCAACAACTGGCGCAAACATCAATGGGATGGATCTGGATGCTGGGCCAGCATTGTCAGCCCGGAGGGCTGATTGCTTCCCAGCCCCGCCCCCCCTCAAGACCCCACCCATGCACAAATTCATGCACTGGGCCTCTAGTATACATATAAGTTCCCCAGTTAATCACTCCCCAACCTTCCTCCACCCCACCTTCCCTCTGAAATTCCTCAGTGTGTTCCATGCTTCTATGTCTCTGGATCTATTTTGTTCATCACTTTATTTTGTTAATTAGATTCTACATATGAGTGAGATCATGTGATACTTGTCTTTCTCTGACCAGCTTATTTTGCTTAGCATAATACTCGCTAGGTTCATCCATGCTATTGCAAAGAGTAAGAGTCATTTCTTTTTTACAGCTGCATAATAGTCCATGGTATAGATGTACCACAGCTTTTTTATCCACTCATCTGCTGATGGGCACTTGGGCTGTTTCTAAATCTCAGCTATTATAAATTGTGCTGCTATGAATATAGGAGTGCACATATTCTTTCTGACTGGTGTTTTGGGTTTCCTAAGATATATTCAAAGAAATGGGATCACTGAGTCAAATGTAAGTTCCATTTTTAATTATTTGAGGAAGTACTATATACTGTTTTCCGCAGTGGCTGTACCAGTCTGCATTCCAACCAGAAGTGCACCAGGGTTCCCTTTCTCCATATCCTCACCAGCCAGCACTTGTCATTTCTTGATTTGTTGATGATAGCCATTCTGACAGGTGTGAGGTGATAACTCATTGCTGTTTTAATTTGCATTTCTCTGATGATTAGTAACTTTGAGCATTTTTTCCTATGTCTCTTGGCCTTCTGTATGTCCATTTTAGAAAAGTATCTATTTAGGTCCTTTGCCCATTTTTATTTTTTTATTTCATTTAAATATATTTTATTGATTTTTTACAGAGGGGAAGGGAGAGGGATAGAGAGTTAGAAACATCGATGAGATAGAAACATCGATCAGCTGCCTTCTGCACATCCCCCTACTGGAAATGTGCCCGCAACCAAGATACATGCCCTTGACCGGAATTGAACCTGGGACCCTTCAGTCTGCAGGCTGATGCTCTATCCACTGAGCCAAACTGGTTAGGGTTCCTTTGCCCATTTTTAATTGGATTGTTTATCTTTTGTTAAGTTGTATGAGTTGCTTATATATTTTGGAAATTAGCCCCTTTTCTGATGTATCATTGGCAAATGGTCTTCCATGAAATGGGCTCCCTTTTCATTTTGTTGATACTTTCTTTTGCTGTGCAGAAGCTTTTTATTTTGATGTAGTCCCATTTGTTTATTTTCTCCTTAGTTTTCTTTGCCATGAGAGGTATATCAGTAAACATATTGCTATGAGTGATGTTTGAGATTTTGCTGCCTATGGCTTCATCTAATATTTTTATGGTTTTACAACTTACATTTAAGTCTTTAATCATTTTGAGTTTATTTTTGTGTATGGTGTAAGTTGATGGTCTAGTTTCATTTTTTGGCATGTGTCTGTTCAATTATCCTACCACCATTTATTGAAGAAACTATCTTTACTCCATTGTATGCTCCTGCCTGCTTTGTCAAATATCAATTGAGCATAATTTCTTGGACTGATTTTAAGGGTCTCTGATCTGTTCCATTGATCTATATGCCTGTTCTGGTGCCAGTAGCAGGCTGTTTTTATTATAATGGCTTTGTAATACAGCTTGATATCTGGTTTTGTGATTCCTCCAACTTTGTTCTTTCTTCTCAAGATTGCTACAGCTATTCAGGGTCTTTTTTTGTTCCATATAAATTTTTGTAATGTTTGTTCTAGATCTGTGAAATATGCTGTTGGTATTTTAATAGCATCTGTAGCTTGCTTTGGATAGTATGGACATTTTAATGATGTAAATTCTATTGATCCATGAACACGGTATATTCTTCTACTTGTTTATATCTTCCTCTATGTCTTTATTCAACATACTGGAGCTTTCTGAGTATAAGTCTTTTATTTCCTTGGTTAAGTTTATTCCTAAGTATCATAAATTTTGTTGCAAAATGGAATTTTGTTTGTTGGATTGTTTCTCTTTTTTGAGAGTTCATTATTGGATATTAATTTTTTTATTCTGCTATGCTGCCAATTTATTTATTAAATCTGATAATTTTTTTTTGGTTTGTTTTTTTTATGGAGTCTTTAGGGTCTTCTATGTACAATATCATGTCACCTGTGAATAATGAGAGTTTTACTGCCTCCTTTCCAATTTTGATGCCTTTTATTTTTTCGTCATGTCTGATTGCTATGGCTATTACTTCCAGTACTATGTTCAATAGAGTGGTGAAAGCTGACATCTTTGTCTTGTTCCTGTTCTTAGGGGAAATGGTTTTAGGTTTTGCCCAGTGAGTATGACATTAGCTATAGATTTGTCATATAAGTTTTTTATTATGTTGAGGTATGATTCCCTCTATTTCCACTTCACTGAGTGTTTTTATCAAAAAAGGGTGTTTGCCAAGCTGCCCTCACTCAGTGGTTGAGCAACAACCTATGAACCAGGAGGTCATGGTTCAATTCCTGGTTAGGGCATAGGCCTGGGTTAGGGGCTTGATCCCCAGTGTGCAGGGTGCGCTGATGTTTCTATGTCTCTCTTCTTCTCTGAAATCAATTAAAAAATATTTTTTCTATATTTTTTTCTTATCCACTGATTCATTCCCCAGCTTCTTCTTATCTACTGAATCCTTCCAAGGTGTTCTTTATTTCAGCTATGTCATTCTTCATTCCCGATGGATTCTTATTTATTGTTTCAACCTCACTTTTCATGTTGGTGTAGCTCTAATTAACCTCCTTATAATTCTCATTAAGTTGCTTGTGGTTCTCACTGAGTTGTTTGAGCAGCCTTATTTCTGTTGCTTTGAATTCTTTATCTGCCAAATTGCTTGCCTCCATTTCATTTAGTTCCTTATTTGGAGATTCCTCCTTTTCTTTCATTTGGGGGTTGTTTCTTTGTCTCCTCGCTTTTGCTGTCCCTTTGTATTTGTTTCTATGTATTACATCAAACTGCTATGCCTCTCAGATTTTATGGGGTGTTCTGATGTAGTAGGTGTTTTGTGGGTGGGACCCAGTGGTGCAGTCTCTTAGATCTCCTGAGCTTTGTGCTCTAGCAAATCCCCTTACTTGAGTTATTTGGGTTCTCCTGTTGTAGTTGGGTCTTGAATGTTATTGTCCCATTTCTGGATGGAGTCTCCTCAGGCTGGCTATGTGTCTCACCCTCTACCATGTGATGGGAGCTGTTGTGGAAGTGATGACCAAACAGAACAAAATACAACACAATAAAACATGAAACAGAAGAAACAAAACCAAACATACTCATGACCCCGACAGCCCCAACAAAAGCAACCACCAAAGAAAAGAGAATTAGGAAAGAGGAAAAATAGTAAGAATGATAGAAAAAAAAAAGAGAAAGCAAGAAAGAATTTTGAGAAAACAAAATAAAACAAACAAACAACAAACAAAAAATATCAAAAGGTGGGGACAAAATATGTAAATGCAGAGCTGAAATAAAGAAAATAAGAATAAAGATTTAGAGGAATAGGGGAAGGAAAACAGTTTAAAATAAAGGAAGGAGAAAAGAAATGAAAAGACAGGAAAAATTTTGTAAAGAAAAATAGAGGAGAAAGAAGATAGACCTAAAATAAGAAAAATATAACAGATGAGAAAGCAGGAGAAAAAGAAAATAGATTAAAAAAAAAATTGGGTGATGAAATAAGGAAACAAGAAAAGAAAATCAGTAGGAAAAGGGAAGAGGGAAGTTAGATATATGAATGATATGATTGAACCAAAGGAGACTAGAATAATAACAAATCAATAAATCAGATAGATAAATAAGATAAATGTTAAAAAAGGGAAAAAGAAAGGAAAGAGAAAAAAATAAAAGAAAATAAAAAGGGGAAGAACGATAAAAGAAAAAGAAAAAAGGGAGAAACAAATGAAATGGCGATTTTTTCAGCAGAGTTCAGTACCCTATGTGAGTTCCCTTTGGACCTTATTCTGCCAATTCCGGGCTTCCTTTGAGGTACTTAGGTGCTAACCACTGTCAGAAACTGTGCTCCTTTGGCTTCCAGCAACCTTCTTGAACCTCCAAGTGACCCACTGATCCACCGTTGGTGTCTATCTCCACAGGCCTTGGCTGCAATCAGGAGGGGCCAATCTGCCCTCTAAAATAGGTTTATTGGCACCATGGGGTCCAGGGCTGGGTCAGCAAACTTCCCCTGCTATCCAGCTGTCAATCTTAATCACTCAAAAGTCTGTTTCTGAAAAGGCTTTAGGTGCGGGAGGGACTGTTTGGCTTTCAGGGAATGGGGTGGGTGTGTTTCCCTGTCCCAGAGCTTCTGTGAGTGGCCCAAAATATTACTCTGCCCTTGGCTAGATAGAGATCCTTTAGGGAGACCAGCTGGAAACCTGGAGTTTTTATCCCAGCACAGTGGGGTGGACAGCCACTCCAGCAATCCCCTCACTGACACTTCTAAGACTGTTCAAACCCATAGACTTAGCCTCTGCTTTTGTTTCCTCTGAAAAGGTCAAAGTGCAGGGTGTGGCATGCAGGGCTCCTGAAGGTGGGACAGGCTATATCACCAAGGGCAGTGGTCGGCAAACTCATTAGTCAACAGGACCAAATATCAACAGTACAATGATTGAAATTTCTTTTGAGAGCCAAATTTTTTAAACTTAAACTTCTTCTAATTGCCACTTCTTCAAAATAGACTCGCCCAGGCAGTGGTATTTTGTGGAAGAGCCACACTCAAGGGTCCAAAGAGCCGCATGTGGCTCGTGAGCCGCAGTTTGCCGACCATGGACCTAGGGTGTTGGTTTTGTTTGTTTTTGTTTTGTTTTTTTCTCTTCTTGCCCTGCAGCTACTGGAAGCTGCTAGCTCCTCTCAGAAAAAATGGCCTTTTTGATTTGGGGGCCTAAGACCAAATATTCCTGGCTGCTGCTTTTCCATGTCACCCCACAATGCTTCCCACCGCAACCTCTCCTTAGGCACCTGGAGTCCTCATCTCCCTCCTACACCAAAGGCTTGGGTGAGTAGCTGTAAATGAAAACTCTTGTGCTCTGGGTTTAAAAATAAATAAATAAAAGGAAAAAATAAACATTACTGTGGTTTTCTCTCTGACTAGCTCCCGTCTACTGGCTCCAGACTCTGCTGCAGCCAGCAGCCCTGCCACCCACATGGATGTTATGTGGGCCACTGTTCTTGGTTCTGGTGCTCTGGGCTGTGAGCTCAGTTTGGGTTTTGGGCCTGTATCTTCTGAGGGAACAGAGCTCCCTCCTCACTCTTGGCCTGCCAACCCTGGAAACTGGGTCAGCTCTTCTCATGACCTCACCCTTCCTACTGCTCTCCAGGTGTCAACTGTCCTTCCTTGATATAAGGCTCCTCCTCAGCTAAACCCCAGTTGGCAATTCCAGGTGAGTATTCTCCAACTTAGTTGTATTTCCAGTCTGACCCTGGATGGAGGTGCCCAACAGGTGTGCCTATTCAGCCACCATTTTCTCCAATCTAGACTCTAAATTTTTTGAGGGCATAGATAATATATTTTCCATCATAGCTTACCTAGTCCTAGTGCTAAGTAAAGGACTTGGTTGTTGTTGATAGCTTTAATTGTTCCCCAATATTCATTTTATTTTTTGCACATTTAGTAATACATTTAACTAGCACATGACTTCTCAGCTTAGTGGTATATTTCCCAGCTTCTTTCAGTTAGGTGAAATTGACTTTTTATCATGGGTTGAGAGTAGATATCATGCCTTAAGTTTTTGGATATTATATTTAACACAATTGAGAATTCATTTCTTTTTTTTTTTTTTCCTTTCCTTCTCCTACATGCTGAAAACAAATGCAGTCAAACACTTCCTATACATTTGTAAGGACTAAGGTAAAAGTACAAATGGAGATGCGTATACCACATCTATATATATAAAACCTTAATATGCAAATAGACCAAAAGGCAGGACAACCGAACCACCAAACAACTGGTCGCTATGATGTAAGCTGACCACCAGGGGGCACACGCGGACCATGGCAGGTATTGGCAGCAGGCGGCAGAGAGAAGAACATGGTGGATGATGGCCGTGGTGGGATGGTGGAGCAGGTGAGTGGGGCACCAAACCAAGGTGGGGTGCCAGTCACTGTCATCAGGGTGAGCCTCTGTTGGTTATTGAAAATTCTTTGCTCCCATGCGCCGCAATCCCACTTGGCTCTCACACCTGCTGCTGGTGCTGGCCCTGCTCGCACCTGCTGCCAGTGTTGCAGCCGCCACTCGCACCTGTTGCCAGCACCCGGTGCCAGCCCCGATTGTTCGGCACCATCAGTGGGTGCGAGCGGTGGCTGCCAGCCCCGATTGCCTCTCAGGGCTTCTCCACCTACCCCTGCTCCTGAGGGGCGATCGGGGCAGCAGTCGCCGCTCATACCTGCTGATGGCCTGGCTCAATCGCACCTGCTGCTGGCACTGGCCCCAATTGCTCTGTGCTGTCAGCTGGTGCAAGCGGGGCCGGCGCTGTCAGCACATGGGAGCAACGGTGGCAGAAGCAGGGCTGCCGGCAGACAGGGGACCAGGAACCACAGCGGGAGGGGCTGAGCGGGGGCACGGAGGATGGGCCAAGACCCGCTCCTGTGCCCACCACAGCCTTGTGGCCCACAGTTCTTTTCAAGGTACACAAATTCGTGCACTGGGCCCCTAGTGTATAAATAGTTAAAAGATATATATCAACATAACAAACAATAACATAAGGTGTGTTCTATCCTAACTTGTTAATTTTACCTTCCTAACAACCTGGAAGACCAGATTTAAATCTCAAATTTTCAGACATGTCTGAGTTCTGTTTGGGAACTTGGGAGTATTAGGAGACCTGGCACCTAGCCTGAAGCCCCTGACTGATTAACTTCTCTTTCTGCCTCATGTTCTACTGTACACAGTGAGATCAGCTGCAAACCTACATGTTTTCTCAGGATCACATGTCCAAGCCCCATCTATACACCAAAAGAGAACTGTCATCATTTGAGTTCATAGGTGTACATACTGGTATCATGTCTTCCCTCAGAAGGACCGTCTTTCCCTGGAGGCAAGTCACTTGTGGACAAGGAATTCTAAGATCCCAAGTACTTTAAAGTAGGAGCACAGAATTCAGTTGGGCATATGCCCATGTTCTTGGGCTCTTCTCCATATATAGAGTATCATAGAGTGATGAAGTCCAGAGCAGGACCCTCTGAAGCACATAATACAAGGAAGTAGTCCTCCTTGTCCAGGTATAAGGGTGGCACTAAATAGAGTGGTAATGAGTCAACCTCCACCATTCATATAAGAGCAGTACTCTATAGCTACATTATCCAACATAGTGGACACTAGGTCTAACAGAATGGCTCATCCAAATTGACATGAGTTATAAATGTAAAGTATATACCCAGCTTTAAAGATATAGTATGAGAAAAGTAATTATTTTATTAACAACTGAAGGCCCGGTGCACAAAATTTGTGCACTGAGGGGAGGGTCTTTCAGCCTGGCCTGTGCCTTCTCACAGGGAATGGGCCTAAGTTGGTAGGCAGATATCCCTCTCGCAGTCCGGGAGCCCTTGCTCCTTACTGCCTGCCTGCTCACTGCTCCTTAGTGCTGCTGTGGAGGCAGGAGAGGCTCCCGCTACTGCTGCTGTGCTCGCCAGCCATAAGCCCGGCTTCACAGGGGGAGTGCAGTGACCAGCAGGGGGCAGCTCCTGCATTAAGCATCTGCCCCCTGGTGGTCAGTGCTTGTCATAGTGACCAGTGGTTCCGCTGTTTGGTTGATTTGCATATTAGGTTTTTATTATATAGGATTGTTCATATTTATTACATGTTGAAATTATAACTTATTTATATATATTGAGAGAAATAAAATACACTATTAAAATTAATTTCATCTTTTTCTTTACTTTCTAAAATATAGCTACTCAAAATTTTAAATTTCCATATCTGGCTTGCGTTTATAGCTTGCATTATATTTCTAATGGACAGTGGTGCTTTAGAAACTAGTGTGACAATAATATGGGTAGAATTCAGGTCTCTGGACAATCTTGTAGAACAAAATCTCCTACTTGCCAGAAATTACTTACTACTTAACAGAGAAATAAATTACTGTCTTCTTTGAGCATTGTGTTTTTGGAGCTCTTTGTTGTGCCAGTTGAGGCTACATACTAACTAATATCTGAGTAATAAGGGGATGATAATTTCAATAAATAAAGTAAATAAACAAGGTAATAACTTAGCCTTCAATAAATGGTATAAACAGATACCTAAAAAGTGTTAAAATACACTTAATTGTATGATCCATGTGAGAAGGGATTTTATTTTGTTTATTGCTATAATCAATACTTATAAGCATTCCTCTTTAGAGTAGGCTCTCAATAAATATTTCTCAAATGAATAAATATGACCAATACATTAATGGTGATACATGCAAAGTACTAATGGAACATATTAGCATGTCATGGCATAATAGGGAGATTTCTTAGATAAGCAAAAAATATTTCACATGAAGTTTCCATGAGGAAATGGTGAAGCAATAGGAAAAAATGTCTAACCATAAGGAATAATATGGCCAGGTGTGTGCTACATATCAATAAATTTACATTTTCCTATCATTCCACTCCAATGTACTCTATAAGATAAATTATAAACATATAATATGTTCTTGGATGCCCTAGCTTTAAGTGTAGCATTGATCTACACAATGTACTAGAAATAAAATATATTTATTATATAATTATATAGATACCTTATCTGGATATAGTGTTTAAGCAGCATCCATCAATACTAACAAATAATTATCAACAATTATGAAAATATTACTATATATCCTATATTATGATAGCATAATTTTAGAGGAGCTGATCTGCTTTTGTAATCTTTATTTTAAATCAAAGATGTTTCAAATATGCATAGGACTGAAAACATTTTTTTGTGATTATTTACATGCTTTAATAGCTTTTATGATGTTTCTTCTCACACAGTATTATGAAAACCAAGGGCAAAAACGTGGTGTAAGGTTAAATTTTAAAAAGTAGTTCTGAATTATCTATCATTTGACCAAAGTGTATTATTTTCTAATAGTTGAGCATTGGAATAGTCTGGGTAAGTAGGTGTACCTAGATTACTCCTTTTGAAGTCAATAGCGGTTTAGTTAGTAAAAATATTTAATTATACTGTTTAATACACTACATATTCTTGTTTTACACAAAGCTCCTCTTTAAATACTGAAGGGTTTTAAAAATCATCAAGCATTTTAATGGTAATATAAAATATTTCTTTATACTTACACTAGAGGCCTGGTGCAAGAAATTTGTGCACTGGGGGGTGTCCCTCAGCCCAGCCTGCACCCTCACCAATCTGGAACCCCTCGGGGGATGCCCAACTGCCAGTTTAAGCCCGATCCCAGTGGAATTGGGCTTAAACCAGTAGTCAGACATCCCTCTCACAATCCGGGACTGTTAGCTCCCAACCGCTCACCTGCCTGCCAGCCTGATCACCCCCTAACCACTCCCCTGCCAGCCTGATCGATACCTAACTGCTCCCCTGCTGGCTCGATTGCCCCCAATTGCCCTCCCCTGCAGTCCTGGTCCCCCCAACTGCCATCCCCTGCTGGCCTGGTCGCCCCTAACTGCCCTCTCCTGCTGGCCTTATCGCCCACAACTGCCCTTCCTTGCTTGCCATCTTGTGGCAGCCATCTTGTGCAAGGGCGTGAGGGTCAATTTGCATATTTCCTCTTTATTATATAGGATAATAGAACTTTTAGAAAGATTGCTTAAAGGAAAATGTTTACTAATTTATAAATTTACTTAAATAATACTGTATAAATATACTAATTTACTTAAAATATGTAAATGTCAACTATTCCTTGTTCTGTTGAAAACACATAAACTAAGCAATGTTTAAATTAAAAAGAAAATCATAACATTTGTTTACAATTGTTTAGGTTTTATTTTTTTCAGGTAAACTGTAAATAATTACTGCATATTAAAACTTTTGAAAATGTCAAACAAATTATTTGTATGCCTTAAAGCATTTGGGGGATGCCACGAGTCACCTCACCAATATACCTGATGTGATTAGTCTTAACTGTTTTGATTTTTTACTTCACTAAACATGATGATAGATCTTTTTAAAAATCTAGTCAAACCTGACCCCAATAACTATTTGTTACAGTCTTAGATAATTTTGATTGACATTATTAAAGATAAGAACCAATGAAGTATAAATATGTTCTTGAAAAATAAACAAACTTATTACTGGGATTTCTTAAAGATTGTTGGCTAAAAGTATATGAAGCATATAGACATAACAAAAGACAATTGTGGTTTAACTTCTTATCACAAAGGGTAAATAAAAAATTTTCAAAACCTCCTTACAAAATTCTTTCTATAGTGTTTAAGTTCCAAAAAAGAATGCTTTTGTGTCTTAAGTAACTGATACAAATTTATTATTACTATTTTTCAGATAAGTGGAAAAATACTATATGAATAATTTTTAAAGATATTTTGTTATCTTAAATCCTAACAAATATTCTCATTTACATTCTCCTTCTCTTTCTTTTTCCTTCTTGCCACTATCTGTATGACATTAGCCTGAATATATAAAAGACAGTGTTGAATAGAAATATCAATGAAGAGAATAATCCCAAATTCCTAAAATAGTGTTGTAAATTTAAAGTTATAGATGAACTTTTAATTTCATGAATTCTTGGAAAATTCCTCTTTCAAAAACTATTTCTAAAATCAAATGTATAAACAGAAGCCAAAATTATACATGATGAAGAAAAAAATTTAAATGTAAGGTGACTTCAATGTGAGCCAATAGTATAATGAGCCTATAAAATACTTAGTGAAAAGCAGTCAGGCTTGTAGATGTGTTTACCAAAAAGAAATGTTCTGCTTTCATATTTATTATGATCTTTCACTGATTTAAAACTCCTATATACTGAAACTCAATAAACATCTTTAATTTACATAAACTACATTAAAATACAATAGGAGAATGAATTCAAAAACCACTAGTTTATTGTACCAGCCTCAGCAATTAGAAAAGAGAAAGATGTTATTGAGCCTAAGGAATATTTAATAAAGAATATTGTCAATATATATTCCCTTAAGAGTTAGTAATACTGCAGTGGGATTTATAAATGCCCTCTACTTTCACTTCATTGCTTGAAATCAATGACCTGAATCTTCTGAGTAAAATTTCAATAGCATATTTAAGAGTCAAATAAGCATCATTTTTTATTTTTACTAAGTTGAAAAGGAGGGTCTAGTTTACTTGTAGGGAGTTTGTTCTAAGTGAGATTTTACTTTTCAGACTAGTGGGCTAATGATTAACGTCACATACCGCACATCTTCGCCGAGAAACTACGATGTCTATTAAATGTAATTACCTTTTCCCATGGCTTTAAATTGACAGCAGATTCAAAATGAAGGTGGCTTCTATTAAATTTAATTACTTCCCCCTAAAGCTTACTTGGCAAAACTGTGACTAATAATGAAAATGAATCCCATAAAAAAGCTGCATGGTCCAGGTGTGGCTCTTAAATGAGCAATGTTAGTAATGAAAAAAATGTGTAAGGACAAAATAGTTGAAATGGAATGTTTTATCATTCATATATTTTTGTGATAATATGACTGGTAAGTTCAGTGCTCAGTTTTTTAGTCCTTGGTTTCAACTTTCAACCAATAGATTATAATATATTGGCTGATTATAGTAATTACTAAAGAAAATGTCAATTAAAAAATCATCTAGTATTCCCATATACTTAAAATAGTGACCCTTCTATCATTTTAATTCAATTGACATTTTAAATCAGCATGATCAATAAAAAATGAGAAGTCAAAAAATTAGAAAAACAAATCCTGTTCTTACTAGCTATGTAGTTAGTTATTTCTTCCTAAACTGGTTATCTAATCTTGAAGATAGAGCAAATAAGGTATCTTCTCTACATAAGATAAATGTTAAGAAAATGAGAAAAAGACGTTATCTATTATTGCTTTGCAAATTTCTTTGCCGGTTTAAAAAATTTTAAACATCTAGTTTGGATTAGCTTGTTTTAGGTGGCTATTTTTCTGAATCTAAATCTATTTCTCAATTTCTTGCACATTCACTCATCATTCAATGCCCAATGTATCCTATACTCACACTGTGCCAGCCATGTGTTAGAGGTATAAAAATATAGTATCTATTAGGGTCCAATAGTCAAGTGAGAGTTAAGTAAAGACAGAAGACAATAAATATTTTGTCACTCTGGGAAGAACTTTCAATGACTCCAGAGCAGCTCTTATGAACAATGTATTTATATTCCTTGGCTCATCATTTGGTAGAAGTATACTATAGCAAAACATAGCATCTACCTGATTAACCAGCCACATCATAGGCACGCAGGCTTGCTTATGCATGAGTAAGGTACCAGTTTGCAGAGCGCCTCTGCTTCAGGGGATGTTTTTCAAGCTCCCTAAGTGGTCTCCTAAGAGAAAAAAACTCTCAGTATTCTTGAGGAAAGAGGATAGTAACTTCCATCCTTCTCCCTAAGTCTGGAGGATGCTCACAGCATGATAGAATGGCAACAATTTTCTCAGAAAAAAATTCTGTTATCTAATTATCCTAATTTTATCATACTCTAATACAATTTATGCTATGTTAAGATACTTCTTAAATGTTATCTTATTTATTCTGATTTGGTCATGGACTAATTCTCAAATTTTTTCTTTATGTGTTCTACATACCAGTATCTGTTTCTGTCTTACACTTTTTTGCACCTGTTTTCTATTACAGTTGCATGAAACTTTTCATTTTAATACTATTTTTTCTCTTTTTATTGAATTGGCTGGGGTGACACTGGTAAACAAAATTATACAGGTTTCAGGTGCACAATTTTACAACACATCATCTGCACCCTGTATTGTGTGCTCACCACCCCAAGTTAAGTCTTTGTCCATCATCATTTATCTCCCCTATACCCACTACCTCCCCTCCTTCCATACCCCCACCGCCCTGTCCATGAGTTTTCTCTCCTCTTTTTCATTCCGTCCCTCCAACCACCCAGCCCCCTCCCCCTGACAGCTGTCAGCCTCCTCTCTATTTATGATTGTGTCTATTTTGCTTGTTGGTTCAGTTTGTTCATTAGATTCCACATATGAATGAAATTATATGGTACTTGTCTTTCTCTGACTGGCTTATTTCACTTAGCATAATACTCTACAGGTACAACTATATCTTCTAAATATTTGCTTCTGTCTTACATTTATTTTTGCACATGGTTTCTAGTACAGTCACATAAAATTTTTATTTTAATATGCTTCTAAAATGTAATAGCAATGAACACTAGAAACTGTCGGAGCATAAACACAACTAGATAACCTGAGCTAGTAAGAGAATCATGGAAGCTTCTTAAAAGAAGTAAAATCTGAGGGGAAATGAAAAAGAAGAATGTCTAAGAGCTTGCCAAGTGAAAGCACAGGGAAGTGCATATTGAACAAAATGAACAGTATATGTAAAGACCCAGAGGCAAAAGGGAACATTATTTATTTGAAGAACCTTGCTAGAACATAAAATAAAATACAGTATGGTGAAAGATCTTCAAACCGAGCAATTTTGTCATTGAAATTTAGTGTGACTGAAAGATTTTTCAACCCAGCATATTCAAATTTTCTCCAGTAAATCTTCCTCTATACCAACAAAAATTTCAAATTAAATGACATTTTGAGGACATTACTTTAATTCTTCTTAGAGTATTATATCCCATGAATTTGCTTTCATCTACTAGTATACTAATAAAAGGGTATTATGATAATTAGACTGGATAGACAGGATGTCTTCCTGACATCCTTCCGGATGTCCTTCCAGACAAAGCCACAGCGGCTGCAAAGGCCGAGGGTTGGTGGCACAGGAGAAGTAGTGGCGCAGGAGAGGCCATGGCATGGGCCAGTCCACCACCGCGGCCCCTTCCACAGAGGCAGCAGGAGAGGGGACTGCGCAGTCCCAGTCCCAGTGCTGCCCCTTCCTCAGAGGCAGCTGCAGAGGCAGCCGCACGGGCCTGGTCCCAGTGCCACGTCTCTGCAGAGGCTGGACAGGGTGCGACCTGCTGTGCCTCAACCTCTCACAGACCCTCCCCCATCCAGCCTGGCTCCAGACTGCCCTCACCCCCCAGTGGGTGGGGAGAGGGGCCAGTGCTAAGAAGTGAGGTCTGAGGGCCAGTAGCCACGGCAGCTGGCAGTGGCAGCAGCAGTGGGGTGATGGGGTGGGGCCTAAGCCATCAGTAGGACATCCCCTGAAGGCTCCCAGACTGTGAGAGGGGGCAGGCTGGGCTGAGAGACCCTCTCCAGAGCACAAATTTTCGTACACCAGGCCTCTAGTAGTTAATAATAAAGTTAATATTACGGAAATTCTATATTCTGTCTGTTATGGGAAGAGCCGAGGTGCAAGAAAATCTCGACGTATTGCTTGCCGATCAAAGAAATAATCTGGCGGGCTGGCTGTGAAAGCCCTGGCTTATTAGGACTTACATGCGCATCAGTGGTAGCTGGCTATTGAAGTTTTCTGCAACACAGGTTTCCCCAGCACAGGGTAAAGAAGGCAAAGCAAACAGGGCATGCAGTGCTGCGGAGGAGAAGTGCTGGGAGCGCAAGCAATATGCGACGAAACACTAGCTGTTTCTCTGCAGTTTTTTACAGGCCGGGCTCACATCTAGAATCAGTTTCTCTTTGGCTGTTTCTTCTTGATCTAAGAGCTGGCCAGGCTCCCAAGATAGGTCCCACAGCACTCGTGCAGATGGCTCTCACTGTATTCCCACAAGGTGTGTGTGTGTGTGTGTGTGTGTGTGTGTGTGTGTGTGTGTGTGTGTGTGTGTGTGTGGTGGGGGGCAGGGGGCGCTGGAGCTTGGAAGGGGCCCATGTTCTCACATACCACACACTGTTATTCACTATTGTACCTTTAATTTATAGCACAGTGTTTTGAATCTAGTTTCAAATGGTTGCTCTATGTTTATTAATACATTTCCAGATAATGCTGATGAAATAAATTAAATATTGTAAGTATACCTTTCACACAGAACACTGACAAATACGCTGCATTAGTTTTCGCTGTAACAAATCACCATGAACTTCTAACCATTTTGCAACATAGGCACATATCAAATTATACGTTATACATCCTAAAGTTATACAATGTTAGGTGCCAATATTTCAATAACACTGGGACTAAAAAGCACACCCACAATCTACATTGCTTAAAGCAACACCAATGTAAATGTATCATCTTATGATTCTGTGGATCAGAAGTCTATCAAAAGTCACTGGCTTAAACTCAAAAGTGTCCACAAGGCTGCTTTTCTTCTGGCCATTTTAGGGGAGATTGCATTCCCCTGCCTTTTCCTAAGTCCAGCAGCCAACTGCACTCCCTCCCCTTCCTCCATCTCCAGTGCCAACACTGCCTCCCCTGAGCATTCTTCTGTGGTCTCAGCTCCCTCTGACTCTTCTTCTGCCTCTCTCTTCCCTTTTGAAGAACACTTGTGATTATCTTGGGCCCACCTGAGTAATCCAGGGTACTCTACTATTTGAAGGTCAGCTGATTAGCAAACTTAATTGCCACTGCTGTCTACTTCCAATTGCCCTTTGCCATGTCACCTAACAGGTTTTAGTTTGCAGTTTCGAGGTTCAAGTTTATAGGGAAATGATTGTGGGCATTTTGGGGAGCCCGCTGTTCTGCATTCCACAACCCAAGATGCCAAAACCATTTGTTTAGTATGCAATTTGATCTCTAAGTCTTCAATGGCTCCGGTATCAGCCAGGTTATGTTGCCATACCAAAGAAACTCCAAAAAATAAAGGTTTATTTCATTCTAATGCCACAACACCCTGTGACAGTCTGCTAGAGCAGCTATTATTTCATTCTAACCACATGCCCAAAGTGCAGGGAGCTAAATATGTCTGGTGTATGTTATTAATGACTAATATTCTGTTGATTCTATAATCCACACTCAAAGAAGAAAATTACCAGTTTGTTGGTAAATGATTTTGGAAGCAAAATAAAAGCACAACACTCAAATATAAAACTTCAGTTTTAAATTGCTTATAATCCACATCAACTGATGAATGAAGTCAATGATTTGTATTAGGTAGAGAAATTCCCTGGTTTACCACACAGCATAGAGAACAGAGAAGTAAAATTTAGATACCCGAGAAAGAAACCCAAAACAGGTGCTTCTTAAATATTTCAGCTAAAAAGTGATGATCAGTTCAGAAGTTATTTTGATGTTATTGAGGCATGTACAGTGTGGTTATCTATTATTTTTACAGGAATTTGATAGGTTTGTTACTTTGTATATGTGGAAAAACTTTTGTGTATATAACAAGAGAGGTGAGTCATTTTAATTAGACAAACTGAGTCTAATTGAACAGATGGATATTTTTCTAAGTTTGAATTATTATGGAGAAATTAAATATGCTCCTTAAAAAAAGATTAGTTGATAACTTTTATAAATGCACTGATTGAGATTAAAAGTACAAGTTTTTTCTCTGTGTTGATGTAGGTCTGCTATATTTTTCTTGTTTGGATTTTCATTGGATTCAAACACTATCTTTAAGTTTTGATATCTAGTTTAAGAGATTTATATATCCTGTTACTTTTCACATTGAAATGAGCAAAATCCTGAAAAAGTAGTAAAAATAGTTAAATATAAATAAAATCAATTGCTAAACTGACAGAAAGAATTAGTAAGGTTTATTCCGAGCCCCCAAATGTGTAACTCAGATCACCAGATGTCAAATGAGAAGCAAATCCATTTTTTATCTTGAAGATTCACCCTGAGGCTATCTGCTGAATGCTGGAGACCTTTAGCTTCTGTTTTGAAAACTAAAGATTGCAGAAAACAGGAAATAAATTCCTAGGCCCAAATAACATGGAAACTCTTAATAGGACACATTTGTGTAAAACTAGGGACTCAAAGGGATATATTCTGAATGATTAATGAAAACTAAAAACTATTTTGCTGAAAAGAACAGCAAGAAGAGCAGCTGGGGAGAGATCAATGGGGAAAAGGGAGACATCTGTAATACTTTAAACAATAAATAATTTTAATAAAAAAACTTTCAATTTTCAATTCTGAAACAGGATGGAAAGGGACAAATCTCTGGAAAATCAATAACCACAAGCTGGCTCTCATGTAGATGTGTTTTATAAAGTATAGTAGTTACAGGGTAAAAAAATCTTGAGGGAGAAATTAGAAAAAGTGACTGTATAAATAAACATATCCTTTTGGTGAAATTTAACTTCACGTTTCCAAAAAATATGTTTCAAGGAAAATGAGTAATTAACAGTCAAAAATCACAAAACATAAGAGAAAACAGGCTTTCTGAATCAAAACCAGCATAAATAGACCTATATTACTATTTGAATTATTAGACAAAAATAAAATTTTATAAATACATATAGGTGTACTGTATGTCAACTTTATGTAACATATATGTATATTATGAAATAACTATAAAGGTTTAAAATAAAGAGCAGAGATCTAGAATATTTAAAAAGCATTCAATATAATTGAAAAATGAAGACTTTAAAAATTGAAATTTAAAACTCATGGTTTGCATTAGCAAGTAGATTAATCATACCGAAGGAGAATCTTAAGAACCTGGAAGAATACATGTTAAGAATGTTTACCTGGAAGACAGAAAAAGAGAGAAAACATAATAGTGTGCTAGAACCAAGTCCAATCAGTTTGCAAGAGCTGATTGAGCTGTGGCTTTCCCATGTTGTGTTCTGGGACATCACCTTAGTAGCTAGACACTGAACTTAGTGGGAGTATTCCCACTGTGGAAATTTGCAAATGCTACTCTTAGAAAGCCAACTGTGAAACTTTCATCTTAGAAAGCCAACTGTGAAACTTTTACCAGCACATTACTAGTTCCATACAAAGTTCTGTGAAACTTTCATCTTAGAAAGCCAACTGTGAAACTTTTACCAGCACATTACTAGTTCCATACAAAGTTCTAAAGCACCCTATCTAATAAAAGAGTAATATGCAAATTGACCCTCACTCCAACACACAAGATGGCCGGCCCCATGTGGACACAAGATGGCTGCCACAAGATGGCCGGCAGGGGAGGGCAGTTGGGAGGGACCAGGCCTCCAGGGGAGGGCAGTTGGGGGTGATCAGGCCTGCAGGGGAAGGCAGTTTGGGGTGACCAGGCCAGCAGAGGAGGGCAGTTGGGGGAAATCAGGCCAGCAGAGGAGGGCAGTTGGGGGGGGGACCAGGCCATCGGGGAAGTGCATTTAGAGGTTACCAGGCCTGCAGGGGATGGCATTGGGTGTGACAAGGCCTGCAGGGGAGGACAGTTGGGGGAGACCAGGCTGGCAGGGGAGGGCAGTTGGGGGTGACCAGGCCAGCAGGGGAGGAAAGTTAGGGGCAACCAGGCTGGCAAGGGAGGACAGATAGGGGCAACCAGGCCAGCAGGGGAGGGCAGTTGGGGGAGACCAGACTGGCAAGGGAGGGCAGTTAGGGGCAATCGGGCTGTCAGGGGACCAATTAGGTGTCGATCAGGCTGGCAGGGGAGTGGTTAGGGGGTGATCAGGATGGCAGGCAGAAGCATTTAGGGCCAATCAGGCAGGCAGGCAGGTGAGCGGTTGGGAGCCAGCAGTCCTGGATTGTGAGAGGCATCCCAGATTGGAGAGGGTGCAGGCTGGGCTGAGGGACAACCCCCCCACCATGCACGAATTTCATGCACCAGGCCTCTAGTCTAATAGAAAGAATAAGTAAAATAGCAGTATCCAGGTCTTATAGATGATAACTTTTCAGGATTATTAAAAGATAGCAATCCTTAGACCCAGTAATCCTAACTACTCTGAAGCAAGAAATATAAAAAGAAATCCAGGCCTAGATAAAGGTCAGTGAAGATGTAGAAGAAGAATAAAACCTCTTAAAAGTGGAGAGAATAAAAAGTAAACCACCTGAAAGGAATGGTAATTTCACTCACTGCTGAAATCTTACTAGCAATGAGAGACAGAAAAAAAGTGAATGAATACCTGTAAAGAACTTAGAGATAATAATTATCAAGTTGGAAGTATATATCCAGTAAAAATATTGTTCAAGAGTGAGGGTTAAGTAAAGATATTATTATTAAGGGAAAAATAATCTAAAGGTATAAGGAAATTTTAAAAGAGATATTGAAGTAAAAAGTAAACAACCCCCAAATTGAAATTTTACATATATAAAAGGTGATAAATTAATAGGTAAGTTTCAAAATACGTTATGTAGACTAAAGTAATAATGTCTAGTGTGGTAAACATTCAAGCAGAACTAAAATCTATACTAATAAAAGGGTAATATACTAATTAGTGCAGACGTCTTCCAGACATCCTTCTGGATAAAGCTGCAGCGGCTGCTGCTGCGAGGGCCGGGCTGAGGCTCAGGCAGCCATGGTGGCTGGCAGTGGCAGCAGCAGTGGCGTGATGGGGGCATAGCCTTCCCCTGATCGGCCTGGTTGCCTCCCGCAGAGGGAGGCCAGGCTGCAGCTTAGGCCTGTTCCCCGTGATGAGCAGGCCTAAGCTGTCAGTAGGACATCCCTTGAGGGCTCCTGGACTGTGAGAGGGGGTAGGCTGGGCTGAGGGACCCCCCGCCCCCGCCAGTGCATGAATTTTCATGCACCAGGCCTCTAGTATCAAATAATAGTGCTATTTATTTTTGGTGAAGCTATTTACTCTTTTACTTATTTAATAATTATAAATTTTTTCTAAAAATATCCACTTATACACATGTGTGAAACTGGCAAATATCTCCAATGACTATCTGTAGAGGTGTTTTGTTGTTTTATTCCACCTTTTGAGCCATTTTGCAAAGAAACTCTAATTCCTCCTACCACCTGGCTCAGGTAACAGACCAAAACCAGTGGAGATGTGTCCAGTCCATCATTAACACTTTGGGTTAAGACATTTAAAAAAAAATGTTAATCAGCATCCTCAATCCAATCAAAGATTTTGTTGGGCAGGGACTGGGTTACAGTTTTGGTAGTATCTCAGTAGTTTTCTTATTTCTAGGGGATAGCCATTCTTTGTTTCCTTATCCTGGAATGGTAATAAAAGATTCAATTTTGTCTTTCAGAAGATTCAGTTTAGCTTTTTATCATCCAGCATCACACAACTTCAACATTTAGTAAGTATCTAGATACATACATACATAGATAGATAGATAGATAGATAGATAGATAGATAGATAGATAATAAATAGATCATGTATTTCAGGTCTTTAAAGTTTCAAACAGTAGCCAATTTTAATTTACTATATATAACTCCTTTAGTTAGGAGCTTACTTGGAAGATGGCTACAGTGGGAACTGACTTAAGTGAATACAAAGGGCTGCAATCTCAGATTCTTATCTAAGTTTAACAATGAAGGAGTAAGAGAATTTCCCCAGGGGAAGAATTCCTATAATGTGTGTGGTTATCTGGGCAAAGAAAACGGAATCACAGCACTCCAATAGCAGCAGTTGATATTTTAGTTCCAAAGAAGAGTAAAATCCTCCAGGGGTTCAGCAGGACAAAGGACACAGGTATATGAAGAAAAGGTAAAATTCCTATTTATTACATATTTTTATTTTAAATTATGAAACCATTAAAGTGTTTATATTTTGAATACACAAACTGACATAGCAAACTTTCTCAGGTCTTATTTCATGTCAGTTGTTACATTTATAATGGAAAGTATAACAGGGAATGAATATGCTGTACTTATATAAAGCTACCCATATTAATCTTAGTGCATGTTAAACCTAGCTTGTTACTCTAACCTAATTTTTCTCTCAAAACTAGAACTTGCATGTTAAAAGTTTGTTGTTGTTACTTTGTTTGTTTGTTTGTTTGTTTTTTAGTATACTTCACATATTGGGGCAAGCAAGGACGCTGCCTGAATGTCCACAGCCACTCCCCTTGATCTCTCTGTTCTGCTTTCCCTCTCCATCCTTATAAAAACCTCTGCCAGTACTGAGATCTTACTAGTAAGATGGGCTTTTGAAGACTGGGAAAAAGTCCCCCATCTTCTCAAGATGCTGGCACTTGTATAAACCTCTTTCCATTTACCAGCACCTATCTCTTGAGTTTGGCTTTCATTGCTCTGGGTAGCAGAATCTGGATTCAGTTTCAGTATGAGAGAAAAAGCAGGATTTGAACAATGCAGAACAGCTGAAGAAGCTATTTTTGCATCCTTGTGTCCTTAGTCTAATATACTGTGGAATATTTCATATACATTTTCACAATTAAATGCATTTGCTCTTTAATCATACAGTTTTAACATACAAATGAACAAGTGGGTGAAACACGAATTCTACAAAATATGAGTTCATGATAGTCTCAATGATGTAAGCATGGGAGGGCAATGAGGTTACAAGAGAGGTAACAGTTTACTGATCAAAGTTCTCTTCATCTGCTTCATTCCAAGGGAAAACATTTGTGACATAATAAATTTAACAAATTGTTCAAAACATTTCAGAATTATCAGGAATACCAACTGAGATGTGGATGTATATCCACAGAAATTAATAGCCTTGCCCTAAGAGTATATTTTCTCTTGAGATATTAGTTATTAATAATATTAAACCACTGTTATTAGGATGACATGTAACCAATTTATATTTATGTGAATACTTTCCTAGATATGTAATAGATCAGTATAAAAGTCATTTGTATACTCTAAATATCAAGAAATACACATATACAATATAAAAGAGTGGATACCAATTTAGGATATTTAGACTCAATTTAGAAAAGTATAGCATATCTCATTTTTCAGGCTGCAAATTAATATTAAAACTGCTTATTTAAGAAAGATTTAATAAAGAAGTATATGTGTGGGGGGATGGGAGTGGGGTGCTGGCAACTTCCAAAGATAAGAAGTGAATGTAAATCCTCAAAATAATTTCTTACAAAGTCATTAAAAGTATCAAAACTGGTGCCTGTATAATCTTGAAATTTAGTTCAATTGCAAATCTTCCTCTGGACTCTACAGATCCATCTTTATAATCACACCATATAGCAGTGAGAGGAAAAGAATTGTGGACTGGTCAAATTCAAGATCACTTAGGTGTGAAACCTTATTATCATTTGCAATATGCAGCTAGGAGGTTCAGGGATGCTAAAAGCCTCCAGCCTAGCCAGTGTGGCTCAATGGTTGAACATTGACCTATGAACCTGTATGTCAAGGTTTGAGTCCCTATCAGGGCATATGCTGGGGTTTTGGCTCAATAGTTAGTAGGTGGCATGCAGGAAGCAGCCGATCAATGATTATCTCTCATCATCGATGTTTCTATCTCTCTCTCCCTCTTCCATCCTCTTTGAAATCAATGAACAATTAAGAAAAAATTTTAAAGAGCCTCTAGGTTAATGGTATAGAGAGGGTAGAAGAATCAGTCATAGCTTACAGTATTTCCTTTGATTTGCATCCTACTGGACTCCAAATGCTCTCCATATACTGTCCTTACAATAATTGATATTAACATCATTCCATTATAACCACCACCACCAACAACAAAACAGGTAAGGAATGTTATAAAAATACTTAAGGTTTTAAACTGTGTCTCCAACTTCAATCCTCATGATTTCAACAATGCCACAATGTTCATACTATTCTACTAAGATGCAAGGGTTTTCAGGAAATCCTCAGGCACTGCCATAATGGTGGGAGTTACAAAATTCTTTATAATTAGTTTTACTGTACTCTAGTCATTTTCACAAGCATAATTCCCTTTGATATTAGATTGTAGTTCTCCCCATTACAAACACTGAAATCAGGGGTGTTACCTATTTCTGATAGTTTACAGTAATTTGATTCTTTGTAAGTCCTACTCCTCCTGTAAATGCTGGAAACAATTTTCTTGAAGAAATTAAGTAAATGGATTGGGTGAAAAAAAGTGTTTGTTAGGCACAAATGTTTCAATATTTAGAAAAAACTGAGAAACTAGAGATATTCATAAGAAAATGAATAATGCATCTATTTCTAAAGAGATTTTCCAAGAAATATGGAAGAAAAAACCTTGGAAGAAAAAAAATCCTTTAAATTGCTTATTTCTATCATAAAATAAACAAAACCTTATGATAATTGCATTATTAAGTAAACATACCTTCTACTGCTTTATACAGTACTTACATATGCTGATTGTTGCTCATAAAGAAATTACAAATATTTTCTCTTCTATCTCCATTGACAGAAGTTTTGAGTCAATTTCATGTGGACAATAAAGATTTAAAAAATGTGGAAAATGAAAGATAAATATCACATGATCTCACTCATTTGTGGAATATAATGAACAACATAAACTGATGAACAAAAACAGATCCAGAGACAGAGAAGCATCGATCAGACCGTCAAACTTCAAAGGGAAGTTAGGGGAGGGTGGGGGTAAGGGGGAGAGATCAACCAAAGGACTTGTATGCATGCATATAAGCCTAACCAATGGACACAGACAACAGGGGGGTGAGGGAAAGAGTGGGGGGGTGGAGGGCAATGTGGGGATAAGGACACATATGCAATACCTTAATCAATAAAGAAAAAAACTGAAAAAAAAAATACCCTGTACATTTAAATACTCAATTTAGAAAAACGTACACTTTGTCATGTCTATGAAAAATTTCTAAACTGCAAATGGATATTACAATGCTTATTTTAGATTTATTCAACAAAATTAAAAAATTACTGGCAATTTTTGAAGATAAAAAACGGACATAAATCCTTGAAGTATGTTCTTACAAAGTCATTAAAACTAACAAAACAGGTGACTGCATCATCATGAAATTCAATTCATTTGCAAGTCCTCAATAAAATGTTTTTATATGTTCTTACATTCTCTTGAAAATTAATATCAGAGAAACGATCTGCTTTTACTAGATTATCTTTTAAAATGAGAGATATAATCAGTAAATGAGGTTATATTACTAATTAGCATATTGTCTTCACTACCTATAGTACACTACAAAAAAATGTGGCTTCAATTTTATCACATAGATGAAAGAGTTATCTTTCAGGGTTTGAAATTTCTGTGATCTTTATGCTTAATAAACTCAGTAAAAGGCATTTAAATTACACCACTTTTGTCTTGGAAGTTAAATTGGGAAATATTGCATCCTCTGAGATGATAAACTTTGTAGAAGATAAATTATCATGAGGAATAGTTTTAATTGATTTACCATAATAAAAGTTATGTGACTTTGAAGTGCAAATGACACATTAAAATGAATCTACAGTATGTTGATAATAAAGTGGCTTCTTTGTTAATAGAATTACTGACACTGCAGATGCTTTTAGGAGTGATGTCTTCTACTGTTAATCAAGAAATATCAATGTAAAATGAATATGCTGTTTATTTAAATCCCAACCCACCTTTCTCACTTCTTGCTTTAAAGTAGTTCAATATTAAGGTCTAAATAATAACTGGAGATTCTGGTCATTGTAGAAATATTATGTTAGCTCTTCCACTTCTGTTTTTTTTCTGAACATCTTGACTACAAACCCAAGTTCTCCCTGTATATGTAAATCAGAAAGCTTCTCAGAGCACAGGCAAATGACAAAGGCTATGGTGAAGTTCAAGTTTAAATACTTACATATATATATACATAAACTAGTAATTTTTTTCTTACATATAAACCTTAATATATATTTTAATAATTTCTGAACAGTAAGATTCAAAGGAAATTGGTGAGTGCTTTAGAGTTTTCTAAAGGCAAGAATAAAGTATTTCAAAGTTACATGATAGTTCAATAAAATAATTTATAATAAAGTAACTACATTTCATAACCTATAACTTTTCCTCAATTATCTTTTACAAAAACAACATTTTAGCTGAAATGTAGGAATAGTTTGAGCACTACTATTGTGTGTTTTTTGCCAATAGCATTAATTATATAACTTATCAGTATGTGATTCTTAGTCAATAGCAGTGTATACAGGTAATTTTTAGTGCTCTTTATCTCTGTTTTATAACTGAAAAGTAAATTAAAATCCCCTGCCATTTTCACCTTCCAAAAAACATGGGAGTGATTTAGTGATTTAACTGGAGAGGGAGAGAATGAAAGGAGACAGAAATGCAGGACATCATGGCTGTTTCAATGCTAGGCTCACTGAATGTTACTGGAACACAAACTTAAACAACTTTACTACTCCAGAAAATTCTGCAAAAGAATCATGCAGTGACATAAGAGGGTTAATATCAATGGCAATTATAAATGTCAGAGCTATAAAATTCAATAATTATGTACTTAATACATAACCTCTGGCTGACATTCATGTGATTTTGTCTTAATAATTAACTCAAACTTTATTTACTGAATTCTTTATACTAAATTTAATATAAAGTATCCACTCATCCTATTTTACATAAATTAATGAATTATAAGATTCTATGTTTTATAAGTAACATTATTATTTGAGATAATAATTTGACAATCTATATATATATATATATGGAGGTTCTAATTGAAATAATATGGAATTGAAATTAGTAATACTGATATGATAATAGTAAAAAAGCTATAAAGGAATAGATATATATATACTAGAGGCCCAGTGCATGAAATTCATGCACAGGTAGGGTCCCTAGAGGCTGCTGGCTGCCAGCCCAGGGCCTCCCTTCCCCGGCTGCTGGCTACCAGCCGCTGGTCAGGGCCTTGCTTCATTCCGTGCCTCCCCCAGATGGTCAACACACGTCATAACAAGCAATCAAACTCCCGAGGGGACACTTTGCATATTAGGCTATTATATATATAGATATTCCAAAAGGAAATATAAAGGAAAATTTCTAAAGTACATTATTTGAAATCTGATATGTAAACACTAAATAACAATAATTTTATTAGAGCCATTTTCTAATCCAGTAATGTGGAAATAAAGTATTTGACTAAAATTGGAAGAACCTTCCAAAGCAGGGAAAGATAATTATTTGATATTTTAATTTAAGAAAAATTGTTTCTAAGACATTATCATTTGAGATTTAAAATTTTTAAACCTATTTGTTGATAATCCCATCATCTTGATAGAATGGATTATTTGAAGACGTTATTTAATCCCAGAAAGTACTGAGCTACAGTTAAAAATCATAGAGAAAAACGTCAGACATTTCTTAGCCTGCGTTCATTTAACAATTTGCACCACTCATGCATTCTTTATCCTTTCAACCTGGAAAGCTTCTATCTGATTTTTTTTTAGTGACTGTTTAAACAAAAATAGATGTTTATCTCTTTAAAAATTTCCCAGGAACTGTCACTTCCCATTTACTCAAGCAATGTTGTGACAGAATGTGTCAGCTTCTCACACAAATGAAAAGAGATATAGACTTGTATTTACTTTAGCTGAAAAATAAGTAGTCATCAATTCAGAGAAAAGTGTTTTCCCATCTGAAAAGATGAAGTAAATAGGAGTGGTTGGAAGAATTATTTCCTAATACTTAAAAGGCAGGTGTAAACCAAAGATACAACACTGATTCAATTTTGGTTATGATCCTGGAAGTGGATAATCTCATGGCATATAGAAGTTGATACTTCATTATGTGTCATTTGCGGTGTGTGATTTTGTTTTTAAAATGGAAAATGCTACCCAGCTGATGTGGCTCAGGGGTTGAGCATCGATCCATGAACCCAGAGGTCACTGGTTTGATTCCTGGTCAGGGCACATGCCCTTGTTTCAGGCTCAATCCCCAGTAGGGGGCATGCAAGAAGCAGCCAATCAATGATGTTTCTCTCTCATTGATGTTTCTATCTCTCTATTGCTCTCCCTTCCTCTCTCTCTAGCAAATCAATAAAAACATATTTAAAAAGACAAATGCTTACATAGTTAACCTTTTCACATTCTCTCCTATGTAAGCTAAAAGTTTCAGAAATTTAAATAGAGGTAAGAAAAAATTATCTTTAAGAAAGTTTATAGAATCATGACATATTAAAAACAAACAAGGCACAGATTCCCAAAACTTTGTGATTTGTTAGGGTAGTTGAATTAATACTAATAATTTCAGGGTACACTAAATATCAAATATATATTTCAGTATATGTTCTCATGGAAATATTTTATTTTTGTTTATGAATTTCACAGAATAAAATTTTATTAAGTAATAGAATACACTGAAATGAACAATATTGACACTGAAAAAGAGAAGATGTGCAGTGACAGGCTTTTGTTCAAAGGCGATTATAGTTGTGCAATTAAATTGAAAGCAGCCATTCTTAAATCAGAGGAAGAAACCTACCCTAAGGGTAGAAATAAAGTTAGGCAGCTTGGGGTATATCTATCTCTTACTAAATGACTTCTGTAGATTACTTAACTACAAGCTACTTAAACTCATTGATTCAGTTTTCTCACCTGTGAAAGAAGCAAAATAAAACCAATTTAATAGCATTTGTGTAAGAATTCTATGACTCCAGTAGGGTATTTCTTATAATTAGAAATATACGTCAGGTCTTGGAAAATCTTTCATTTAATTTTTTATTTAAATAGAAAATTCTGCAAGACTTAAGAGGTACAAGTTGAGTATCCTAATTTCTCTTTTTTTTCTCATCTAGGAAAGAGAGAGAAGAAAGAAGGAAGGAGGAAAGGAAGAAAGGATGAACGGAAGGAGGAATGGTAGGAAGGTAAGTAAGGAAACAAGGCAGCAATCATTTTCCAAAGTGGCATATAAGACTTTTAGATATCCATGCACGTCACCATATCAGGGATATTTGATATCTTTTACTAGGTCAGATGAGAATCCAGCTCTCTTTCATGTATCCCCAGATCAGCATTCCTCAACCTTAGAACTGTCTGATATATCAAATTAAAATAAAGATACCAGCTGAATTTGAATTTAAGATACAAAAATGAATATTTTAGTATAAAAATATCTTAAATATTATTTACTTATACAAAAATATTGTTTACATGAAATTCAAATTTAACTGTATTTTATTTGGCAGCCCTATACCTTCTCGATCTTGTCAACATCATTATTTGTTACAAGTGTCATTCATTGTTGATACAGCTATGATCTTGTAAACTAATCCTATGTGTGTCTTATATTTGCAAGAATTATTGTAACCTTTTTTGAACATTTTTTCTTTGAAAATTTTCCCTGAAACTTTTTTTAAACAGTATTTTTAAAATGTATTTTATTGATTTCAGAGAGGAAGGGAGAGGGAGAGAGGGATAGAAACATCAATGATGAGAGAGAATCATTGATTGGTTGCTTCCTGCATGACCCCACTGGGGGTTGAGCCCACAACCTGGGCCTGTGCCTTTGACTGGTATCGAACACGGGACCCCTCAGTCCATAGGCTGACTCTCTATCCACTGAGCCAAACCAGCTAAGGCAATGAAACTTATTATGTTTTGTATATTTTAAACCTATTTTTTCTTAAAATCCTGCACCTTCTCTTAGTTCCGTTACATGCCATAAGTATTCCATCATTCTCCCTTTCTTAGAGATGTGTCTCCTTTGCCATCCTATATAATAAAAGGCTAATATGCAAATCAACATCCCCCAAGGGGTCCCAGACTGCAAGAGGGCACAGGCCTGGCTGAGGAACCCCCCACTCAGTGCACAAATTTTGTGGACCGGGCCTCTAGATTTTTAAATAATTCTTTATTGTTGAAAGTATTACATATGTCCCCTCCCCCCCAACCCATTGATCTCCTCCAGCCTGCCCCTGCCTCCCACCCCAGGCCTCTTCCTTTGACATTTTTCATTGACAGCATTCAGTACAGAGGCTTCCTTCATTATGACCTTGGATGCATATTTTGCTACTTTCTTGAGATAGATCTCCTTTTTTCTTGGATGAACTTTCATGTTTTCCTGATTAACTGTCTCATTTTGGGGGAGCATCTCTTTTAGAACCTTTCTGAGATCTTGCATGTCTGAAAACAGTATTTAACTAACCTTACATTTAATAGAAAGATCACTTTGCCATGTAACTATAGGCTTGAATTATTTTCACATGAACATAGGCTGGGACCAGAGAAGAATGTATACGCTTGAATTATTTTTACTATTTGAGATTTTTTAGTTTGTTGTTTGTTTTTTGACTGAGTGCATTCCCAATATCTGCACAGCTTGGCAGCAGGGAGCTAGAACATCACTCTTTTAGAAACCAAGACAGGCAAGTCGCTAGAAATTATGAAGCACTCCACAGAAACAAAGAGAACAAAGAGAAAGCAAGCCCCCGAATTTGTGTATAAACTCTATGTAAAAACATGGCTGACTATCAAACTCTCATTTACAGAGAAAATTTCTAGAGGGCCAGAATAAAAAGGCAGTAAGCTGAAATAAGCAGCAGTCTACGCTGTTGGTAAGAACTGAGCAGACAGCAACTACTTGTGTAAAATAACTTATAATTTGTCTAGGAAGTGTCATGCCTGCCAGAACAAAAAATTGAGAACCCTTTGGAAAGGATTACAGAATCTGAGTCACTATCTTATCTACTGTGTCCTAGTTTTCAATCAATAGTTTATAGTCATCCAAAGAAATGGAAGCAATGCCTATACTGTACTTAAGGTAAAGAGCAGTCTACAGAAGCTGATCCCAAATTAGTCAGCACTGATGTTGAACACAGCAAACCAAGTATTCAAAACAGCTTTCACAAGCATATGTAAACTATTAAAGTGTGGAAGAAAAGGCCACAATGAGGGGTTTGAAGGAGGGGACAAAGGATCTAAACAGAGAAATAGAAACTAGAAAGAAAAAAAAAGGAAATGCTTGAGCTGATCAGTACAATAAGTGAAATAAAATACACATTAGATCATTTCAACAGAGATTGAAAATGGCAGAATTTTCAATCTGGAGAACATAGGGAAAAGATGTAAGAAACTAGAATGAGTCTCTGAGATCCATGGAAAATATCAGGGGATTTAAAAAAAAAAAAAAAAAGTGAAATCTAAACCCCAGAATGAGAGAAGATGTAAAAGGAGACATTTTTTAAATGATTTTTTTTCTAAATCAATTAAACCCCAAAAGGATAACAACAAGACACTCCTGGGTATAGCTGAGCGCCAACGATGCAGACAACATCTTGAGAGCAGCTATAGATAAACATTTCTCATAAAGGGGAAACACTTTACATACAGGGGAAAACAATGTGATTGATAGCTAATTCTCATTATAATTATAACATGATTTCCTGTATACTGAAAAAATATATATATATAACTTTCCAACCAAAATTTATTTATTCAGCAAGTTTATGTTTAAAAAATAAAAATTATATAAAGATATGTTTATGTTAATAAAAAGTGTGTGTGTGTTGAGGTGGGGGAGAGACCACCAGACCTGCATTGCAAGTTCTTCAAGCTGAAGAAAATGACTCCAGCTGGCAAGATGAATGTGCATAAAAAGCACTAAAATTCCGACAATGGTATGTGGGAAAATATACACACAAACATAGAGACACACAGTTTTGTTTTTCCTTCTCTAAAACTATTTAACTACATAAAGCAAAATTTGCAGCACTATATTGTTGTGCCTATAGCTACATTATACATGAAATATTAGCAATAAAATAAAAACAAATCACTGCAAGTACATTTCAAATAATTTAACAGAAGTAATTTAATATTAACTATAAGGAGATTGCAACACGTTAAAGAAACATATTTTGATTTCTCCTCCAAAATCACAAAAATATCAATGTATAAAGAATTTAAAAGAAATACTACATTTTTTATTAACGCAAATAAATTAAGAAAGAAGACACAGAGGAACAATTAAAATGAAGTCAAAGGGAATATAAATGTCAAAATGTCATACAAAAACAAATACCATTGTATCATTGATTACATTAAATGTAATTGAACTAGACATTCCAATCCAAAGGCTGAGATAAGGTAACAATAAAAATGAAAAGAAAAGCAAGAACCAACTCTGCTGTCTATAATATGCATACTTCAAATATACACACTTAAGTAGTTCCATATAAAAAGTGGAAAACTACCCTGTAAACAAAAAAGCATGAAAAAGTTTGGAGTGGTTTAATAAATACTAGAACAATAAAACATACATATAAAGAACATAGACAATAATCCAGAGCAAGTAAATATGATCAAATATCAATATATGCTAAAGATATAATAATTATAAATATAGCTTATAACTGATCTTAAAATACATAAAATGAAAACTGACAGCACTAAAGAGAGATATATGATAATATAATTAATAATTTTAACACTATCACTTTAGTAATTGATAGAAAAAATAGTCCAAAAAATCTGCAGAAATATACAAACCACCTTCACCTAATTGCCACATAAATTGCATGCTATACATTTTTTACATGGGTTATTTATTTATTCAAATTTATCTTATTGTTGAAAGTATTATAGATGTCCCCTTCTTCCCCCATTGAACCCCTCCACCCTGCTCCTGCTCCCCACCTCAGGCCTTCACCCCATTACATCTTTGGTTATATACATAACCAAAGTATGTATATGCATATGTTATGCACATATGCATATACATACTTTGGTTAATCTCTTTCTGTCCCCTCTCCCTTCCCTCTGAGATTCAAAAATATGTTCTATGCTTCCATGTACCTGGATCTATTTTGTTCATCAGTTTATTTTGTTTATTAGATTCCACATATGAGTGAGATCATGTGATACCTATCTTTCTCTGACTGGCTTATTTCACTTAACATAATACTTTCCAGGTGCATATGGGTTATTAATCAATATAGACTATGTTTTAGTTCATCAATGTTTCAATAAAGTTAAAAGGATAGAATTCATATGGAGTATGTTCTCTGAGCAAAACAGAATCTATTTTGAGAATAACAACAATTCGATAAGAGTTCTAAATATTTGGAAAGTAAATAAGACACTTCTAAGCAACTCATGAGTCAAATAAAAAAATGACAAGGAAAATTAGACAAAACCTTGAGTAATAATAAAATCCCAGAACATACCAAAATTTGTGGTATGAAGCCGAAGCATTCTTAGGGGGAATATACAATTTCAAATGTTTTTATTAGAAAAAAATCACCTAAAACCAAAAATGTGTGCTTAACTTCAGGAGTGTAGAAAAAGAAGAATGATTTTAAACCAAAATAAGTATGAGGAAAGATAAAATAAAGAGTGGAAATCAATTAAGTAGAAAAAGAATAAAGAATAAAGAAAATCTATAAAACCTAAAGCTGTTTAATTAAGAATATCAACAAAATTATTACACCTATGTCTATACTGACCACAAATGAGAGATAGAGAGGCCCTGCTGTTAATAATCTACCTTATTTGTGATAATTTTGTTATAGCAGCCTGAGCAAACTAAGATAATCAACATTGCAGAAACTAATAATTTTAAGTGAGTTCTGTGCATTATTAATTATCAGAAATAGTGCCATAGAATAATGCTTTCTAACCAGTTTTGGGATTGCCTCCAAAGGGTCAGACATTTTCACAGCAGTCACAAAACCTCTTTCAGCTTAGTTCCGGCCAGCTGTTTAATGAGGGCAGCTATAAACTTCAAACTACATTAATGTGTTGCATTAGTCTTCTTCAGTATCTTCAAATATTCATGTCCTCCTTAAATCCTCTATTCCAAGCTGTTCAAATTACCTCCAAGGAGAAAATATGAATTGTCCGACTTGATATGTCAAGCCTTATAAAGTGAGTTTTTGAATGTGTCATAGAGATTTTGAAATGCAATCAAATGTAAAACAACTCAGTGGAGAATAAAAAGTCCCTATATCATCTTATTGTTGCATTTAAAATAAATTTGGTTTTGGAAACAATCTTAACTGGATATTTAAATGGTTTTTTTTTTGCCTTTCTGCAGCAAATTTTTCTCAGGCATTCTGAACTAGCAGTCTAGAAAACTTCCCAAAAATTGTTAGGGAGAGAGAGTGAAGTTAAAGGAAAACCCAGCAGACAGGCTTTAATACCCCAATTATTTTAAACGTAGGAAAACAGGTTTTATATTTTTATATACTGTACTGAGATTCATTATAAAGTTACTTCTAAATAGAAGTTCTGGATTAAAAAAATTTGTTCTACATTTATCCTGAAACAAATATTCACCTGAATTTCTAATTGTTGACATCTAAATATTAGAAATAATTTTGTTGATGTGAATGCACAAAGAATCAGAAGATTATTCACTCCATGTGATGTCTTTCTTTCTAGTTTTCACATTCTTGCAAGGCTGACTTGGTATAAAATAGGGCTTCTGAAGATGTTTCTTATAATTTCTTTTTGTACTATATTTTATCATTCAATTTTATGCCCTCTTGGCTAGTCCTCTTAATTTAAGAATTTCAATACATTTTATAAATCTGCACTGATTTGAATTTAATTAATATATTTAGAACACCTTATTGAAGATAGAAATATCAGCTAATTTCAAACCAAAGGAGAGATAGAATCATAAGCAAATATTTCTTGAAAAGTATGTGCAAATAAAGAAATAGCAATCTATTTTAACATTCTTGGATATAAAAAGCTTATTTTTGAGTGGTAGAATGCTAACATCCATTATCTTACAGTTTTTAAATTGTTCTACTTTATCCCAGTGCATTTGTATTAAGCAATTACGAGGTGTTTGTCTGAACTTTCCATAAAAGTCAGCAAAATTACGTATTGTCAAAAGCCTCAGAATGACAGAAACTGTGCATCTTCTTTTAATGATTACTGACCTTACTGCTGAGGGTGCTATTTTAATGTTCTAAATTATCAAGAATACATACATATATATATATATATTCATTCTACAAATTAGGTAAAGTAATTATCAATAACATCATTATGCTATTTTTCACTGGAGAAAATGCTGTTCATGGAAAGCTATTTAATAATCAATGAGGCTAATACATTTCAAATGAATGAAAAATGAAGCCCAACAGTCTAAATAAAAGAAATAAGTAAATATTTAAGCAAGGAGGAAAAAAATTGCCTCTAAGACCATGATTATAAGATCAAGCTAGTTCAAAGATTTAAATGGCGAAGTCATATAAATGAGTTGTATTACGTCAAGCTCACAGGATTTAAGAAGCAGTTCATTCCCTTTACCACACATAGGCCTGCTCTTAGTCTATCAACCTATCTATTATACTCTCCTGCCTTTTAAACAACCCGACTTCAGCAGTATACTTAGAATAGACAGATCTCAGATAAAGAGGACCCATGCCCTGGCCTCACAACTCACAATATCTAAGGATAATTTGTAAAGTTAAACTCTTGAAACAGAATGCATTTTAGGTTAGGGGTAATATTTTAGAGGACTACAGATAATCTAAGTGCTTTTGAAAACATATGGTTGTATGCTAACCTCACAGAGGTTCCAATTTGCTCTCTAGGTCACCCCAAAGAAATTTTCCCTATGGGACTTTGCCTTTAGAGAGACAAAGTGAATTGATTCTGTTGAAATATTCATTAAATTAAAAGGTTTCATTTACTATTCTAAAAGCAATTAATCAGTTTTTTCATTCTGTGTAGTACAGTACTAGCTACCACTTCACAAAAGGGCATTACAGCTCTAGGGAAAATGCAATGTACTGCAACGGAAATTGATAGGGTTTGCTAAGAAAGTTAGTTACAGACATAACAAAGTTAAATTTGCCTTTATATATAGAAAAATTTGAAACAGCCAGAACAATGAAATTGCTTACATATAGCAATTAATTTAAAAAAATAAAGAAAAAGAAAACATGGCTATTATGTATACCTTTGAAGAGTTTAAAATTTGTTCAGTATAATTTAAGTCCAAGTCTAAGGAAAATAATTTGTGTAAAAATGTAAGAGTAAATATTGATTTTTATTAAGAAAATCCCCCTTCAAAAATATTTATTACAATAATAACAATAAATACTCTTGATCATCAGGAAAATGCCAATTTCTGTAAAATATTTTCATGTTTGCATTTCATGATTAATTATTCTTTAACAATGTGTGGAGCAGCACATCAATTCTAGGTCATCAGCTAGTCAATAGTTACAGAATGTCCTAAACCAAAATATATTCCTTTGACAGCATTTCAGTGCAATATGTAAATTATTGTATCATTTCAACAAAAAATTATATAGTATGCAACAAAAAATTAATGCATTTTTGCTAATTTAAGCAGTAACTTAACACAATATAATTTTAAAACTTTAAATAAAGAAAATATAATATACAGAAATATGTACAAATGATGTTAACTTTTTACCTTTCATATTATTATTCGCATTTTAAAAAATACCATATTATATATTAATATAGAAATAAGCAACAGGAGAACTCTGTAATACTGCCTGTGCAGGAAAAAATAAATAGACCATAGTTAGAAAAATCATTAATAACATAAGAACCAAACTATTTTCTAACAGTGCTTTTGTACTGAGGTCTCAATTATAATAGCCAAAGTGTCAAGTCAACAGTCATTAACTAAACTATCATTAATTGAATCCTGACCTACATCTAATGAACTCGGTGGTACCATGTTCATTATTCCACTTCAACTTCATAAAAACCTGTGACATGAGCATTACAGTTCCAAATTGCTTAGTTGACTTGTCAAAGGTCATAAATTTAAAAGTAGCAAATCTAGAATTTATATAGAATTTTCTTTCATCTACATTGCAATAATTTCAGCTATTTTTGGGATAATAGCATATTGCCAGTACTTAGGGAATCCTTTAAAATATGTGGTTATAACTCTATGCAAATGCCACAAACTCCATGTTGTCTGTTGCCTCCCAGGTTTTACATATGCAATGTCCACTGCCTAAAATGATACTCTGCTCCTAACAGGGCTGAGATTAAGATGAATCAACTGAAACACTTGCTCAGGTGCAAAAATAAAGAGAGGCCCAAAACAAAAATTAAGACAAATAATATCTTAATAAAATATTTTTAAAAATAAAAATTAATGCAAAATTTCAAGATAAAAAACATATCAAATTTTTAAATAGAGACAGGATCAACTAGACCAGATAGGAGCCTGAAGTAAAAGGAAAAAAAAAATCAGTAATATCCTATTTCTGTTGCTTTTCCCAGTCTCATCTTAAACATTACTTCCAATCAGGAATCTTAGCCTGGTAAAGATGCTGCACTTCCCAGCTCCCATTGGATCCTATACTTACCACTCCAATTTGACTTTTCCACACTAAGATAGTATATTTATTATCTATTGCTGTATGACAAGAAACCTCCAACTTTAGTGACTTCAAAGAACAAACATGTATTTTCTCAGTGGTTCTGTAAGTCAGTAATGTAGGAGTAGCCTAACTGAGTTTTATCTCAGGGAAGCTGGGGCTGTCTCATCTGAAAGCTTGCCTGGGGCTGGAGGATCCACTTCCAAAATAGCTTATTCACATAGCTATTACATGGAACTCTTGATAGAATTGCTTGTGTGTTCCCCTGATATGGTTATTTATGTCCTTAGAGTGGGCAAACCCAGACAAAAAGCAAAAATGAAACTGCTGGGCCTTTTATCACCTACCCTCCAAGGTCTCACACCATCACATCTACTTTATCCTATTCTTTAGAAATGAGTGCTGATGCAGTCCAAACTCAAGGGGAGGAGAATTGGGTTCTACTTCATAAAGGGGGAAGGATCAAAGAACTTTTGAAAACATTTTAAACACACCACAGAGTTGTCTGTTACTTGTCTATCTCTGGCCCTAGAATGTAAACTCCCTGAAAGCAGAGACCATGACTGAAGTATTTGCCTCTTGGACTATTCCCTAAACTGTTTCTAACACATAGTAAATGCTCAATAAATTATTTTTAATTTATTTATTTATTATTTATTTATTTATTATTTTTAATTTATCTTTTTCAATTATTAATAGAATTCATGAAGACACCTTACCAATGACAATAGCTAAAATAACTTCATGAACAAGGCATAAAATGATAAGTATTATGACATGAGAATGGGAAGCTTTCAAAGGAGAATAAATGATAGCATCTGACTCTGGTCTTGAAATATAAAACCCATATAAACTTACATTAATTTTGAATATTGGGAAAAAAAATCCTTGGGCTTGAGAGGGATAATTTTAGAGAGGAAAAGCCAATTGAAACACAGTTAATTTGCAATGAGTCTTAACCTAAACTTTAAAAGACTATGTTTTGACTGAAATTAAAGTTATTCATAGTCATAGCCATGACTGGGACTCATATATGTATGTCAGTGTGCCCATGTTTGTATATAAACATTATGGACATTTTGTTGAGGTAATTTTATATTTGGTTGTGCTATACTAGTATTTAAAATCTATACCCTATAATGTAAATTTACTTAACATTATAATTTAAAAATTTTTACATTATGATGGAAAATACTACTGATTCATATATAATTCCATATTTGAAAACACGACTGTGCAAATAACTTGAGTTGTGGATAGCACTGATTTAAAAATTGAATCTGTAGTCACAAATAAATTATTTTTAATTAATAAATTAACATTTTTCAAAGTGTAGTCTATGGACCACCTAGTACTCTTGCAGATAGGAAAAGAGGGATTTGGGGTGTAACAAGATCCTTTCAGAAAGTCCTTGAGGTCAAAAGTATTCTCATAATAATAATAATATGATGTTACTTGCCTTTCCAATATATATTTACACAGATGGTGACAAAATATAGGTGGATTAAGTTGCTGGTTTTTTAGTATAAATCAAGGCAGTGGCACCAAACTCTAATATTATTTACTGTTTTCTTTTTTGCCATAAACTTACAGTGTGAAAAAGATACAGTTTCACCTAAGAATGTCTTAATAAAGTAGTAAATGTTATTATTTTTATTAAATCTCCTTGAATTACATGTTTTTAATATTATCTATGACAAAAAGAGGCAATAAAACTCTTTGCTGAATACCAAAGTATGGTGATTGTTTTGAGAAAAAGTACATGCTTAATTGTCTCAGTTAAGTGTTGAACTAGCCATTTTTACCATACACAATCTATAATAATAAAAGGATAATATGTTAATTAGACTGGACGTCTTCAGGACCTCATTCCGGACATCCTTCCTGATGAAGCTGGGGCTGGAGGGAAGCCAGCCCAGTTCCCAGGTGCCTGTGGGCGGCTTGAGGGAAGCCAGCCCAGGGCCACGGGTGACTACAGGCAGCAGGAAGGAAACAGCCCGGGTCCCAGGTGCCTGCAGGCGGCTGGAAGAGGGAAGCAGCCCAGGTCCTGGGTGTTGGAGGGGAGCCATTGCCAGCAACCAGGGGAAAGAAGGCCTACTCTTGCAGGAATTTTCATGCATTGGGCCTCTAGTCCTATATAGTAAAAGGCTAATATGCAAACAGACCGAATGGTGGAACAACCGAGCAACCAAACAACTGAACAACCGGTCGCTATGACGTGTGCTGACCACCAAGAGGCACATACAGAACATGGTAGGCATCGGCAGCAGGCGGCAGAGTGCATAACATGGCGGGTGTCGGCTGTAGCAGGGCACTGGTCGCTGTCATTGGGGCGAGCCTCTGGTGGTTACTAAAAATTCTTTGCTCTCTCACGCAGTGGTCCTGCCCTGCCCGGCACGCACACCCACTGCCGGAACTGGCCCCACTTGCACCTGCTGCCAGCGCCGAAGTCATTGCTCGCACCTGCTGCCAGCACCTGGCGCCAGTCCTTATCACTCAGCTCAATCAGCAGATGCCAGCGGTGGCTGCTGGCCCTGATCACGCCCTAGGGATTCTCCACCACACCCTGCTCCTGAGGGGCGATTGGGGCAGCAGCTGCTGCTCGCACTCACTGACGGCTCGGGCCCTGCTCACACCCACTGCTGGCATCAGCCCCAATCGCTATGTGCCATCAGTTGGTGGTAGGAGGGCTGGCGCCATCAGTGGGTAGGCACAGCAGCAGTGGAAGCGGGGCTGCTGGCAGACAAGGGATGGGACTGGGAGGCTGTAGTGGGAGGGGCCAGGCAGGGGCTAAGAGGATAGGCTGAGACCCACCCCTGTGCCTACTGCAGCCTCACAACCCACAGTTCTTTTCAAGGTGCACAAATTCATGCACTGGGCCCCTAGTTTTTAAATGAAAGAGGAATCAAGAAGGTATCTATTGCTATTCAAACTTGGATATTTGGTAGACAGTTTCTTGATAATGTACATACAAATTATATTATTTATGGAAAACAAATTTATTTACCTAGTGTCACTGAAAAAAAAATTCAAATTTTCAAGTGAAAAAAGAAGCTTGAGAAGCTTGTACTGGCCACCTTGAACCTAACCAATTCAGAACCATGATGAGATTATAGCAGCTATTAATGAATATTATATTTCTATATTATATTATGTAATGTTACAATATTTAGAAGATCTGCTTAACTCCTTAATATTTTCCAAAACACGAAAGCGCAGTTTACAAATCATGCTTGGGTAAAAATCTGTTCATAGTGCAAAATAGACCTATAGATGTCAATGTTAAGTATAAAGTTCATTAGTATGGTTTCAGATCCACATTATAACCAACTTTTAATAAATTATCATTTATTGAGTTTGGTATAGTATCAAATAAAAATACCCACAATTTTCTGAAAGCATATTAAAATATACCCCTTCTCTAAATAGATATGTGTGAGGTTAAAGTTTCTTTATATACTTAAACAATGACATTAAAATATCAATAAATTAAAAGCAGAAGATGTAAAAATCTAAGTATCTTGGATTGATTAAGACCAGGTTTTAAAAGAATTTTAAATTCTCACTAAATTTTGGAAAATATTGTTGTTGTTTTTATTAAAACATGATTTATATTAAAACCTAGTGGGTTTTGTCTTTAAAAATAAAAAATACATATTTTAAAATTTCAGTTTTAATTTTTACTATGGTAAATATTAATGGATATAAACCACATACCCAAAAGCTCTTCAGGGCCCTTGATCAATTTTAGGGGTACAAAAGGGTCCTCAGATAAAAATTTGAAAACTGCTTCCATAATTTGAAACAGAGAGCAACTGGCTTAAAACAAACAATTGGACTGAAGGGGAAATATGGTGCAAAAGGTTTTGATTAATTATATTTTTAATGATACTCCTAGCTAAAGCAAACTATGCTTTTTGCCACAGATGTGAGCATACCTAAGAAGATGTGTAGAGTGACGGTCAATGTACATGAAGTAACACAAGATAAACAAGTGGGGTTTGATGAAATGTATTCACTAACCCTGAAATATCATCTCTGATTGTTATGTTGCATCCAGCGTCCCTTGCTATGCGACAATATATTTGGGGTGCTACAAATACACACACTATTGTACTATTTTAGGTAGACCTAATAAATGGACATAACAAAAAACAATTTTATATTTTAGAATGAATCTTAAGCATTCATGTGCACACAAACGATGTGGTACTTCCAATTAAGTTTTATTATTGCATAGTTTTGAACTTGATTCCCCAAACTTCAAATTGCTTCCTTTTGCCCAAGAGCACTGACCTAAAAAATGTGATCACTATACAGGTAGAAATCTATTACTTTACCAGTGACTCCTTATGTGAACACACAGCATAGCAGAAACGAATTTGCATATTAGGGAGCAAAATCAATTAAAAATAAAAACTAAATGAAATTTACTATTAGAGTGAAATACTGCAACATTTGGGTTTGCCAATCTGTTTGAGAGAATGGGATTAATAATTTTATTCAAGTTAAATCCTGAGCCTTTAGATAGTTTCTAGTTTACATGAGAGTAAATTAAGAGTAAAGTACATATTTTTGTGAGAAACAGGACAATATGAATACATTTGGAAATATATATATATATATATATATATATATATATATATATATATATATATATAATACATTTTATACCTCTCTCTGTCTCCCTCAATTTCTCTCTCCCTCTCTCTCTCTCTCTTTGTTTCCATTAGACAAAAATTATCTAGCTGACTAACAGAAAAGTATCTCTTTAAAATATTTATCAATCTCATGGAATTTTGGAAAAATATATAAAATTTTTGTAACATTTGCACTAAATTAAAATAAATTATTCAAAAACATTTTCTAATATTGTTTATATTAAAAATAAATTAATCAAGGTAAACAGCTAGACATTATTTGCCCTTAATGTGTCTTTATGTTGAATACTTAATTTATAAAATAATTTTGATCTGATTTATTCTGAGTTTGACAAATATAATCTCTTCATGTACTCTAAAAATATAACATCTAGGTATATTTCAACATGTCAATACACTTTATTAATAGGTACTATATTCCAAAGCACTCTGAAGCCATCTTTTTTACATATTCCAACACAAGCCTCGTTTTTCCTGACTTTCCAATCTTTTCTCTGAATACCATATCTTGCTTCAGGCTTTTGCTCATTTATTATTTTCCTTTACTAAGAGCTTTGCACCCTTCTTACCGTTTCCATATCTAGCTCAATTTCTGTTTAAAGGTTTTCTTCACTATTTCTGGGTAGAGTGATCACTCCTTTCTTTATACATTCTTTATATCCCTTTGTGTTTTAGTCTACAAAAGTGTCATATATATTAAAGATATTTAAAGTCCTAAAAGACAGAGATAAAACCTTATTTTTGAATCTGAATTTTGGTATACAGATGGCATGAACAGCCACAATTGTTCACGCTTTCCTATGTTGCACCCTTTCAATAATGCCCTCCCACACTGACTCTGGCCTTGGACATGCGCCTTACTTTGATAAATGGAGTAGTAACCAAGAGAATAGTTTTAGGGCTACCTCGGTAAGAACATGCCCATCTAGCCTGTTGTAAGGATGTGAGAGCAGAGCCAAATGACTACTCTAGGGGCCTGCTTCCAGATCAGCTCCCAACTAGTAGTCAGTGTACCGCCAGTCATGTGAGGCCTGCCAAGACCAGAAGGATAGTCCATCTTAAATTATTAAACTGCAATTTTGTAAGCCAAATAAATGCTTATTCTTTTGAGCCAATGGATACTGACATATTTTGTTACACAGAATTTTTATGCCTTTAGACAACTGATATCTGGAATGCAAACACAGCAGCCTCACAGTACTTGCACATGTTCAAACTTAATAAGGACTGAATGAATGCATTTTAGATTATGCTTAACTATGACTCCAACATATGTATACACTTATGGAAATAATAAGTGAAGAGAGCTGGCTGCTTTGAGCATCTGTAAAATGCTAAGTAAGGTGCTATATAATTTTCATTTTCATTCCATTTACTTCTTATCACAAATATGTGGGGTAGTTATTTTTGAAGTACCATTGAAAAGAACCGGTGTTCCTGTAGTTTGCTCTGCGTGTTTTCTGGGCTGCAGAGGTTGGTGTGGCACAGGTGGCAGGTTGGGAGGAAGGTAAATAAAGGACAAGTAGTATCAAAACACAAACAAAACAAAACAAAACAAACAAACAAACCCACAAACACACCATTATACAGATAATGAAATTTAAGCTGAGAGTGATACATATAACCCATCAAGGTAGAATACAGAGTTTAAAAAGAGATTAAATGGAGTTTAAAATTGAGCATTATTATTCCAGTGTACCTGGGGTTTCACCCACCGAACACCAAATTTTAAACTCTATTTTTGCTTACATTTTTTGACAGGAGAATAGAAAGAAAAATTGGGGAAACTGGGATATGTGTCACTTAAATAGCTATACTTCCTAGGTGATTACAAAAAATGGGTTATCTCAAACTACGGATCACATTTGCACATCTTATATAGAGGAATATTTGATTAATGGCATGTTTCCCTTAATTAACAGCCCTAAGATATAATGAAAAAGAGATTAAATGATAGCATACCAATCTGATAGCAAAGTTTATGTTCATGTCAGGATTGTAACAATGGCCCTTGTGAGGAAGAGGATATTAAATGAGTAAATATGTAATAAGTTTTAAAAATAATTTTTAGAGACTTTGTACTAGGCATTTTTTATGATACTTCTTTGAAATGCAGTTTGATGACATGCAAGAGGAAGGAAGCCTATTTATAAGATTTTACATGTTTATCCTGTTTCCAACAACATCCTTTACATTTTTATATTGTTCACCAAATTTGTTACCAAGTGCTTAATGTACGTCCAGTACTGTCTTTGGTACCAGGTTTATGGTTATGGACAGAACAGATACAGGTCCATACAGTATGCTAGATAACTCAGCAAAACAAGGGAAATGTATAAAATGTGAAATAATTAGAAAGCATCGGAAAATTATCATTGTCCATAAGAAATATTTTCTCCATAGAAAAATAAAAGAAAATAGACAATTTAGAATAATGAGAGCTCAGTAAAATCAGTGGATACAATAGCAATATACAAATAAATTTAATTACTATGCACAAAGAATAAATTTAGAAAAAATACATTTTTCTAAAAACCAATACATTTAGTCATACTAGCCAATAATAAACATGATACTTAATACAATAACTCAAAGAGGATGTATAAGTCTTTTATGGAGAAAATTATGAAAATTCTCAAAAGTTATGAAAGACCTTAGTTAATTTAGAAATATACTGTAATAAAGGATACAAAGATAAGTTACATAAGATATAAACTGATCATAATCACACTCAAAATTCCTGAAAAGTGATTCTACAATACATACAGATAATCTAAAAATAGCCAATATAATTTTGAGGAAGGATAAGAAAGTGTGTAAAAATATTTGTGTGTGTGTCTGTGGTGGGGGTGCGGTTAACAACGTTTTATACTAGTTTTTACTATTATGAAAATGTATAATAATAGGAATAACTAAAATTATTGAGGGGTTACTAAATTCAAGTCATTGTTATAAGTTGTATGCATTAATTCATTTATATTATAAGTAACCCAAAGATATGTAAAATCAAAGGCAAAGTATGATGGTGCCCAAATTATACATTAAATAGCAGAACTGGGAATGCATATAATCAGCCCAGCTTGCATTCTTTTTCTTTAATCCTCATCTGAGTATATTTTTCCATTGATTTTTAGAGGGAGCACAAGAGACAGGGAAAGATAGACAGAAATATCGATGTGAGAGAAACACATCGATTGATTGCCTCCTGCAGGAGCCCTGACCAGGGCCCAGGCTGGGGAGCAACCTGCAACAAAGGTCTGTGTCCTTGACTGGAATCAAACCCAGGACCTTCGGTCAGCAGGCCAACGCTCTATCCACTGAGCCAAACAGACTAGGGCCCAATTTCCATTCTTAAGTACAATGCTGCACTTTCTAGTGTTCTTACAAATTTAATGTAATTTTGGTATAGGAGTTAACAGATTGGTAGAAAATAATAGGAGCCCCAGAAACCATGTTCACTTGGGCATGGTAGGAAGAGAATTTTAATCAGCAGTGCTGAGATCTACTGTCAAACATATGAAGGAGATGCCCCCGAGAATAGAAAGTGATCGGATAAATTTTTTCATAAACATTTTAATGAGGAATTTTTTGCTAAACACATTAATATATTAGCTCATGAGAAAGGAAATGTTATTTCTTTGTCTAGTGTGTCTTATGTACACCCAATTTGGAATCTATAAAATTGTGGGTTATGGCTCCTTAGGCTATGTAACTTTTAGGATTTAAAATGGAGATGTTTCATGACTAAAACAGCTCTCATCTTTGTAAGTGATGAGACTGCAAACAGGTATAGAGATCTCATACTATAACAAGCGCCCAAGTACCTTCAACATATCAATGATTTGTTTTCCTCGAATTTCTCAGTTATTAATGTCCTTCAAATTATTTGTAAAGCTTGGTACTGGGTTAGAAAACATTCGTATACATAGAGACATTTAAAAAATGTTCTTCAGCCATTGCATTTAATATAAAAATGTGGTAATACCCTTACATGTCTATAAACAGAGTAGAGGCCCAGTGCACGAAATCCGTGCACTGGGGGGGGGGGTTCCCCTCAGCCTAGCCTGTACCCTCTCCAATCCAGGACCCCTCGGGGGATGTCCGACTGCCAGTTTAGACCCCCCGCCCCCCCGCTGGCCTGATCGCCCCTCACTGCCTCTGCATGCTGGCCGAATAGCCCCCAACTGCCCCCCTGCTGGCCTGGTCACCCCCAACTGCACCCCCCACCGGCCTGTTTACCCCTAACTTACCCCCCAGCTGACCTGGTCACCTCTTACTGCCCCCCTGCCAGCCTGGTCACCCCACACAGCCTGCTTGTTCAGTCCTTTGGTCATCCCTCACTAACTCCCTTGCCAGCCTGGTTGTAGGCAGCCACCTCGTGTAAGAGGTGAGGGTTAATTTGCATATTACCTCTTTATTATATAGGATTAGTAAACTTTGGCATATTTATACAATGAAATGCAATATAGAAAATAAAAATGAATGGCTAATGCTACATAGGTCAACATGATTTAATCTCAGCTTTTTTAGGAAAAAAATATACACTGTGTATGTTACTATAATAGGACAATAGGTATATCTTTCAGCTCATAGATATGTGGTTAAAGTATAAGCATCTCTATGAAATTTATAAATGAATTTCAGAGGCAAGTTTGTGTTTGAGTAGAGTAGGAGAGAAATAGAATTGGAAAAATTTTCACTAAAACTCTAACTCTACTGATATTTTATGCTTAATCTGTATGTGGTATTTTGGATCTATCTTGCCTTATTTTCTATTTTTTATTTGGCTTAAATGTTTAATAAAAAATCATCATAGGCCTTGGCCAGTTTGGCTCAGTGGATAGAATGTCGGCCTGTGGACTCAAGGGTCCCGGGTTTGATTCCGGTCAAGGGCATGTGCCTTGGTTGCGGGCACATCTCCAGTGGGGGGTGTGCAGGAGGCAGCTGATTGATGTTTCTCTCTCATCGGTGTCTCTGACTCTCTCTCCCTCTCCCTTCCTATCTGTAGAAAACCAGTAAAATATATTTTAAAAAATCATCATAAAATACACAAAGTAAAAGAGGATGCTATTAAACATTCAAGTTGCCACTGAAGCTTTTGGCTAGAAGAGAGGGAGGCTCTGTTAAAATACGCTAGAGGGTCTTTTGTTCTAATGACCATAAGGTTATGGAAGTGGAGTTCTTGGCACTCAGATGGCTACACCTTCAGGAAAGACTAAAAAATAAATGAGATAAATATGTTTCCCACACAATGATACACCAGACAGTTTCTCAGTTTCAATTTAAAATCTGGATTTTAAAAAATCAGAAAAATTAAAAATTCTGACCTGTATTTTAGGGAAATTAAGCATTTGATTTTGAAATTTTGAACCCATCTTGCCAAGAAATATTGCAGGCAGCCCTTTGAGATATTTATGACATATAGGTTCCACAGATAATGTAAAACTGCTCTGTAATGGCATCCTCTGAGTAGGCAGCTCAGTAAATGAGAAGAAAATCCAAAATTTTTAGGTGTCCTAAAAATTATTTAATAGAAATAATGGAAAATAGGCATAAGGATATTACCTAAACACAAATAATAACACTACAAGTGATAAAAAGATGAGAAAAATAAAATTTGTATAATAAATCCAAATAATGCTACGTTTTAAAATTCTGTTTCTCACTGTATCTCTATATGCAGAAAATAATGTCTGGTATAAAGGTGGGTATTAATAGTTAAAATCCTGAATAGAAGAATGAATAAATCATCTCATAAGTTTTAATTCAGAAGAAATGTCTGGGTTAGAAATATATATGTGGGAGTTATTGAACTATAAGTGATATTTAAAATGCCAAAATTTATAGTCAGAGTAAAAAGAAGAACATGCAAAAAAACAGGAAGAGTTAGGAAGAAAGCCACAAGTGTGCCATTAGTATAGATTTCTCTTTCCAGACAATAATAATGACAAAGCACATGCCTTTTCTCAGCACCAGTCTCTCCTCTCCCTGCCCATCCCATAAGCACACACTTTCTTAACATGGGAGGGCCTACTAATTCTCCAGCCATGATTGATAATGTTCCCAAATCTTGCTTTTCCCATGCTATATTATACAACCATAACCTCAAGTCCCCTAATCACACAAGGGGGAGGAGTTGAGGCTTTCCCCAGATGCAATTGCTGACCTTAAAGGATAGGGCTGAAGATAACATCCTGCCATTATCATTTTTTTTTTTTTTTAATCCCTGAACTCTAATCACACTGGTGGAAGGACTGGTTCTTCTTTAAACATGCAACTTAAAAACATGAAAATCAGTTGTTGGAGTACTACCACAGTTTGGCATAGGGACCTGATAGATTATTATGAGATCCCCCAAGAGGGTATCTACAATAGGAATCCTGTCTCCAGGATTATCACTAGTGAATGTAGTCCCAAAACATGTGTTCCAAATGTGAGAGCTGTCTAAAAATTTTCCCTTGTTCTCAGCAAAGTCAGACAGTCTACCAATTTACTTGAAGAAATATTAGAAAACATGACATTGAAATTCTGCATTTTTATGTGGATTAATCTCCATGCAAATATTGGCTAACACCCTAGTGAACTTTCTTTGAGAAGTTCAGCAAGTATGAAAGGAGGAAAAGTCTAACTTGATCTTTCTCTTCCTCCTACTTCCCTCCCTCTCTCTTTTCCTCCTCCCTCTATTCTTCACCTCTGCCGCAGTCTTTCCGCAGCAAGGGTTCAGGAATCTGGAGAAGGGCTATGCATAAATGAAAAGAGACTAGACAAGAAATATAAATTTCGAAGGCATTGGGGGAGCCAGACAGAAGCTTAGCTCTAGTAGCAAAGATCCCTGAATCTCTGGTCCCATATCATTTTATTTACTGGAAAACACATTGGCACTTTAGGAATGCAAACAGGCATATCAAAGGTAAAGTTTGGTAAACAGGAAAAGATTATCAGGTTAGGGGAAATGCCTACAGCTGTTCAGCAGCAGGTAATAATATGCAGATTTTCAGCCCTGCTGAAGATGTCCATCAGCCTTCTGACGAACTTCTCGCATTTATTATGCAAACTACTGTTCTTAGCCTCCAGCACACCTCTTTTCTTGCCCCACCTCTTGTTTCTCACATAAACATACATATGCACTTGCAGACATAATCTCAATCATCAAATACTACTGAATTAGGCACAATGTGAATTGAATTCTGCAAAGAAACTAAGACAATTTACTTTGGGGATATAGGCAAGAATATAATGGTGATTAAATATGGAGTCCGCCCTGAAGGAAGTATATTAAAAATGATTTTCATGCACATAAATAATTCTACTGTACCTCCCCCTTATACATGGGAGATACATTACTGTGGATAGTACCAAACCCTAAATTCATATACTACTTTTTTCCTATAAATGCATACCTATGATAAAATTTAATTTATGAATTAGTCATAGTAAGATATTAGCAACAATAACTGATAATAAAATAGAACAATTAAAACAATACACTGTAATTATAGTTATATGAATGTCTTTGGGGCCATTATTAAGTAAAATAAGGGTTAGTTGAATACAAGCACTATGATACCAAGACAGGTGACCTGATCATCCAGATGGCTGCTAAGTGACTATTGGGTGGAGAGAGTATACAGCATGGAAGCAGTGCATAATGGGATGAGTCATGTCCTAGGAAGAATAGAGAAGGACAGTGAGAGATTTCATCATGCTACTCAAAAAGGCATGAGATTTAAAACTAATAAATTATTTCTAAAATTTCCCATTTAATATTTTTGGACCATAGTTGACCATAGGTAACTAGAACTATGGAGAGTGAAATTGTGGATAAGGGTGAACTACTGCAGTTAGAATATAATTAAATTTAGAAAGTTCCATTAGATATTTATGAATTGTTAACATTTACCAAATGTTTATTCTTTATCAGGCACTGCTCCAAGTATTTGTAATTATTATCTTATTTAATCCTCACCTCGATTATTAAGGTAGATAGATACTATTTTTCTTCATATTTTGCCAGCTGAAGAAATCAGGACCCAGATGTTTGAGTTCTTTGTCCAAGATTATCCTATATAATAAAGAGGTAATATGCAAATTGACCATCATGCCCTCTCAAGATGGCTGCCTATGACCAGGCCGGGAGGGGGGTTAGTGAGGGATGACCAAATGACTGAACAAGCAGGCTGCATGGGGCGACCAGGCTGGCGGGGGTTCTGTGAGGGGTGACCAGGCCAGAAGGGGGGGCAGTAAGGGGTGTCCAGGCTGGCAGGGGGTGGGCAGTTGGGAGCGACCAGGCCAGCAGGGAGGGGGCAGTTGGGGGTGACCAGGCAGTCAGGCAGGTGAATGATTAGGAGCCAGCAGTCCAGGATTGTGAGAGGGATGTCCTAGTGCCAGTTTAAGCCCGATCCTGGGGATCGGGCTTAAACCGGCAATAGGATATCCTCTGAGGGGTCCCGGATTGGAGAGGGTGCAGGCTGGGCTGAGGGGATCCCCTCCCCTGTGCATGAATTTTGTGCACTGGGCCTCTAGTATATCTTATATACAGGATAGTTAGAATCTTACCAGAGTAGGCTTGACTTCATAGCTTTGGAGTGCATGCTAAAAGACCGGCTTCAAAGATCATAGGATGTTTTTGTAGGAGGAAATAACATTTGAGTTCAGTTTCAAATAATAAATTATCCTACCATATATGAAATAGTCTTAAGTAGTAATACTAAAACTGACCATTGAATTAGTTTTAAGATATTTTGCAAATCTATTTGTTCTTATATATCCTTGCAATATGGTCATATTGCACTTGAATTGTAAATGTCAATATGGGCCTTTTTTTCTTTTAAAAAACATGTACATGCTTACTTACTTATGTCAATTTAAAGGGCTGAAAAGCACTAAGTACCTAATAGCATTAAGACAATTAGCATGCAGATTACTGTTTCTACACACCAAGAAACCAGAGCTACTTGAATAATGGCTGATTCTAGGTCTGGACAAGATATATACAGTACTAATAAATATTCTTGCACTACAAAGCATGGAAAATTTTCAAAGACCAGTTGGTCATGCAAAAATACAGAAGCCGGCATGAAGGGACTCACTCTAGCCAATCATAGGACAATTTAAGCATTAAAAAAAGTTAATATTATTGATTGAAGCATTGATTAATGAAACCCAGGAGCTTATAAAAATACTTTTTAAAAAAGAAAGAAAAAAAGCAAAAAAGGAAAAACAACTTTTTGAACTCTACTGGGCATAACTTGGTAACTAACTATGCTAAGATACAGAAATATAAAAGGAAAAAAATTAAACATTTACCCTCTGGTGTTTTTTTGTTTGTTTGTTTGTTTGTTTGTTTTTTTAATGAATTGCATTTCAGAGTAACTAATTAGCTCATTAATAAGAAAATTCTCTTTAGAGAAGAAAAGTTGAAATAAATAACTGATTGTTTTGCAACATTTAAAAAATATATATTTTTATTGATGTCAGAGAGGAAGGGAGTGGGAGAGAGATATAAACATTAATATTGAGAGAGAATCATTGATTGGTTGCCTCCTGCATGGCCCTACTGGGGATGGAGCCCACAACCCTGTGTATGTGCCCTGACAGGAATTCAACTGTGACCTCTTATTTCATAGGTCAATGCTCAACCATTGAGCCAATGTAGCCGGGGCCCATTTTGCAAGATTTAATGAAATAAGTAATTTAGTCAATAAGTATTAATAATTACAACAAATAATTGAATCGTTTATAGTAAGGAATTTTATGATGGGAGTGTGATGGATCATTTTGTGTCAACTTGTCTGCCACAGAGTGCTTATATGTTTGGTCAAAGATTCTGTATGTCTGTGACTGTGTTGCTGAATGAGATTAACATTTGAATCAGTAGACTCACACAGATTGCCCTCAATAATGTGGGTGGGCCTCATCCTAAAAGTTGAAGGGCTGAATAGAATAGAAAACCTGAATCTCCTCTGAGCAAAGGAAACTCCTCCTGCCTAACTGCCTTGGAACTGAGATGTCAGACTTTTTCCTGCCTTCAGATTCAAAGGCAGGGCACATCAGCTCTTTCATGTCCTCAAGCTGGTTAGTATTTTACAGGAAGTACACCATCAGCTCTCCTGAGTCTCATATTTCTGATTACAGATCTTGGGACTTGAGAGCCTCCATAACCATGGGAACAGATTTCTAGATAGATAGATATAGGTTTAGATGATAGATTATAGATATAGATAGATAGATGATATAGGTTGACATATATTATTGGTTCTGTTTCTCTGGAGAACCTTGACTTATACATATTTTGGTACCAAGAGTGGTTTTAGAGAAACAGAATGTTAAGGATTAATTTTCTAATTCATTTTAGGGATCCTGGAATTAGCTCTTAGTGTGATAAAATTTAAAGATGCTAATTAATCTATTTCCAGTGGTGAAGAAAACACTGATAGCCTGTTGCCTGACCTGGCTATAGAGATTTGCAAAATATGACCATTGGATACTCCTAATCAACCAATTATAAGATGCAAGGATCTAGGTGACTGTGCATATGTTTGCTTTCAAACATTTTTTGGCAAAATAATAAATTTAATGAAATTGGCTGATAATTTCCAATAAGACAGCATAGGGATGTAGGCCAGGATTGAAAAATATTAAATGGCCAGAAAGTCAAGTTAAGACTTGGTAGTCAGAAGGAATGTGTGATAAGCTGACCATGAAAATGCCACCAGAGGTAGCTGATTTTATCTCCTTCTAAGTTCCTGCTTACACTACTGACCCACATGCACACTTGATCAGGGTTTGACCACTATACGCCCTTTCTAGGGTGACAATAATGAGTGGTCCGTCATCTTGCCCCCACAGCACAGACATCAACATAGTTACTAGACAACACAGCTGGGAAAGGAAGTCACCCACTGTGAAATAAAAAATTCTGCAAGCCTGCCTTTTTCAAAAAGCCTTCATTTCCATGCAAGTCCACTCTGTTCTCAGCTTATAAGAGCAGCCAAGCCAAGCAAGCCCCTGAGCAGTTCAGAGGACCTTAATTTCCTTTGTGCTGCCTCCCTTGTGCTTGAGCATAAGCTTAATAAAATCTGTCTAGATATTACTCTGGGGTTCCCTCTCAATTTCTATCTTGGGGAACTGAAGAACTGCAACGCTGGAAGCACAGATATCACTGAACAAAGTACAGACTCTAATTCTTAGTTCAAGTACTGCATCAATGACTGGAAAGTTATTATACACTAGAGGCCCAGTGCACGAAATTCATGCATGGGAGGTGGGGTCCCTCAGCCCGACTTGCACCCTCTTGCAATCTGGGACCCCTTGGGGGATGTCCGACTGCCAGTTTAGGATCAGGCCTAAACTGGCAGTCGGACATCCCTCTCACAATCACGAACAGCTGGTTCCTAATTGCTCACCTGCCTGCCTGCCTAATTGTCCCTAACCACTCTGTCTGCCTGCCTGATCACCTCTAACTGCCTCTGCCTGAATGAGTCCTCTTTGGAATTCAAAGGCAGCATATTGTTCACTTGGGTGTGTTACTCTTGCCCATTTGCCAAATCCCTCAAAGAGTTGCTAGTTTTGGATGGGGCCCAAAACAAGAAGAAACGACAACAATTCCAGGCTGCTGTACATCCTGCTCTGCAGCTTAGATCATGTGACCCACACATCTAATGGTAACTGAAGTGACAGTGGCAGCTAGGCATGATACTTGGAGTAAGAGGAAGATTTAAAAATCTAAGCTCAGCCTCAAAGTATGAATAGTGTTGTCACTGGAAAACAAGAAGAATGAGAATGAAAGACTAAAAGAAGAAACTACAGTAATGTTGGCAAGGTTAAAGAAGGTTTGGCAGTGGTAGAGATGGTAAACTGTGACAAGGACGTTGACACGCTAGCTGAGGCTTATTTTAGAGCCCTCAATTGCCGTGCTCAGTAATTTCATACTGTCTTGTCAATGAGGATTGCTTTTTTATTTGTGTGGCTGAGAATGATAGCTGTCTTTCCTTATCAAAGCTCTACTTCTTTCTTTAGCAACTAAACTCCTATAGATCGGCTACCCAAAACAAAAATCCATACCCTAGCCTCCCTTGCAGCGGGGTGTCATCACAGGACTGAGGTACCCCTGAAGATACAGAGGCAGAAGTTCTGTGTGCAAATTCCAGGAAGTGTCCTCAAAGAAATAGGGCATGTCCATTTTCTCCTCCTCATTCCCTGTACATGGATCAGAAATCTGGACTTAGACTGTCTACCTTGGACAATGAGACAAAGGCTGTATTGTAGGGATGACAAAATGGTGATCTAGAAGTAGTCTGAATTCCTGAGAACTTGATGGAACAGAGCTTTGAACGGCTTTAGCCACTAATGTGTCCCTTGCACCTGAAACTAAGCTAGAGACAAATTGTTTTTGTGGTTATTGTTAAACTAGGGAATGATAGACTCAAATTTTTGTGTGCATAGACCAGGCCAGATAAAGGAGAGATTTTTTAAAAAACACAGGTAAGATATAGTAAAATTCTAAATTAAGACCACTGACAACAAGGTTCATGCCTGAGCATAGGAGAACAGCTATATGATTTTGAGTATAGGTAACCAGAATAAGACTGAAGCCTCTAAGTTTGGGAAAACGATGAGGTGTATGTGTGTGTGTGTGTGTGTGTGTGTGCGCGCATGTGTGTGTGTGTGTGTGTGTGTGTGTGTGTGTGTGTGTGTGTGTGTCCTAATTAGAATGGCTATTAAAATTCCAACAATTTTATTTATTATAATTCACCTGTTTCCTTGGAGAAAGCAACTAGATCATAAAATGGTTGAATTACAAAGGCACTAAACATGTATCTTGAAAAGAATATTTGAGGTCATGGACGTTCTGCTCCATTACCTAAGTAATTTTGGTGTATAACAAAGAATTTTCTTTTTCAAATGATAAAATTAATATAGGTCCCAAAGTAGTTTAGCAGCCTGTTTCTTCTAAATTATTGTGGCTCAACCTCAAAACCTGGGCTACATAATTTTTGTTGTAGGCGCTTTTCTGCGCATTGTAGGATGTTTAGCAGCATCTTGGTCTCTACTGATTAGATTCCCCTCTTTTTCCTCCTCCACAGTTGTGGAAACCCAAAATATCTCCAGACATTGCCAAATCTGTCTGCTTTGAGGGGAAAAATCATTTTCTTTACAGAACTACTGGTTGGAAGGTATAACAGAAAGAGCATGCTTTTACTTGGCTTGATTGGTGTTTGTTTTGTTTTGTTTTTGTTTTGTTACTCCAGTCTTTCTTTTGCACTTGATCCTGTAATGAAATGTGTGAACACAACCAACATACCCATTTGTAAAATAGAAATTACAATAAGGTACTTCATCTCTATCCGATATTATCACTAACAATAATAGGTATGGTAGAGGTGATAGTTACTCTTTTATTTTTCCTTGTTTAGGAAATATAATCAATGATAATAACATATAGAAAGCCTACAGTATGTATTTAATAAAAGAGTAACTATCACTAACAATAATAGGTATGGTAGAGGTGATAGTTACTCTTTTATTAAATACATACTGTAGGCTTTCTGTATGTTATTATCATTGATTATATTTCCTAAACAAGGAAAAATATACAAAAGTATATTTTCTTCCCATTCTCATTTGTGCTGAAACTTTTGAGGTATTTAATTACCTATTTCTAGGCCTTCTTTTGACTATCCAATTCCCTACGCTCTGGCTTTAGATTGTGACTGCCCATAGAAGAGAAGTAAAATTACTTTCAAAATATCTTTTATACACAGTTCTATACAGCATCATATGCACATGGGCCTCTTCATAACATCAGCTACACTGATAGCACTGGTATCAATCTGCTTTTCATCTCTTTCCAATAACATCCACAATGATATGCATGCTACATTGTTCATTTTTATAACTGTTATTTTTTTTTCCATTCTAAAATAGAATTCTGTATATCCAAAGCAAAATAGGATTTCTGAGTGTCACACAAAAGATGTGATCAGGGACCCAATCGTGCCTTCCCTTGGGTCTAACTTTGAGTCATTACTATGTTGTATGTTTATGAAGTACTCGGCCTCCTCTGCTCAGAGTAATTATTGTTTTCTTCAGTTATAGCTAAAGTTGATACAGGGAACACACCCGACAACAATTACACTGAGGCATCTGGATTTCTCTGGAGAATTGTAAGAGGATCTGCATTGCCTGCTCCAAAGAGACTTTATAGTGCCTATCTCCCTGTGTACTGACAAAGCCATAAACAACTCCTGTTGTCTGGCAGTCACGATGGAAAGAGCTCTCACTATGTGTCAACAGGTTTATGGTCCGTCACAGAAATACATTTTATGCCACATAGGTATGCATGGAATTCCATCACTCCTAGTGCTCTGCTTATGGAATTTGGCTCAAGTAGAGTCAAGTCCCCACCTTTTGCTGGTGAAGTAGGAAATATTTGCAATCAGATGTATTCACTGCTAGCAGAGTACCTACCAAGTGAGCTGCCTTGCTCAGCAACTTCCTCTGAGAGAATATATTAGTGTTGTTCTCCCCAGGTAATCTTTACCAGTCACAGTTGCAGCATAGAGAATAACAATGCGCTAACATCCGAGTAGGTGTTTTCATGACCTTTCCTGTGCTACAGTTTCCCTAAGGTGACAACTGTATTCAGACAACAGCTAAATCTAGATTCAGTGATGCAACAAGGTACTGTTCAGCAGCCATTTATGAATTTTACATATAAATCCATGTATGAGAACAGTTCCAACAAAGGAGAAAAAGAAATGGACATTTTTATGCAGAACTAGTGTTTCAGGGTCTGTCTAGAAGAATATACTGAAGGAAAAAACAAATCTCATTTGACTTGCCCTTGTCCATTCTCTCTTTTTGTTTTTTTAACGAATAGATTTGGGGTTTCAACTTAACATATTTTTAACAAAAATTACACCCTAGCTAATTTCTCAGGGATTCAAAGAAGAACTTTAGACAAATGGTAACATTTCTTTGTATATAACACTTGAAGAAAGTGAATTGAATCAATGATTTAGATAAACACAACCGATACCTTTAACCTTTGTTTTACCAATTGGTGAAGTAAAGGTTAAAATGAATTCCTCAATAACAGGTTGCCAGATAAAATACAGAATGCCCTGTTAAGTTTGAATTTCGGATAAACAACACATTTAAAAATTTGATATGAAGATGTCCCAAATATTGCATGGACCATACTTATAATAAAACTATTTCTTATAAATTTTAATTTATCTGGGAATCCTGTATTTTTACTTGCTAAATTTTACAACCATACTCAGTGAAGGCAAATGAGATATATGTTAAAATCTTGCCAACCACAATGCCATTGTCACTGTATTTAAACATCTGAAGTTACACCCTTTATTTTCAAGCACCGTAATATGAAATATTTAGACCAAATACAAGGAGATGCTTCACTCAGCAGGCAGTCACCTTGTGAAATTCACTGTCACCATAGGTCACTGGGCTGGATAATTTTATGACCAATAATAACATTTGTCTGAATGCATGCTGAGAAAAGGTAATCAAATCTCACACTTTAGGGAATAAGTTGCTTATTGCAGAAATTGGGAGGGAATGACTTCCTGCACAATTGGCTAGGGGTGTTATGAGTGTTATGGCCATTCTCAGAGAAGTTGCCTGCCTCCACAGGTCAGGACAGAGTCTGACAAATCACTGAAGTGTTGTCCCCCAAATGGATGCAAAATTAACTAATTGTAATGAGGATGGACATGATAACAAAAATAATAATACACAGGCTCCTTAAAAGAGAAAGCTCATGTATTATGGTTATTTGAGGTTATTTTAAATGATACAAGCTAAATAATATATTAGTTTATGGAGCCCGATTTTTCCTATTGTGACAGGATTAAAGAGGATAGAAAGAAGTGGAGAATGTTCACTAACTCCAGAGGATCAGTTGCCTTCCTCTACTTTTTTGAGAGAGAGAGTGAAGGAGACAGAGAGAGAAAGAGAGAGAGAGAGAGAGAAAGAGAGAGAGAGAGAGAGAGAGAGAGACATGTGAGAATCAGTTGCCTCCTGTAGGCAACTGAGGATGGAACCCAGAACCCGTGTATGTGCCCTGAGAAGGAACTGAACCCAGGATCCTTTCATCCTTTCATGCATAGGAGGTTGCTCCAAACAACTGAGACACACCAGCCAGGGCAGTTTCCTTCCCCGTCTTACACTGGATTTTCTGCCTTTCTTTACAGCCCCATTGTCTTCAGTACCTAATGTCAGTTTTACAGCATCAAGGTGGAAAAGATTACAATCCGAGCAAGTCATATAAAAGAAGTAATTTTACAAAATTACAAAAAGTAAAGTTTGCCTAATCTTTCCAGCTCTCAGCACTACCTTTCCTCTCCTCGTGAACCTAGACTTGCCATTCTCTCTCGGTTTCTTTTGAAGAAAGAAAATGCTATGATAAATGAATTCATACTAGTGTAAAACCAATTGCATTGAGAAGTGAAGTCCTATAGGGGAAGTTTGGGTGAGGGGCACAATAACTTACTCAGAGCCATGAACGTGTAATGGCAGCATTTCAGGAGCTGAAAGGGAATTCCTGAGTGCCGTTCAAATCATTTCATATACAAGATCTCCTAGTTCACTTACTCGTAAGGCTATCACTGCATTTTGAGCTCTCGGAGTGCCTGTTTCCAGAGCTTGATTGCATTGCTTGAGTATGGGAGGTGACATAGGAAAAAGAAAAAAGCAAGAACAGTACAGTAGAAATAAGATATGCCCCATCTACTTCTCTAATTATAGACAACCAAACTAAGCAAAAATAAATTGATGCCTTCTGGTTTTTATTTTTGTTATGAATTAATATGTATCATTCAGTAGCAATAGTATATCATATTAGTTGCAAGCTAATTTTCACAGAGTTAATCACTAAGTTAAAGAGCAAAAATATCAGGGTTTACAGCAATTAGTAAATTTAATATACACTTTTTCTAGTTTCCATGAATGAATATAATTTATAAATAATAACTTGAAGAACAAAAGGAAAGACATGCATTTGAATAAATAGAATAATTATGTTGATACAATTAATCAATCAGCCACTTCATCGGAATAGCACAGTGTTTCTTGTTATAAATGCACCTATTTATATATTGACTACTTTTATTTACTGGAAACAGCTAAAATGCAAAGTATTCTGTGAAACTAAAATATGAGTTAAAGTAGATAAACAAGCAAGGAGTTCATTATAAAGAGGAAAATAATGTTCTATTTCTAGGAAAAAACTTGACCCTTAAACATAGAGACTAAATTTACATAATCAAAGAAATTGAAAGTATGGTTAAAACTCAATGACTAGTTTAGCATTGTTGTTGAGACAAAAATAAATATCTGGATGAAAAATTAAAAGTTAACTATTAAAATTTTTGAACCACTCTGAACAGTAAGATGTTTAACTCTAAATCGATAACAGCGATATTTTTTGCAAATGTGATTAAGTTTTCTACATGTTTCCCTACTATACCAATAATGACTGAATGTGATATTTCCACTGAATTTTTCAGTTTTGTCTCTCTTTTAGCAATTGAATCAATTATCTTGCTATATCTCATTTACCAATACTTTAAGTCTAGAGGACAAATTTTATATTGATTTCTCTGGAAGTTAGCCATGTTTTTAATATGGTATAGTTCCCCCTTCTATTTCCTCTCAGTTAAATTTTGAAACAACACTGATGTTTAGAAATGTGCAACTAAAAATGCTTAAATTAATTAATTTTCTGTTTAGGAACAAAAAATAGCTTCTTCATTAGAACTCTATGTATTTACATGGCAATAAAATTAAATTTAAAAGAAATGAGTATAATAAGCCCGTTGATTTTTAAAATGTTTATTTTTATCAAGTTAAAGAAAATGGATTCCTTTTATATATGTATCTCTCTAAAAGACTGCAAAGTAAATGCATGAACAATACCAAATACTTTACATATATATCAGATTATGTCAAATAGCTTCAATTCCAAAATATTTTCCTTTTTATAAATTTTCATTTCCTTAAGTTATAGTTAGCAAAATGTTTTCTTTCATTTGCTGAGAAACTGGAATAAACTTGGGCTTGGACTCCAAAGGCTGCATAATTGTTCACTAATTTAAGAAGCACATCTTGTGGTCATTAAAGTACTCCATATGTAGCTATATTATAAGATATCTAGAGAGCATAGATTTTGTTTAGAGTCTATGAATACTACATTTCATAGATATTTTCCAACCAATACACACAAACATGCTTTAACCTTATGACTGGTAACAGTATCTTGCCATCTGTATGTTTGTATTTTAAGCAGAACATATTATGAAAATGTAGCAAAAAATAGACAACAGAAAAGAAAACTGAAGCCAGTTTTAAGTAGACTACTTCTTGGCTTAAAAAAGTTAGAGTGCCAAATATCATCTGTGCTCTTCCAAAATAGTGTATTAAAATATACAGCTGAATACTTGTTTTTTAGAGTGAGCAAATGGAGTAAAAATGAATTAAATTGCTTAAAAATTCCTTTTTGAGTAAAAGACCATTTTTTTGAAGATGTGGCCATATATACTCTATAATATTTTCTTCTTTATTTAAAAAGATATTTAGAGCTCTTATCCATGTTTACTTTGAAAAATCTTTATTGGGTATATGTAAGAACTATTTTGCATTTTGTGATTGTATTCACAGATTTCCCAACCACTGTCTTTAAACTTAAGTTCCAGGGATTAATATTTTTTCCTGATTCTAGAATGAGAATGTTTAATATTAGTAAGTCAATTGGTATCATATATTTCTATGTATTATTGAGGCCTATTTTGTCAATGATTAACATCAAATTTCTGGATAGAAATACTTGGCAAATTACATACACATTCTTATATCAGTTAATATTCTAGGTCATTAGAAGAATTATAAAATCTTATTGAAATTTTCATTTTTCTAGATGTCTAATACATTAAGATTCCATGTTCATATTTTTTGATACACTTGAGAAAAATAAATTTTAAAAATTCTCACTCTTTATATTCTGTGGGTAATTTAATGATTTTAATAATATCTAACTTTATGCTTATTCATTAATTTATAAAAATTGACCACCAGAAGTTTAAAATATAAGTACTTCCCGCACTTTGAAACACAAATACCAATCTAATGCCTACAATGTTTCTAGAAGGTGCTAATGTTTATAACATACACCAATCGCTCTCAAGTGAAACAGAATAAAACTCACTTGTCCTGGTTTCAAATACAACTAACAAACATGATCTTACTTATTTGTGCAATCTAATGAACAAAATGACTTGACCAACAAAATTATACCTGAACCAGGAAGGTATGGAACAGACTAAAACCTTACTATATTTGTTTATTGCTACTAATAGGTTTTTTGGATGGCCAAGACATTGGAACAACCAAAGTGTCTACTGATAGATAATTGAGTTAAAAAATTTGGTACATACATACAATGGAATATTACTCAGCCATAAAAAATACCACTATAAAATACTACCATTTGTGACAACATGGATGGATTTTGAGAATATCATACTAAGTGAACTAAGTCAGACAGAACAAAGCAAGAACCATATGATTTCACTTATGTGTGGGATATAAAGTTGAAAGCAACAATTGGACAAATAAGACAAACAAATAAACAAAAACTCATAGACACAGAAAACAGTATGGTTTTAGCAGAGGGAAGGAAGGTGAGGGAGGTAGTAAAGGGTAAAAGGAGTTAATCATATGGTAACAGAAGATGACTTGACTGTGGTAAACAAGCAACACAATATACAAATGATGTATTATAGAATTGTACACTTGCAACCTATATCATTATATTAACCAATGTCACCCCAATCAATTTAATTGCTCAAAAATAGGAATAAAACAACAAAAGGAACTAAAATAGAATAAAGGTGGTTATCTGTTTATATGATCACAAAAAATCAATGAAAACTGATTAGAAAATCCTTCAGTCTTTTATGGTTAGGTACCATGGAAGAAGGTATAAAAAAGAATAACTTGATATTGACACATAAAGACATGTAAAAATGTACACATGTACTAATACTAGATACTAAAGTTGACTTAAATGCATGCATCTATAATAATGGCCTTCAGTCATAAGAATAGGCTGTATTCCTGTAAAGCATGTAGTTTGGCATCTAGTAACTGGGGACTGGGCTAATTATTCTATATGCATTTCTCAATTAATACTTACAGCAAATCTATAAATTAGCAGAAGTTTGATGAAATCAGCTACTCATTTAGGATCACATCACTCGAAATAGCAGAGAGATTTGAACGCAGTTCCTCCTGAATCCAGAGGCATCTACTGTTAACTCCATTCTACCATCTCCCCGAATAAAAGCAGTGTTACTGTCTTGTATTTACCTTCAATAAATACACATAATAAAATATTTAGAGAATCAATTACTTTTAAGAAACATAAAAACAACAACTCAAAAATGTGGCTATGTGTCTGTCAGAGTTTCTAAAAGTAAAATGAGATCATCATTATCATATAGAGATGGAATAAAGGTGGATGAAAAACAGTTCAGCCATAATGGTTTCATTAGGACAAATCTGTGGAGAGATGAAAGAAGCAGATCACTAACAGATTGCTAGTGAAACGGAGAGCATGTTGAAGTCCTTGAATGTGATAACACAGAAATGAAAGTTAAAATGCTTTAGAGGAGTGGAAAAAAAAAAAGCATGCGATATTTTCTATCTGTCATAAACACCATATCAGCAAAAGGGAAAACGCATATTTTGTCAATTCAGCCAAGTGGTTGATCTCTTTTGAACACTGAGTCTAATGAGGCAAGTAGGGGAAATGTGTAATGGTCCTTACAGGTGTGCTTTGCTGGGTTCAGATTATTGTGCAGAACTAAATTACCTTTTACAAAAGAAGACTTATTTAAATGGATACATCCTTTATTGCAATAAAAATTTAAAACTTAACTTATTAAAATAATGCAAAAGGAGTTTTTAAAATTGCTTTCAGCTTCTCCCTAGTGTAGATTTTTAAAACTAGCAACAAAACAAAACAAGCAAAAAATCCCAAACTTTTATTTCACTAATGTTGTTTTCTGTGATACTGACATTCTACACATTTTGAGAATTATTCTTATTTGTTGTGTAACAAAACTTCTGCAAATGGGAAGGCATTCCTCATATTCTACATCAGTCATTCTTTAAAATGGCACTGGACTATGTCACAATTACTTTAATTTAGATCAATTATTGCAGAAAACATAATAGTAACACATACATACTCCTTTGAAATACAAACCAGATTTTGATTACATTTAAACAGAATTGTCATATAATCCTATCTAATAAAAGAGTAATATGCAAATTGACAGTACCTCTGCTACACCCACAAGCAATGCCCACCAGATAATCAGGGGCAAGTATGCAAATTAACCCAAACAAGATGGCTGTGACCATGGTGGGAGCTGGAGGCTTGGGTTTCCCTGGCAATGGAGGAAGCCAAGCTTTCCACACACCCTTGCCGGCTCAGGCCTCCACTCAAGGCTACAAAATTTGAATTATAGAAGATAAATAAATCCCAACAAAAATGGTGGCAGCCACGGAGCTGGAGAGAGCAGGAGGCTTGAGTTGCCCCCGGCAATGGAGGAAACCAAGCTTTGGCAGCCCTGGCCTGCCTTGGTCTCTGCTCAAGGCTACAAAGTTTCAATTATAGAAGATAAACAAATCCCAACAAAAATGGTTGTGGCCAAGGTGCAAGCAGGAGGCTTGACTCTGCTCAAGGCTACAAAATTTCAATTATAGAAGATAAATAAATTCCAGATACCAGAGCCTCTGTTTGGGTCACTGGGGGGCATGGCCAGCCTGCAAATCACCACAGGCCCCTCACCCAGGCCGCTCCATGCCCCAAGGGAACCCCACCCTGATCCAGGACACCCTTCAGGGAAAACCAGCTGGCCCCCACCCATGCACCAGGCCTCTATCCTATCTAATAAAAGAGTAATATGCAAATTGACCATCACTCCAACACAATATGGCTGCCCCCATGTGGTCAAAAATGGCTGCCCCCATGTGGACACAAGATGGTCGGCACAAGATGGGCAGCATGGGAGGACACTTGGGTGGGACCGGGCCTGCAAGGGAGGGCAGTTGGGGGTAATCAAGTCTGCAAGGGAGAGCAGTTGGGGGGGACCAGGCCTGCAGGGGAGGGCAGTTAGGGGCAAACAGGTTGGCAGGGGAGCATTTAGGTATCAATCAGGCTGGCAGGGGAGTGATTAGGGGGTGATCAGGCTGGCAGGCAGAAGCGTTTAGGGGCAATCAGGAAGGCAGGCAGGTGAGCAGAGGGGATCCCGCAGTCCTGGATTGTGAGAGGGATGTCTGACTGCCCGTTTAGGCCCGATCCTACAGGGCAGTCGGACATCCCTCCAGGGGTCCCAGATTGGAGAGGGTGCAGGCTGGGCTGAGAGACACACACCCCCGTGCACAAATTTCATGCACCGGACCTCTAGTATTTAATAATATTCTTAGCAAATATATTTTCTTAGCAAATATATTTAGCTCACTTTCACCATTTCAACTGAAAAGTTTCTAGATATTTATTAAGCACTCAATAAAAAATAATGCATTTGTAAAATATAGGAAATATTTTAAATAATTTTCTGTTATTCACAGTACTATCATTTAAACAGAAGTGTGTTGTTATACTACATAATAAAAGGCTAATATGCAAATAGACCAAATGATGGAACAATCGAACAACTGGTCACTATGATGCACCATGGGGCGTGACCACCAGGGGGCATGCGCGGAATATAGCGGGCATCGGCAGCAGGTGGCAGAGTGCAGAACATGGCGCGTGTTGGCCAAGGCAGGATGGTGGAGCAGGTGAGCGATGGAGTCAGAGCAAGTTGTGGAACCAGTCACTGACATCAGGGCAAGCCTCTGGTGGTTACTGCAAATTCTTTGCTCCCGCATGCTGTGGTCCCACCCAGAGCTCACACCTGCTGCCAGGCACCGGCCCTGCTCGCACTCACTGCCAGCGCCGAGCACTGGCCCCGATCACTCGGTGCCGTCAATGGGAGCAAGTGGCAGCTGCCAGCCCTGATCGCCCCTCGGGGCTTCTCCACCTCTCCCTGCTCCTGAGGGGTGATTGGGGCCAGCAGCCACCTCTCACACTTGCTGTTGGCACCTGCCCCAGTTGCTCTGTGCCATCAGCGGGTAGGAGAGGGGCTGGCACCGTCAGTGCGTGGGAGCGGTGGCGGCAGGAGCGGGGCTGCCAACAGACAGGGGAGGGGACTGGGGGCTGCAGCGGGAGGGGCCAGGCAGGGGTGCAGAGAATGCAGCCTCATGGCCCACAGTTCTTTTCAAAGTGCACGAGTTCATGCACTAGGCCCCTAGTATTGGTATATATTTCTCCAATCTTTAATGCTATATACAGAAATATTTTTTACATTACAAATTTTTATTTTGCCTCTCTCAATCATAAAAGTTTTGGAAACATTTTTATCAATCCTTGAATATACTTTGAGAACAAGACTGTAATAAACATGTGTTACAGCCAAATTTCCCTATTATAAATATAATCTCAGTACATGTATGTTGTTTTATTTCCTTGCATAATCCCACATTTGTTTTCTTACTATACTTAGGATAAATGGGTTGAATTTCTTTAGAATCCTTCATACATATTTTCCAATTTCTTTATAAAAATTTTAAATTAATTCACTCCCCAAATATATTTCTGCCATGGATGGAAAGATGTTGAGAAGAGAGAGAGAGAGAGGAAGAGAGAAAGAGAGAAGAAAATGTATATTGCCTGGGATTCTTTACTAATTATGCATAAAAATTAACTACACTTATTCAATAATTTACTTTATATAGACACATTTAGGGCACATTTAGGCTGATGCACATGGACATTTTCTAAGGCATATTATTATTGCTGTACCAAGCAGTTGTAAAATGCTTTAAAGCTTACAGACCACTTGTACACATAACTGTGGGAGCAGCATTCTGATGCCCAGTTTACAAAGAAATTTCAGGGAAGGCTTATGAGGTTACACAATGTTGTTATTTAATCTTCAATACACTATAGAGATAAAAGACTTGGAGAGGTCAAATAATCTTATTAGTATCATATATTTGATTACAAGACAGTTTAGCTCTAGAATACAGTAGGTCCAGAGGTTACCTCAGAGATCTGTTCCTATGGCACGACGTAATGCGATTTTTGCCATAAGTCGGAACCCACCTACATAGGCACCTACATCACTCACATGGAGCACATACACAGCAGTAATGAAGTGAAACAGTAAAAAAAATAAAAAAAAATAAAAGAAAGATAACAATTCCTGACCTTTACTTGTGGTAAATATAGTAGATAATAAAAAAACATAAAGCACATATGTACATACGTCAAAATGATGGAACTTTTTTTTATAAATAAATGGGTGACCGCAACATAACCATGAAACTATGTACATTGAGTTTGACGTAACCCGGGGATTGCCTGTACAAACTTTCTGATTCTAAGATTCATGTTCATGTCATTATTTTACACCTATTTGGGTAGCAACAAATTAATAGTACAATTGGAAATACTTTGATTGTGGGATATGTGTATAGTAAATATATATTGGAAGTATATGTATATGGAAATGTATATATATGTGTATATGTATTAGGATATATATATATGTGTGTGTGTGTGTGTATATATATATATATATATATATATATATATATATATATATATATATATATATATATATATATATATATAGAGAGAGAGAGAGAGAGAGAGAGAGAGAGAGAGAGAGAGAGGGCATGCCAGGGGCCATCTTGACTGAAATGACTGAAAGGACTGGATGGATGACTGGTTGCCATGAGGTGACATTGACTGGTGAGTGGCCTGAACTGCTGACCTCTTGGTCCCTCCCCCACAGCTCCCACCGGCAGTGGAGGCGGCTCCCTCCTGCCTCCTGTGGGAGCCAGCGACTCCCACTGGCCTCCAGTGAACCCCTGCCGCTACCTACTGTAGCCAGCGAACCAGCCCGATCAGAGGGTGGGACCAGCCAACCTCATGGCCCCTCCCGCTGCTGGCCTGCCCCTGATGGGGCTCTCCCATCCTGACCAAGAGCGGGCTGCACAGAGCCTGGACCCTTCCTGGCAGCCCTGAGTCCCTGAGGTTGAGAATTCTGATGGCCCTGCCCAGAGAGTAGAGGTGCCTGATGGGCAGGGACAGGGACCACAGGCCTCCAGAGAGCACTGCAGAGTAGGCAAGGAGAGGAGAGGGCCTGCGGAAAGTGAGGGGAGGAGAAGTCAGTGGACATCAGCCCAGAATCCAGCCCTTCCCCCAGAGGCAGTGGGCTCTCAGCCCAGAACTCCAGCTCTAATCAAAAGAGCCGGAGGGAGGCTTCAGGAAGCTCTACGCAGAGCTGCGCATTGAGAACGAGAGAGTTCGTGAGGCCCTGACCCAGACCACGCTGCGGCTGGCGCAGCTCACGGTGGAGCTGGAGCACACCACGCAGAGGCAGAGCGCTTTGCAGAGAGCCCGGCCCTCCTGGAGCTGGAGAGATTTGAGCGCAGGGCCCTGGAGCGCAAGGCTGCTGAGCTGGAAGAGGAGCTGAAGGGTCTGTCCAACCACCAGGTTGACAACCAGTCCCTCAAAGACAAGAATGCAGCCCTGATCTGCATCATCAGCAAACTGTCCAAGTGACCCTGGAGGACTTGCCCCTGCACCCGCATTTATACAGCTTCTGCCATATGCACCCCTTCCCTTGTGTGACAGGAGTGACAGGGCTGCTGGGGAGTCTCTGAGAAACCATAACCTCCCCTTGGTACCTCCAGGCTGGGAGGGGAGGACAGAGCCCCCAGGAGCCAAGGGGGCCATCTGAGGCCAGGATGGAGACGGGAGGCTGAGTCAGGTGGGGGGACCAGGGCTGCAGGCAGGACCAGGAAGGAACCGAGAACCAAGTAGTGCCTGGATCAGTAGCCAGGACCAGAGTGGCCACCCAGAGGTCCCCTCTCACATGTGCTGCCACCATTCAACCCTCCCGCCCCTGAGCAGGGATCCGAGAACGTGCCAAGCATCCCGCCGGCCTGGGCCAGGTGGGCCTGTATATAGGGTCCATGTGCAATAGGGAGGGACGTCTTCTATTTTTTGCTGACCCTTCCCCAACGCTGGGGGAGAAGGTATTTTTGAGCAGTTGGGGGTGATCAGGTGGGCAGGGGAGGGCAGGTGGGGGCGATCGTGCTGGCAAGGGAGGGCAGTTGGGGATGATCAGGCTGGCAGGGGAAGGCAGTTTGGGGTGATCAGCCCAGCAGGGTAGGGCAGTTGGGGGCGATCTAGCTGGCAGAGGAGGGCAGTTGTGGGCGATTGGGCCGGCAGGGGAGGGCAGTTGGGGGTGATCAGGCTGGCAGGGGTGTGGTTAGGCATCAATCAAGCCAGCAGGGGAGTGGTTAGGGGGCGATCAGGCTGGCAGGCAGAAGCAGATGTCTGAAACTGGCAGTCGGACATCCCCTGAGGGTTTCTAGATTGGATAGAATACAGGCTGGGCTGAGGGACACCCCCTAGTGCAAGAATTCCTTGCATTGGCCTCTAGTATGTATATAATTTTATTGTTTACTAGAGGCCCAGCACAGGAATTCGTGCATGGGTGGGGTCCAGTAGGCCCGCCCAGATGGGAGTGTGGGGGGCCAATTGGGGGCTGGGCCAGCCGGGTGAGGACTGATCAGGGCCCGGATCATGCTGGTTGGCTGCCGCAGTGCGCATCATAGCCACTGGTCATTCTGGTTGTTCTGCCGTTCTGATCGCTGGGCTTTTATATATATATAGATTCTGGCTTGTTACAAATTTAGGTTGCAAAGCATACATATATTTTCTTTTTAAAATTTATATTTCCATGATCACTATCCTAATTATGATCTTATTGAACCTTACTCAAAACCAAGCCACAATGTGCATTTTGAATCGATCTCCCATCTTTTGTTTTTTACATTTTCTCATATATCCCCTTGTTTTCATTCCATTGCTCATTTCTCTTTCTCTTCTTCCCCCCCCCCTTTTTTTTTTCTATCCCAATACTACATTTTTATAACCTCTTTCTGTCAGGATTCTTGAGTACAAGCAGTTGCATTACAGAAAAGTCAGAGCAACCCTACTTAATCTGCAAAATATTCTCCAGTTCATGACCCAGTCAATAATTTGAGTATTGAATAGGGAGAAAAGCTTAGAGTGCTGACAGAAGGTATGGTTGTTGGTCCATAGTGAGTAGGTCACAGCATTTTTAAGACAATGCTTCAATTGTCCCTTAATAGCACCAAGTAACTTCTAACTCCTTGGTATCCTAGCCAAAGTAGAGATTCAAGCCACTGTAAAAAGTAAAACATTGGTCTAGGCTGCATGGCTCAGTGGTTGAGCATCAACCTATGAACCAGGAGGTCATCGTTTGATTCCAGGTCAGGGCACATGCTCAGGTTGTGGCCTCGATCCCCAGTGTGGGGCATGCAGGAGGCAGTCTATCAATGATGTTTCTCTCTCATGGATGTTTCTATCTCTCTTCCCTCTCCCTTCCTCTCTATCCAAAGTTCAATAAAATATAAATTTTAAAAAGATTAATAATGTTTTGGTACTTCAACTTGCACATTTCTACTATCATGCCTTTAATGTGATTTTTAAAATATATTTTATTGGTGTGTTGTTGTTTTTTTTACAGAGAGAAAGGGAGAGGGATAGAGAGTTAGTAACATTGATGAGAGAGAAACATCGATCAGCTGCCTCCTGCACACCCCACACTGGGGATGTGGCCACAACCAAGGTACCTGCCTGCCCTTGACTGGAATAGAACCTGGGACCCTTCAGTCCGTAGGCCGACGCTCTCTCCACTGAGTCAAACAGGTCAGGGCTCTAATGTGATTTTTATATCTCACATCAAAGGGTATTTGTAATGCATTGTGGGATTAATGACTTTTTTTAAACATGACTGTTTACTTTTAACCCTTTTCCCTGTATACACAGAGAATCTCTACTTCCTTCCATGAATAGTTTAGTGCTGATAGAAAGTTTTCACAAATTTTCACATCCAACTTAGTGAAGCCAGAAATATGTGGTGTTGTGTTTAGCTATTAAGCTGATTTGAGATTCCCAAAGGCAGGGTTGGCATTTTATTTATGATTCTATTTTCAGCTCCTAATATAGTGCTGGCTCCTAATATGAAAACTTTCTCTTTCTTGAATGAATAATCTTTAAATTCATGATTCATGACTTTATTCTACAATGAATTAAAACTTGTCTATACAGATTATAAAAGTCCTAAGATATATTGATGTTATTTCTAAAAGTATATAATGAATAGCTGAAAAAATTATGGTTTATGCGCTTTTACAGTATATTCTCAAACCCACAGAGTTTAACTTTGTCCTTTTCATAAACAACTAGAAATTACTAGTAATTTTAATGTAACTGAGAATTAAAGTTGCAATTACTTTTAAAGTAAAGAAGCATCTCTTCAAATCACAAAAATATATGAATCATCCTATATAATAAAAGGCCAATATGCAAATCGACCAAACAGTGGAATGACTGGTCACTATGATGCGCACTGACAACCAGGGTCAATTCAGGAGGTGCTCCCTGGTCAGTACGCCTCCACAGGGGGAGCACCGCTCAGCCAGAAGCCGGGCTGATGGCTGGCGAGTGCAGGAGCAGTGGCGGGAGCCTCTCCCATCTCCGCAGCAGAGCTAAGGGGCTTCTGGACTGTGAGAAGGCACAGGCCAGGCTAAGGAACCCCCCTCCACAAGTGCATGAATGTCATGTACCGGGCCTCTAGTATAAAAATAAAAGTAACTAGTGTATTTTTTCTGAAAAATAAGAAACCAACCTTCTAATTCTCAAATTGTCACAACATAAAGAAAATTTAGACTCAAATATTGCTTATTTATATAATTATTCAGAATCATTTTATCTGGGTTTCTTTTTTTATAACTTTCACTACCTTCCACTGAAATATACAGCAATATTGAAAGCAAGTCTACGTTGAGAAGGAAGTATTGTGAATTGTTTTACCCAAAGAGGCCCACACCAAGATACATCATAATTAAAATAATGAAGGTTAAAAGCAAAGAAAGAATCTTAAAAGCAGCAAGAGAAAAGCAGTGCGTTATCTACAAGGGAGCTCCCATAAGATTGTCAGTCCATTTCTCAACAGAAACTTTGCAGGCCAGAAGGGATTGGCAAGAAATATTCAGTGATGAAAAGCAAGGACCTACAACCAAGCTTACTCTACCCAGAAAAGCTATCATTTAGAAAAAGTTAAAGGAGTTCATAAACAAGTATTATATGAAATGGTAAAAAGTCTTCTTTAAGATGAGGAAGAAAAAATTATGAGCAACAAAATAGCAATAAATATATATCTATCAACAACTGAATCTACAAACCCAAATGAACAAGCAGAGCAGAAACAGACTCATAGATACAGAGACGTTTTTGAGTGTTGCCAGAAGGGAGGAAAATTAGGGGACTGGGTGAAAACTGAAAAGATTAAGAGGATGTAAAGTACAGCATAGGGAATATAGTCAGTAATATTTTAATAGCTATGTATGGTGTCAGATGGGTGTGAGATTTATCAGGATAATCACTTAGTAAGTTATGTAATGTCTAATTACTGGGATGTACATCTGAAACTAATGTGATAATATATATCAACTGTAATTGAAAAATTAAAAAAAGAAATAAAAACAAAATTCACTACAAATATGTTTCTAGCCTAACTTTTGGTACTGATTGTAAGAGAAATTCAACTGATAGGAACTCATGGCTTCAACTGTCACTCCCAACATGAGCTTCTTCTCCTGTGAACCCAGAATATGCAGGGAAAAATGAATTGTCCCATCACAAGTCTTATTATTAGAGGACACTGCACACTAGTTGGGTCACGTGGCAAAAATATATCCTTTTTTCTTCACCAACCCTCTGTTTCCCCAATGCAAATGTAGTTTTTGCTTAAGGTTTTTATCTTAAAACACACCTTGTTAGTTGCATTGCCACAAGTTTCAAGGAGCTCTTGCTAAGGTGTCTTGCATATGAAACACAAGTTACATGAATATTCATGTCAGTGAATGCTTCTTACATGCAGTTTATAGTCTTTCAATAATTTCTTCTCTCAATATTTCATAGGATGCTTTTTGTTTTGTATTAATTCTATTTTTCCTGTTGCAGACAAATTTATTTAGACTCTTTTAGTTAGTTTGCTCTTTATCTTTGTTGTTCATTCAAGAAGGCTTGAGCTTAGTAAATGTATTAGTCCTGGATTTAACATATCAATGCAGATTTAATTTTCTGAAAATGTTATTTTATTGGAAGAAGATGGTAGATAATATACAAGTGAATCTGTAGTGGGTTGTTCAACAGGAATGAACAGAGCAAGGACGATAGGCCAGGTATGGAAGGTCACCAGAGAGGAAAGCCTGAGGAGCCTAGCAACAGGCAAAACTGGGAAAGCAAGGACCTTACCCCCAGTGTATCCTTTCCTCCTCTAGCATGTCACAAATCATGTGAAGACCCTCTTAGAGGTGAAATTAAGGGGCCAGAGAAAAGCCTCCTATGACTCCCAAGCAAGCCCTTGCATGACCAGTCCCTTAAGCCTCAAGCTTTCAGGACAATGAGGTTCTGACCCACATCAAATAATCCAAGAACAAAGCTTTAGGTCTGTTGACCACAAAGAGAGAGCTTTGGTCAAACTAGAGATAACATGTAGACCTCAGTTGTATTTCAGCTTCAGATCCAGAAAATCAGCAAGGCCAGGTGGTGTGACACCATGGTTGACATCAGAACCAGCTCTGATGATTAATGACCCCCTGCCCTGGCACCAACCAATCAGTAGAGACCAGAACTTTGAAAGGACACACCTGGAAAGCTGATGAATACTTCATTGGGATCTTCTCCTGAACCTCCTCTAAGATCCCTGCCTTTAGAGATTGAATAAAAACCTTCAAGGTGGAGAACCCAGTGTTTGCTCTTTCTCTCTTTTGAGCATGCCTGCACTTTTCTTCATTCCTTTCTTTCCCCAGTGTGCTCTCTCTCCCTGGAGCCCACCTGCATCTTTCCCCTTCTACTTCTCCCCAGATGCATTCTCTCTGCCTTTCTTTTTCCTAAACTCCAAGGTACCTTCTTTTGTCTCTGTAACTCATTTCTCAAGCCCATGCAGCCCAGCTGGCTCACCTTTTCTACTTCTGTGACTTTCTAAATAAACTTTCTCTTACAATTTGAGTTGCTTGGCTCTGAATTCTTTCTTTGCCGAACTCAAGTACTGAGGTTGCTGAATGAAGGTCTGGTAACATTTTACTGCCATTTTTGCCACTAACTAAACTATTTCAGTTAATTTTTTTTTCTGAGAAAATTGCTACTTAGTAGTTCCTAGTTCTTTTTGTCTTTCTGATTCTTCCTACTTTATCATTATGTCAATTATTATATGACAAGATATATGGATAGCATAAGCCTATAAATGTACAGAATTGATTAGCTGTTATATTTTAATATTAAAATATAAAACTTTGATAATAATTGATTTTAAAGTATTATGGTTACTATCATCTCTCACAAAAAAGGAATACATATGAGATTAAATTTTACTTAGTAAAACACATACAATTATTTTTATGTACCTTGAAAAATATCATGTTATTATATTAGTTTTCCTTTAAGTAACACATAAGAATGATAGTATGTGAAATTTGAAAAAAATAACAATGCATCATAAATGTTATTGCTTTCCCCTAAAAATAGATTGAATAAATTAATAACATGTTAGGGACACTTTATGCTTATGTATTTAAATGGGTTTGAATCTAATTGCATATATATCCTTTTACATAATTTGTCTTATCTATAGTTTTTAAAAGAAAATCAAATTTGTAACATTGCCATATCATTAACAAGGTCAAATACATAATTAACATTTGTATAGTATATATCACTATGTAATGAAGTTGTGTTAACACCACTCAAAAAGGATATAGACTACATGGACTTGAAGTTGACAGATGGGAGAACAGAATTTAAAAGCTTATAATCTGCAAATGAAAGGTTTTGCAAAATGCCAATCTAATATTCATCTCAAAAATATTGTAGCAAATACTTCAATTAAGTGAATATACAGGGAATCAATTATTCCAATCATCAACTTTCAATCATTAATGTAAAAATGCCATGTAATAGATGAAAAGGTTTAGCTTCCACCATTTGTTGTTCGATGTTACTTTTACAATCAGGACTTTATGTTCCTTCCACCACAGCAGAGGTATTTTCTACATATTACTTCAAATATTAATTATACCTATTTATGGGTTTATTTTATATGGATAATAATAGAAAGGATATCTAATAATTTTTAGTCTTAAATTTTTAATCTGTAGATCACTAAGCAGACTAAATGTATATGTAGAAGAAAACTTACAATAAACTTAGGTGAGAAAATAGGAAGGGGGAATTAAGTTATTGCCAAATAATTATATAGCATGCTTTTTCTGAATTGAAAATGTATTTAAAATGTGTCCAAAGGATATTTATTTTTCACTTTATATCCCCTTTCTTAGTAAATATTACAATTATTCACTTAGATATAGAAAAGTTGTATTTGATTACTTTTATTCTTCAGCGGCACCCAGGAGCAATCCCTACCACCCACTATCCAGGCCTTTTGAGTCTTTCTCTTGCCTATATTTTTCACATTCATTTCATAATAATCCTCATACAGTTTTCCACTATTTCTCACCTGCATTTATGAGAAAGCTTACAATTGTTTTTCTAGTCACCAAGTTTTCTCTAATCTAATTCTTTAGCCCCCCAGAAAATACCCAGAGATATTTTCTATCTTGCAAAGTCCTTTCACTTGCCCTTAGAAAAACTGTCAACCTATTACATTAGGTTCTCACGCCCCTTCAATCCTCTCATATCTCAATGGCTGAGGACCACCTCTGACAAAAACCGTTAGCAAGGCTGCCCTCAAAGATGTAATTAAAATTAGGACATCTAAAATTAGGACTCTTCCTTTTGCAGAGTCCCATCTTCTAAGGATAATTGACTGATTTATGGGAGCTGAAAAATAATCAATCAACCTTTTAAAAACACCCTCCTAATATGTTTAAGAGACTAAGTAAAAAATACAAAAGATAAAAATCCTTCTTAAGTTACAGTTACCACCTACTAAGTGCTTACTTTCTGTCAGACTTATGTTTACAGCATTATACATTCATTATTATATCATATCCTAACTTACTTTTTTGCTTCTAAAATTATGTATCATTTAAATAAATATAAAATCAGCATAGGAATTATATCTTTCTTTATTATGGTAAAACACTTAACCTGAGATCTATCCTGTTAAAAATTCCAAGTGTACAAAACCTTATTGTTGACTATAGACACAATGTTGTACCACAGATCTCTAGGCTTTTCCATCTTACCTAAATGAAACTTAATTCCTGTTGAGTAATATCTTACCATTTCTTCCAGTCACCAGTAACCACCATTCTAATCTTTGATTTCATGAATTTGATTATTTTAGGTATCTCATGTAAGTGTAACCATGCAGTATTTGTCTTTCTGTGTGCTTTTGGCTTATTTCACTTAGCATAATGCCCTCAGTGTCCATCCATGCTATTGTATACTGCAGAATTTCATTCATTTTTAAGGTTGAACAATATTCTCTAATGTGAATGTACTACATTGTATTTATCCATTCATATGTCTATAGACATTTAGATTATTTCCATATCATAGCTACTGTAAATAGTGCTGTAATAACAAGGGAGTGCATCTATTTTTTGAAGATACTAATTTTAAATCTTTTGGATATATGTATAATCAGAAGTGGATCATATGGTCGTTCTATTTTTAGTTTTTTGAGGAACCTCCACAGTGTTTTCCATTGTGACTACACCATTTGCATTCCCATCAACAGTGTCTAGGGATCCAATTCCTAACACTGAGTATTCATAGAAATTTTAAAAAATTTTATGTTATTCAACTAAAACAGGGCAAAACTCACACTGCGAACCACTGTATTTTGTGACTGCAAAAACTGTGTCTATTTGTTTGATGTCCTGCTCATGGTTGCTGCTTAACAAAGGTTTTTGAATGAATGACTGAGAGAATATAAATCACTATGCTGCTTCCCTAAAGCTCCTGCCTTGAAGGAGTTTTTCTAATGAGATAGGAATAACAAGGAAAAAGTTACTCAGCTTTTAATTTAACAAATACTTATTGAATGCCTACTATGCAGACATAATTTGGTAGATTAGATATATAGATGAGAAAGAAAGAGACAGAGAAATCCCTGCCCTTGTAGTTTATAATCTGAAAAAAATAGAGAAAATACACAAACTATATCAACTAATAGAAAGCAATATTTGTAATATGGTTAAAAATAAATCAGGGTAAGGAAGGCAGTGTAATAAAAACCATAAGCAGCAAATACTATAGAAGTCCAATACTTCTAAATCTAAGAGTTTTTAAAAATGAAGTAATAAAGAAGCCTTCATTTTACTAGTTCAATTACTTTAAAAACACATGAATATAGATTATATTTCTAAGTATATCAGGTAAAATGTGCTGTTTGGTTTCAACCTAAAAAAGATTTATCTATGTATATCCATTGGGTCACTTTTGATTATTTTATTTTTGTCCTAAATGGGTGCGATATATTTCATGAGTAATTAACATTTCATATTGAGCATTTACGAAAACATTTTTTGATTCTGAGTGATTTATTTTACATGTAACTTAGATTTCGCTAACAATTCCTTCCAGAAAAATATTACAAATGCAAGAAATATTTAGAATTTATACTCCTGCAAATTTCCAGGAAAATTAAAAATGATATATCCAATTCTGGATATTTATTTCCTCTAAAACAGTTTGGTATTTTACATATAGAGAGAATACAAGATAGGAAATGTGACCTTAAAGTATATGGAACATTTAGAACTTGTGATTTCAGGGGATGAATAAGTCCAAAATTCCATCTCCTTGAAATTTGTTTCCAGAATGTTAACTGCAAAGCAAGTTATATATAGCAGTAAATGCATGCTTAATTTGTGCAGAAATCATGGTGTGATGAATACAATTAAGAGCCTCGGAGGGAATAATTATATTACTGCATAAAGCTGGTGGTACTCAAATTGCTTGGTGCCTGGACTTTAAATTGGCCTGATTTCCTGTTGTGAAAGTCATCCATCGCAGCAACACAACTGCAGCAGGCACGGCGGAGTTTCAAAGTCACACAGAAAACATATTCTTTCTGATCAATTGCCATATATTCTTGTTTAAAGGCAAAAAAATTGGCAACATGCATACTGCAGTTGATTAAACTGATAACTTAAAATGCATTAGACCCAGTACATTGTTATGTCTGTTAATTTTGTAATGAGATTGACTAAACTGTTTATAATAGCAGCTTTTTAGGCATCTACATGTGCAAATTATAACAATTTGAGCTGAATTGCTTAAAGTTAATAACATTTTCATTTCATGATACCTGGATTACTAGTGCCTCAAAATAAATAGGTGGCAGTCTAGGACAACCCTTCCAGGAACATAATCAGCTGTAGGAAAATGTAAGTGAATGTAACTATTTAACCCTATATGAAAATTCCATGTTATATTGGATTACCCATTGCTTACTGTTATCAAGTAACTGATTAGCTTTATATGACTGATCACTATATAATCTCAAATAATTTTGTATTTGATAATAAATGGAAAACAAATAAATCATTTTATAGTATTAAAAATTATAATTGCTTTTGAGAAGGTTGTTCATATTTGAGACTTAAAATAGCAATTTCTTATCTGTGGTAACCAAAAATAAGGAAAAGTCACCACAGAATATGAAAGACAGTTATTTAAGCAGTGAGGACTTTGGAACCTCTGTCTTGAAAAGGTTAAATCGAAACTAATAAGCAGAATGTTCACAAGAGATTAAATAGGTAAACGAAACAGTTTTAGCCCAAAGAAACAATAGTTAAAGAATCCATAGAAAACCCTCTGAAAACTTCTAACTCAGGATGCCATCATTCTCATAAGCCCACCATTGCCATTACCAACCAGCCAACCATAGTATTCTTTTTAAAATTTTTATCCACAATATTATATTTTTTAAATGACATACTTTTTTATTGATTTCAGAGAGGAAGGGAGAAGGAGAGTGGGAGATAGAAACATCAATGATGAGAGAGAATCAGATCGGCTGCCTCCTGCATGCCCCCCACTGGGGATGGAGCTCACACGCGGGCATGTGCCCTGATAGGGAATCAAACTGCGACCTCCTGGCTCACAGGTCGATGTTCAACCAGAGCCACTGTGACCGGGCCTATCCACAATATTCTTGAGTGCTCAGTACATAGAGAAGAGGACTAGGAGTCACACCCAGTTTCAGAAAACAATTGTCAATTTATTGGTGCTGAAAGTCACTGTGCTCCTAGTTGTAATTCATGACCCACCAGAATTGATGAAGAGACCAATGCCTAGAAACACTGTAGGATTTATCACTCAAGGGCAGGGCTCTAGGTAGAAACCCATGTTTGATTGCTAGCACACTGCTGTTCTCTTGCCAATGCTCTGGTATCCTTGCCAATAAGTGAGGTTGTTCATTCCATATACGTTTCATTGCCATTTTTTTCTCATTGGCCCTTTCATTCCAGGATCATTCAATGTAATTTAAATTCTTCATATCCCATGTCTTGGTTTTTCCTCTCCATTTATTTTTCACTAGGGGCCCAGTGCATGAATTTGCAGACCTTGAAAGGAACTATGGGCCGAGAGGCTGTGGTAGGCACAGGGGCAGGTCTAGGCCCATCCTCCGTTCCCCTGCCTGGCCCCTCCCACTGCGGCCCCCAGTCGCTGTCAGCCAGCAGCCCGCTCCCACAGCTGTTCCCACGTGCTGATGGTGTGGAGCAATTGGGGTCAGCACCAGCAGCGGGTGTGAGTAGGTCTGGCACTGTCAGCAGGTGCGAGCTGCGGCTGCTGCCGACTGCTCCTCAGGAGTAGGGGGAGGTGGAGAAGCCCTCAGGGGTGATGGGGGCGGCAGCCACCACTCGCACCCACTGATGATGCCGAATGATCAGGACTGGCGCCGGACACCAGCAGCGGGTGCAAGCGGTGGCTCCAGCGCTGGCTGCGGGTGTGAGCAGGGCCGGTGCCAGCAGCAGGTGCGAGCACCGGGTGGGACCGTGGTGTGCAGGAGCAAAGACTTTTCAGTAACCGCCAGAGGCTCGCCACGATGACAGCCACCGGCACCCCACCTTGGTCTGGTGCCCCCGCTCACCTGCTCCACCATCCCGCTGCGGCCAACGCCCACCATGTTCCGCACATGCTCCCTGGTGGTCAGCGCACGTCAAAGCGACCGGTTGCTGGGTTGTTCAGTTGTTCCGGTTGTTCCACCATTCGGTCTATTTGTATATTAGCCTTTTATTATATAGGATTCTTCCATTCAACAAACATTTTTTATAAATGCCATTATACATAATGCTAGATGCTAGGGGAATTATGGGAGCAAGATAGGAACAATATTTTGGATACAACAACAAAACAACCACCCCAAAACATGGTTACAGGCCCTCTTCTTACTGTATATATAACACGTTTGGTTTGTATGCAAAGTATAGAGATTATGCAGCTGGAAAACTTGCAGCAATTCGTATCCAAGAATAAGCAGAGAGATGAATATACGGCTTGCAGCAAGAGTGTTGATTTGAGTAATCTGATTTGGGCTCTTTTCAGTGACTTTGAAAACCCTAGAGAGTCTGCAAGTAGAACTGTTGATTTAACAAAAAACAAACCATTCAGGGAATGTCCCATATGTGGAATAATGTTTTCTTTCTTCTTTCTTTCAGATGTACTTAACTTCTACTTCATTTTCACCTACTGTGTAAGCACACAGAAAAACATGAAACACACACATGCAATCGGTAAACCTGAAGTGAAAACACTGTTGACTCATTTTTGCTGGGTAAGGGAGGGAAATTGGGAGGGGGGAATGGATTTATTTTAAGTTGTAACAATTTTGTATTCACACTAGATTGTCAAGTATATCTTCATTGATGTCACATATTTCCAAACTGCCTTCTAGATTTATTGGTACATCTCTTAACTAAGAAGTTAAGTAGTTTAAATAAGGATTTAGATTTTGATCCTGATCTCACAGATACTATTTACCTAACCACATAAATTAAAAATTATATAAATAAAAGACCACTAAAGCTGAGCACATATATGATTTTAAAAGTAAAAAGAAGGTGATATTCAGCAAAAATAATTTCATCTGTTCTACTTTAAAATACTATTTTACTAATAAAGAATGGCATTATTATATTTTATTTATCAGGATGCTGGCAAATTGAAAGAAAATTGCTCTGCTAGACATAAATAAATAGGTATATAAACAAACAAAACCAATTACTTAGCAGAAAACCTAAAAGTAACAGGAACTTGGCAGGTCTCTAAAATGGAAAACAGCAGACCTACATTTGTATTTTAAATTTTCTTGGCTGTTGACCTTTATAAAAACAGGTAGAAAATATAAGTAGTATATATTTGCAATTATGCCAAGATATAGTATACTTCTGGATAGGAAAAAAAAAAAAAAAACGTTCTAAATCTTTGAATTGAGCTCCAGCATTTCTTAGTGCCTTGAACATAATAGGCCACCAATTAATTGGATCAAATTTTATTTTATCATACAATACCTTTTGAATTTCAAATTATCAAATGTCAGGTACATGGTATTGGGAAATTTATTCTTATGCTTTAATTATCAAATACGAAATAATATTTTAAAAATAAGATTATTCATTGAAGGACATGGCATTATAACTAATATTAGACTCCTAGATGTACTCATAAATATTTCTGTAGGATATTATGATAAATTTCTGCACAGTAAAATAAAATATAATTATCTCACATACATGGGTATGTTTTAAAATACTTATATCTTCTTAAATCTACTTTATCCTTGTCAAAGCACAAACATACTTATAAAAAATAAAGATTATAAGATCATTTAAGATATAAAAGCACTTTATTCTATCTGGTATTAATATTAACGCCTGCCTTTTCCATTTAGTCTCTGATTTATTTGATGTTTTACAATGGATAAGTGTTTCTTCCCAATGGAGATTAGTTATATTAGAAGCAAACACTAAAATTCCAAAGCCTGTGGGTCTTACATCTTTCTACAAATACAGATATGCAAAGAGCAGAGGCTTCCCCTTATCTCTTCATCCACAGCAATTTATACCAAACACATGGTCATATATAACTCTTAGTTTCCTCCAGAGACACAAATGTAATATATGCCATTGCAACACTTCCAATGGGTAAATGTCTTCCTGGATGTGATCACTGACAGGGCGGAATACTGAGTACAAGGTCCAGTCTGGTTTTGTGCTTGTCAATGAAAAAAAATCGTTACAAATATATGTTTAGTTATCTGTACAGCATTTAGGTAATGAAATTGTTCCCCTCTGCAAAGCTCTGCTCGCCCTCATTCTTTCTGGACTGCATTTATAAGACCCAGATGCTGAGTGAGAACAGTTTCTTTCCAGCAACAGCATCTGGTTCCTTGGCAGCCTCTGTTTGCCCTTGTGTTGGCCACGTTGCAGTTGTCTTCAGGCTGCAAAGTGGTTAGCATGCTGATGTGATATCTTATTCGCTTGGATGTCACGCCTTTTAGCTTTCTTATGCTATCCCCCTATGCATATTTTTTTCACACATAATCTTTTATGAATAACATTTATTAGGGGGGAAAACTGATACATGATATGATGTTCAATAGGAAAGTACTGAAAGTATACTTGTCTACATAAGGTGTGCCAGCTGGATGATGACACTAATCTAGTATTTGTCTTTCTGTAGTTTAAGAAAAAAATGTGATTTGCCTTGTTTCTTGTCCCTCTCTTTATTTTACAGTATTGACATTGTCTCCCATTCCCATCCCTTTACCCCTTCGGCCTAACCCCTATTCAACCCCCTTATGTCTTCACCACCCTGTTGTCCATGTCCATGGGCTATGCATATCCTATATAATAAAAGCCTAATATGCTCAGTGTTTGGTTGTCTGGCCGGCTGTTCAACCAATCAAAGCATAATATGCTAATGATATGCTAAGGTTGCTCAACTGCTTGTTATGACATGCACTGACCACCAGGGGGAAGACACACCGACCTGTAAGTTAGCTTGCTACTGGGATCCGGCAATCAGGACTGAGTGAGATGGACCAGACACACCCTGGAGCCCTCCCACAGTCCCTCCCTGGCTGACCAACCTCCCGCATCCCTCCCCTGCCCCAATCGTACACTGGTGGGTCCCTCGCCCTGGCCTGTGTCCTCTCGCAATCCGGGACACCTCGGGGGATGTCAGAGAGCTGGTTTTGGCCCAATCCCACAGGCCAGGCCAAGGGACTCCACTGGTGCACAAATTAATGCACTGGGTCTCTAGTAAGTATATAAGTTCTTTGGTTTATCTCTCCTCATTCCCCCACCCTCTCTTTACTAAATATGTGTAATATTGACCCTTTATATTTTCTTTGGTGAATTTTATAAAAATGATAATGATGATAATAATAATAACTATCATGTATAGAACATGTTGATAAAAGCCAGGCATTATGCTAAGTTCTCACAACATTTTACCATGTTTATCAACTTCTTCAAATAAAAACTGGGGGGAAAATTTAAAAATCTGTAATATCTTATCAGGAAGGAAGATGATCGTTATAGGAAACATTGTAGGAATTACCCCTAGAGCTGGGGTTTGATGACTTTTAAATGCTTTCAATGTGACAATTACACTAGTCCACATCTTGATGCCAGCCTACCTTCCTCACCTTATTGCCAACACCCCCATGTGTCCTTGGCATTCCTCTCATGAAAACAATCATGCCCAAGCTTTTCAGCTGCCATTTTCCTAATCAGCCTTCCCCTCACCACTCTCTCACTCTATTTGCATTCCTCTAAAAACTATCTCACTCCTGAACTTCAGGTAAAACAGAGGGGTTGCTGCACATGAGGACAGTGTGGAAACTGTCTCCACAGGCTTACGATGGGATAATGACAGTAATAATACAATCCGATATTCAGCATTTACTGCATGTCGATGTCTTTAGAGAACTTTACATGTACTAACTCACTCCATCCTCACAACACCCTGTGGAACGGAGATTACTGTGAGCCACAATTCATAAATGAGTATAAAGAGACATGGAATGGTTAGGTCACTGCCCATGAGTCACAGGCACCAGGCATCCAGAGCTCACCCTCGAAATATCGGCACCATGTCACCTCTCTCCGGTTCCCTAGTCCCTAGAAGTGCTTACACCCTGGCAGTAGGTAATAATAAGAAGCTACTTTGTTTTTGTTTTTACATCATCAATTCTCAATAGGAAACATGTGGGATTTCTTTCATGTACTATATATTTTTTAAGCACCACAGTTTCTCTAATAGTGTGTTTTTAATATTTTCAGGTGATGGAAAATCTACCAAACAGAAGTAGAATTTTTTCCCCTTTCCTCCCTATATATTATTGATAAATGAAGATACGAAAGAGAAATAATTCTACTTCTTTTGGTATATATTTACATTTTGTAAATGATTTTTTTCTTGAAGAAGCTATTGAATATTATTTATGCTATTGCATTCCAGATAAAAGACTCTATATCTGTGTGTACAGCAACATCTAAAATATAAACAATGTTTTCCAGAAACCATTTTAAGGTGTATCTGCATATGTAGCAAAAAAGTAAAAAGAGTTATGTTAAACTAAAAGTAGGAAGAAATTAAAATGGAAACCATTTTGCCACTAGTAATATGATTTAAAAGAAAAAGAAGTGTCAGATAAACATGGAACTGAGACCATGCTTACTAACTGTAACCTGACATACTGAGGGAGAATCCAAGCCACAAAGTGTGAAAATGGAAATAATGATGACGTAAATGTTTGTCATGAGTAAATAAATTATATAATGTAAAATTCAAAGTTTCCACATGACAACCAGAATAGAAGACCACACAGTTGAATTTCAAAGAAGTGAGATTTTTTTTCCGAGTGTGTGGTAGAAACAATGAAGAAATAGATGTGCAGATCAGGCCAACTGCTCAATGTTGGGGGAGAGGGGAGGGGTCCACCTCTACTTGAAATATATTTATACACCTTAAATTTCTCCTTTTCAGTCAACATAAGTATCACTATTGTTCTTTCCTAAATATTTAATTTTAAGACACATCTTTTTACCTTAAATTAGGTTAATTTTAATGACACTGTGACAAAGAGGAGACATAACACATATCCATATGACAAGAAACAACATTTTCAAAAGATGGTCAAGAACTGAGAAAAGGAAAAATTCCTTGTGATACCTACAAAATGTCTGAGTTATGTAAGAGCTATGTTGCAAAAGCTATTAAATGTTATTTATGCCATTGCACTCCAGATAAATATTATTTTGCTATGCCAGTTGCTTTATTTACTAAAAAGTAAGCCAAATCAACATTTCCTTTTGAAATATTAAAGTAATTGAGCATTTTTTCTTGGATGGAGTCTACTAAATAATTGCTTCACATATCCAATTAATTTTGAATAGCTTTCAGAGCCTTACTTTCATGAGTTGTCTTAAATCTCAAAAAAGTGAATACCAATGACAACTGGCAAAACATATTTACAATACTTGACACAGAGCTAATAACTTCAGTTTATAAAAAACCCATACAAATTTAAAAAGAAAGGATGATTTAATCAATACAAAGATCGACCAAGGATAGAAACGTATAGTTCACCCACAAACACAAACACACACACACAGAGCCCATAAATTTATGAAATACTACTTATATTTATACAGTTTGTGTATAAAATTTATAAATAAATGTAAATATTTAATTATTCATTACATTATACTATTATTAAGAATAGCAAAACAAAACAATGGAACTACCTAAGGGTATTTCCTGGATGCTTAGTTAAATAAGTGATTAAATTCTATATAATGGAATATTCTGCAAATATTAGAATGAGAACTGATATGGAAAAATCTCTAAAATGCAATAAGTAAAAAATGCAAATATCTAAGAAATATCATTGTGTGTTCACTTCTGTGCTTAGAAAAAACATAGATGAAACATGCACCTATCCATACATATACAAACTAGGGTATGTAAACATGCTTTCATAGAAGCCATCATAATATCTAATCTGTTATTTGAACACTTTTTTTTCTAAAGAGAGTTTTGAAAACTCTAAGTGTTATTAGGAGTTAAAAAGCATCGAACAGACTGTCAAACTACAGTGGGAACGCTGGCGAGGGTTGTGGGGAGGAAGTAAGAGATCAACCAAAGGACTTTTATGCATGCATATAAGCATAACCAATGGACACAAGACACTGTGGCGGGCAGGGTGAGGGCATATGCGGCGGGGGGGAAGGGGGTAGGGGAGGTCAAGGGGTAGGTCAATGAGGAAAAAAAAAGAAACATATGTACTACTATTTGTAATACTTTAAACAATAAAATAAAAATAAAAGCAAATAAAATAAAGAAATTCTGACAAAAAAAAAAGGTCTGGCTCTTTCAACACGAGGTTTTTATTCAGCTAAATTGTGTTTACATGATACTGTATTATAAATAAAAAGATAGTTAGCAGTTATCATTAACTGTCCATGTCCTCTAAAAATTTGTATGTTTAAATCCTACCCCAAATATGATGATATTAGAACATGGGACCTTTGAGAGGTGGTTAGGTCATGAGGATAAACCCTCATGAGTGGGCTAGTGCCCTTATGAAAAGACCTGAGAGCCCCCTTGCTCCTTGGGCCATGTGAGGACATCATGGTTATACAGCTATCCTTGAATTTGGACGTGGACCTGCAGCAGAACTGAATCTATGGGCTACTTGATCCTGAACCTTCCATTCTCCAAAAACTGTGAGAAATAAACTTATATTGTTTCTAAGAGCCACCCATCTATGGTATTCTGTTATTGCAGTATGAATGGACTAAGAGAGCAATACAAAGAGATACAAGATCTCTAGATCCAGGCAAAATTTTCTAAGTTGGGAACTTAGGGACACAAGCAAAATGTGGCATCAACTAGCTAGAGGCTTGGAGTAATAAGCAATGTCTAGGCTTCGGTTTATTTAATTTTTCACTATAATTGAAGCTGATTAATGGTAATTCTTATAGTAATCACTGTGAGCTGGTTTAGTTCAACAAATAAGAGGGATTTGGACCACCCTTGAAAGTGAATAGGTTTGAGGCAGACAAAGATAAGACAGAGAATGATCTCAGTACAAGGATGAATTTTTATACAAGTTCAGAGTCAGTAATTTTGAAGGCATACTTTATGAATAGAGGTGTTATATATAAGAGGCTTTGGAGGGAGATAAGTTTGAACAGTGAAATGGAGGTAGACTAAGGTAGAGCTGTATTCCAAATTGACCTTATAATAGTAATATTATTGAACTTTTCAAATGACAGACATATTAAATATTACTAAATTAAACTCTTCATTAATGAACAGCAGAAAAAGAGGTTAAATAATGTACAGATTTATCACATTATAAGTATTTTTTAATCTGAGAAATTATCATCACAAGTGCTAAGACTATCTTATTCAGCATTATATCTCCAGTCCAACTTTAGCATAATGCTTGTAGAAAGAGGTTACTAATTGATTGTTGTTACTAATTTATTGTTGAATTAATTCCTTCATGCAACAACTATGTATTGAATGCCTTCTATGTGCCACCTTCTCTTCTAGGATCTAGAGATAATACTCTAAGCAAAGCACACAAAGTCTGTGCTATATAGAGATTATATTCTAGAAAGGAGGGTAAGAAAAAAATAAAGAAATATAATTACAGTGAAGATTCTTGAGAATGGCTTGGGGGAAATTAAAAGGAGAGAGAGAGAGAGAGAGAGAGAGAGAGAGATCCTGTGGGCAGACTCAATTTTTTATTTTTCATTAAGTGATCAAGCAAACCCTAACTGATAAGGTTACATTAGACAAAAGAACTAAAAGTAAGTGAAAAACACTGGAGTAAGAATGATCCAGGCAGAAGAAATGGCAAAAGCTGAGGCTGGAGTATATTTGGCATGTTCAAGGAACAAGCTGCTGTAACTGGAGTCCAGTGAATGAGAAGCAGAAGAGTAAAACAAGTTCATAGAATTTCTGTGAGGCCAGATCATGCAGAACTTGGGAGGCCACTATAAAGACTGGATCTTGAAATATTTATCTAAGGTCATAGAAACAGCTAGTGGAAAACCAGCACACTTGATTTTCTGTGTTATCATTACATTAAGACAATCACACAAATAAATAGTAATATGATAAAAATAACATTTTAGAAATGTTTGTCAGATTCTTAAATATTTTTGGAAATGCTGATTATAGTGGTAAGTTTCAGATTTCAGCTGTTCTCTTTCTTTTCTCAAGAATGAACCATTTCTCTACCCATCTCTTGCCTGGGCCCCTACCATCCATTCCCTGGAAGAATCCCAGTTTAGGCTTGCCTCCAGTATGAGTTAACTTCTTAGTTCTTAATCCCCCAAACCATGAGGGAAAGAATTGCTTCAAGGAAGTATAAATGAATCCCTTGGATATGATATTAATATTTGGGTTTCCATTAAAATATTTAAAAACTACTCAATTTTAATACAAGAAAAATATTCATGTAAGTTTTGATTTTTGGAAGAAAGACAAAAACAAAGTAAAAATTATGTCTAGATTTTAAGACAACAGAGTATGCACATTTTTTTTCAAGGCTCTGTAGTTTTCATGACCAGTTTAGTAATCATGCAAAGTACTTAGTTAGAAGAAATGATTATTATATCATCATAAGGATGTTAATAATACAAACAGCAAATTATAGCAATCTCTGTAATTATATGTATAATCCCTATTAAAAATTTACATGCCTTGGTCTCATTATGCTCTGAATAAAAACTCTTTTCCTACTATCAAAAGAAAATGCATTCAAAGCTAAAATTAGTCTTACCAAATTAAACATACATACTTAGAATATCCCATAACCTACAAGCTATATTTCACATTCAATATGCTTCACCATTTAGGTGCACTATAAGAGAAACAATTCAGCTGCCACAAGAAAAACAGATGGTGAAAGGTACCTGCTGACCAAACAGGAGCAGCAGGGTGGAATGAGGGTGGGTCAGCTCATCTGGAAACGATGCTCGCAATTGTCTTTACACACATCAACTGTTTCTGATACCACTGTATGTCATGCAGTGCCAAGGGGCTGCATGGCTTTGCTTGAAACATTTAACATAAAACTGCTGAAATATAATTTTAGCCTCACATTCTGAAATGAGTTGCTAAATCCCCACAATAAGAAATTAATGTTGCCAGCATTATATTATTTTAATTAAGCATGCCTCCCTTCTGCAAAGATACAGGAACATTGTTGGATATATTTCCAATTTGTCTACTAATTTATAAAAGTAAAATGATACTACATTATTGTTATAAAGTTAATCAAGACTTTAATGGGACAGTTATGTTACTACCAAGGATTTTTTATTATTTTTTCTTTACTATAATGTATGTGTTCAATGAGCTGATTATGCAGTGTGACAATGATTTCACTAATTACAAAGTTATTACTGTATCTCTAATGGGAAGAAATTTCAGCTTTCTAAGTTGCAGATTTAAACATAGAGTTCTAATTCCTAGGGAAAATTAGCAAACAAAAAATATTTTAAAAAGCCATTAGAAATATTAATTATATTATATATCTATATCAATATGCCATTTTGTTCTGTCTTTTTTGTCACACAATGTAAATTTTGCTTTGCAAATATAATGATTTCCAGTGATTTATGCAATTATAACTGTAAAGAAGCAGTTGCCTATAAAATATAACAATTAGAATTATGCTGCTTTAGCTAAAATATATATAAGCCATCTAAGAGAAAACATGGAAAATGTATTGTGTCTGTATTTCAGCAATACATAGAAATTCCAATTAAATTAGAAAAATTTGACAAGCTTCATATTTTAGTGTTTGAATTTTACATGCCATATATTTCATAAAATAGCTAGAAAATGCATTTTTTTCTAGAAAATCTTATTAAAGAAAAAGGCATTTGACAAGAGATTGTGGTGTGTGGGATTTTTGTTATATTTAGTGATCTAAGTGTTCACAAATCACAGCAACTTACGATAGTTCCAGTATAATGACAAAGGTCTGTTATGCAATTATGAGTTTGTTGTCACTGACATACACAACTGGCACCATAGCAATGACAAAGTGCTTTGTCCATAGTAGCTGTCCACATTACAGCAGGGTATTAATGTGCAATTGGAGAAGTATCCGAATGCTTAAAATGTATCTGCCCCAACCTATCTTGATACCTAAAATACTGAACTTTGAAGTCAATCTATAGGTTTTGATAATCACCACAGAAAAGTCTGTTGTAAACAAATGAGAAGTCAAAATCTAAATAAGTAGAGCCTTGGAATAAATCTTGTAATTCAGAATATCTCTCTAAATTCCATTTTAAAATCTCAGAAAATTACCAGAAATAATAATAACTTATACTAATTACCAGAGTTCAATTGTTTAAAATCAAGTAAAAATTAAAAAAAAAAAAAAAAAGAGTGAAAAAGTAGAAAAGGAGGAGGTGGTGGTCTGGAAAATACAAAAATATACTTTAATATAAAAACTTTGAGGTCACGCAATTCATGAAATTCATTTCCCTATAGTAACAAAGATGTCATAAATTTGCTAAAATTTATTAATGAAGATTTAGTAGTTAAAAATAAACAAAATGTGATTGAAAGACAATTATAAAAATAATCGGTTAATTTAAAACAAACAAAAAAATATACATGCTGATGCAATATTTGTTTCAAATTCGATATATATTATTTTTCATCTCACTATCCTAATCAAACTTAAAATGCAATTACCAAATGCAGGCTTTTGGTCCTGTTTTATTTACAAACTGGAATTTGGAAGATATAATCAATAAATATATTTTGAATGATAACTCTTATTTCAAGCATGATACTCAATGTAATACTGAAAAATAAAATGCATAAATCACACAATACTCTTCCTGTGAATGTATTATTAACTGTTCTATTATATTGTTGTATGATGATATGTACCTTAGATAAACTGTGCACTATATTCATTTATATTATTATATAGCTATTGCTATAGAAAGTTCTAAGTATATATTTTACAATAGATTTGTAAGTCTGTTATACCACCAAGTTCTAAGTCTGTATTATAAACTATTTGCTGTCTGGTGTCCTGATTCTCCCACAAATGGTCATGATTTGAATTACTGCTGAAGCAGTATATCAGCACAGTATTTTGTCTTTGCTTAAGAAAGACACAGTATTTATTACTTTTTAAAAATTAGGCATAAGGTATTATCCATGTGCATGGCACTAATTTTATGATATTATATCTAAGTCTCAAAATATTAAGTAAGAGAAATAACTAAGAAATTATTCTCCAAAAGGTGATCATTTTTGGTATATTACCACTACCATTTTCATGGATACATTATTTAGATCCTCCTTATCATTAATTTTCTTTATGTACTTGTTGTTTCCATGTCTTTACATGGTGAGATAATATGCCTGTAATACTTTTGTGATCATGCCTACTTACTTTTTCATTTTTATATTTGTGTATTGTTTTGTTGTTGTTATTATCACCTGAGCTGAGATATTTTTCCTATTAATTTTTAGAGAGAGGGAAAGAGAGGGGAAGGAGGGAGAGAGAGGTCTTACAACCCAAATAAGTGCCCCATGACTGGGAATCTAACCTTTGACACTTCAGTGCACAGGCCAATGTTCTAACCATCTAGACACACTGGCCAGAGTGATATTTGTGTATCTTGATGTATGTTATTTGCACAAATATAATTGAGACAGTTTTATCCCCATTGAGAACGATACTCTTTGTTTTAGAAAAGCTTATCTTTGTTTTGTTTTCAAATTCACTTTTGGTTTTAGTTTTATTATGATCCTAATACTAGTGTTGAATACAAAACATGCATGGAATATCTTTAAAAAATTATTAGGTAGTAATTTAGATTATAAATCAATGCAACAAAATTAAAAGTCATAATAAATATTAGAAGCAAGTAAAAACTTTATTACTTGGAAAAAAATCAAGAAAAATTCTAGAAGAAAAAAATATCAAAGCCTAAAGAAAAGAATATTTAACAAATAATCAATTATATCTTTGTATATTAACACATCAAGTAAGCAAAATAGTGTTCAGAAGAAAAATTATAATAATTTGGAAGCTATAAAAATATTTTTACAAAACTCTTACAGTTATAAAAGTTTGGAGTTCTATCTAACTTCAAATATAAATTTTAAATACTAGAAAAGGCACTATTTAAATTTAAAAAATAAAGACTTCTGTGTATTATTTTAAATTCATTTCATTGTCACGTGTCTATAAAATAATTTTGTAGGTGATCTCAGCAAGATGGTATTGTAAGAGATACCAGCCTCCATCCCTCATAAAAAACAATAATTAGACATCCATCTACACATGAAAATAGCCCTTGGAGGGCTCAAGAGTCCATCTAGGACCTGGATTGACACAGTAGAGAATAAAACAGAACCACCTCACACAAAGGACTATTGTGGAAACTGGATAGCTGAGGTGTCTGAAGATAGCCACAAACAAGGAAAAACATCCAGGAATACCAAGAACAGCCCTGCAGCCAGTGCCACCATGGTCCCCGGTAGCCTGCTGTGTGGAGCACCCTGGCAGCCTTTACCTCTGAGGACCTCAACAGTCTCCACAGCCCATGGCAGCCTTGGAGTCCCCACAGCTTTCACAGTGGAGAACCCCATAGTGTTCATTTACATGAACCCCATCAGCTTACTCCACAGAGGATGCCAACAGATTTTACCACTGAGATAATCAATGGTCATGACCACTACCCCCAAAGAGGAAAACATTGCTGTACCACACCCGTCCTCTATAGAAGAAGCCGATGTTATGGCATGCAAGCGCTCGGACTGCCACGCCCCACCAACCCTGTGCATACTCAGGTCCCAGTTTTATGGCCACTTCAAGAACTCCCATACTTGAGACTCCAGAGACACTGGCCCAAGAAACAGAAAATTTATTAGCACCCATACTCCAGGCCCTGGCTTTATGGCTGCTCTGTGAATGCCTACACCTAAACATCAGAGCCATTGCCAGAGTGGGAGAGCACACACCCTGGACCCTGAAGCAACTATAGCTCTATGTGTGACTGTATTCTGAACCCCAGCTTCATGGCTGTTCCAAGGGCATTCACACAGCACACATCAATTTGTGGCCACTGCATAAGTGCCTGTGCATCAGACACTGGTACCACCACCACTGAGAGTATACCTGCAAGTTGGACCCAGCTCCAAGAGGGAGCCCCTCAGTCATGACTGCTTCTGTAGGAAAAATCAAAACAAAAAACAAACAAACAAACAGAAACATCAGGAGAGCTCCAGAAGCCTTTGCTACTGAAGTCCTAATAACTCTGAGCTCAAGTGATTTAGCTGTACAGCTGATATTGCTGTCTGCTCCCAGAGTCAGAACTTCCATATCCCACCCAGCTGATATCTCATACTCACCTGTATGTAAAGGTCTTTTTCCCACAGAGATCAGTATGTAAAATTTGAACAGGTGACTGGTGCATCAGATGTACAAGACATGAAAGCTACAAAAAAAAACACCTCACACAAACAAAAACAAAAACAAGAAAAATTAAGGAAACATGATATTATCAAAAGAACACAACTTTCTAGTAACTGGCCTCAAAGAAATGGAAATCTATGAATTTCTGAGCAGAGTAACAAAATAATTATTTTAAGGAACAAAACATGAACAAAATGAGAATTTCAACAAATAAATAAAAAATTATTAAAAAAAAAAAATTCTGGAGCTAAAGTATATAAGTAGTGAAGAGAAAAATGCAATAGGGGACATCAACATCAAGACTTATCAAACTAAAAAAAGAATCTACAAACTCAAAGAAAGGTCATTTGAAAATACCCAGTAAGAAGAACAAAGAAAAAAAAAAAGATTGAAACAGAGTTGGTTACTAGCAAATAAGCAATATGTGCATTATGGGAGTTCCAAAAGATGAATAGAGAAAGGAGTAGAAAGCATATTTAAAGAAATAATGGCTGAAAATTCCTCAAATATGAACAGTCAGTTACATGAAACTCATATATCTCCAAAGAGATTCAACACAAAGATGGTTTCAAGACGTATTATAATAAAACTAATGGCCCGGTGCATGAAATTCGTGCATGGGGGGGAGGTTCCCTCAGCCCAGCCTGCACCCTCTCCAATCGGGGACCCTTTGGGGGAGGTCCGACTGCCGGTTTAGGCCTGATCTGGGGATCAGGCCTAAACCGGCAGTCGGACATCCCTCTCGCAATCTGGGACTGCTGGCTCCTAACCTCTCACCTGCCTGCCTGCCTGATCACCCCTAACTGCCTTTGCCTGCCTGCCTGATTGCCCCTAACCCCTATGCCTGCCTGCCTGATCGCCCCTAACTGCCCTCCCCTGCTGGCCTTATCTCGCCCACAACTGCCTCTGCCTGCCTGATCACCCCGAGCTGCCCTCCCCTGCCGGCCTGATCTCGACCCCAATGGCCCTCCCCTGCCAGCCTGATCTCTCCCCCACATTCCCACCCCTGCCAGCCTGGTTGCCCCTAACTGCCCTCCCCTGCTGACCTGATATCGCCCCCAACGGCCCTCCCCTGCCAGCCTGATCTCAGCCCTATCTGCTATCCCCTGCTGGCCTGATCACTGCTAACTGCCTCTGCCTGCCTGATTGCCCCTACCTGCCCTCTCCTGCCTGCCAGATCTCGCCCCCAACTGCCCTCCCCTGCCTGCCTGATCTCACCCCCAACTGCCCTCCCCTGCCTGCCTGATTGCCCCTAACTGCCTCTGCCTTAGCCTCTACCACCATGGCTTTGTCCAGAACGAAGTCGACATCCAGAAGATGGCCAGTCGACCCATTCTAATTAGCATATTACCCTTCATTAGTATAGACAGATTATATAGGATAGGATTGCTTAATGGGGGGGGGGAGGAGGGGAGGAAGCCTTTTTCAGCAGGAGGAGATGCTCTTGACAGACAAAAACATAATCCCTATATCTGGACTGATAGTCAGCCATATGCACTATACTGCCAAACTGGTCATTAAAAAATTGAACTGCTTTCTTACACCTTACACCAAACAACTGTTGCCCTTAAAACTCCTCTTCAGCCCCCACCTTAGGTTCTGCCTTCGCAGTTCACCCAGATTAGGTTCTGATTGGTTAGTTTCTATGCCAGTCAGTGTCAGAAGCTCTGCCTCCTAGGCAGCCATTAGCTCCTCATAGTACACCCAGATTTGGTTCTGATTGGTCGGTTCCTATGCCAGTCAGTATCTCTGGGCCTATCTCTGGGCCTGATCAGAGAGGCAGTGCTGATCAGCAGTCCCAAGGAGGCCCAGAGAGAAAGAGAGGTGTGGCTGCTGGCGAAGCCCATAGAGAAAGAGAACCAAGAGCTGAACAACAGCTGCCATGGAGCCTGCAGATCAGACCCTGCCTCTGTCTCTGGGCCTCTCTCTGGGCCTGATCCACAGCCCCCTCAGCAGTCAGTGCTGTGTCACTGTGCCTACAGCAGCGGCAGTCAGTGCTGGATTGCTGCAATGCAGTACTGACTGCAGGACTGATTTCCAGTGTTCAGTTGAGCCTCCGGTCATTACGGACCCTGGGTTTTTATATATTAGAATTGTCAAAAATCAAAGACAAAATGAATTTTGAAAGCATCATGAGAAAACAAAGTCATGACATACAGGGAACTTCTATGAGAAAAACAGTGGATTTTTCATCATTATAAAAAAAATTACAGACATATATTTCATAAAGATAGTTGCAAAAACCCTCAACAGAACATTAGCAAACTTACTTCAATAGTACATTAAAGTGATCATACACCATGATCAAGTTGAACTTACCACTGTGATGCAAGCCTGGCTTAACATATGTAAATAAATAAATATGATACACTGCTTTAACAAAATGAAGAATAAAAAATCATATTATTGTCTCAATGGATACAGTAAAAGAACATTTGACAAAATTCAACATCCCCTCATGATAAATACTCTCAACAAAATAGGTATAGAAGGAATGTACCTCCACATTAAAAAGGCCATTTATTACAAGTTTATAGCTATCATACTCAATAATAAAAAGGATAAAACATTTCCTTTAAGATGAGGAACAAGACAGAGGGCCTGCTTTTACCACTTCTATTCATCATAGTATTGGAATGCCTATCCAGGGGAGTTAGGCAAGAAAATGGCATGAAAGTCATCTTAAATGAAAGGAAGAAATAAAATTGTCCATTTTCAGATGACTTGATCCTAAATAGAAAAAATCGTAAATACTACACCAAAGTACTCTTAAAACTAGTTCAGTAAGACTGCAGATATAAAAATCAACATACAAAAAAATGAGTTGCATTTCCCTAAACTAACAACAAACTATGTGATAAAGAATAAAATATTTAGGAATAAATTTAACAATAAAGGTGAAAGATGTGTACACTAAAAACTACATAACATTGATTAAACAAATTGAAGAACACACAAATAAGTGGAAAGATGTCTCATGGATTGAAAGAATTAATATTGTTAAAATGCCTATTCTACCCAAAGTGATCCACAGATTCAAAGTAATTCTTGTTAAATTCCAATGACAATTTTATAGGAAATGCACAAAAAAATATGAAACTATAAAACTCCCAGAAAAACAAACAAATAGAGGAAAAACTCCTAGATACTAGTCTTCGCAATGATTGTTATTAATGACACCAATCTGGACACCAGTCTTAGCCCCCAAACCACAGACAACAAAGGAAACATAAACAAATGAGACTATATCAAACAGAAATAATCAACAAAATGAAAAGGCAACTTACAGAATTAAAGAAAATATTTGTAAATCATATATCTTTTGAGGTTAATATCCAAAATAAATATGAAATTCAAGTCAACCAAATGAAAAAAAAATGCATAAAAGACCTAGAAATACATTTCAACAAAGAAGACACAGAAATAGCCAACAAGTATTTAAAGGGATAACCAACACCACTAATTATCAGTAAAATGAAAATCAAAACCACATGAGATATCACCTCACATCTGTTAGAATGACTATTATCAAAAAGTCAAAAGATAGTAAGTTTTGGCTGGAATGTGGACAAAAGAGAAACCTTTGCACTGTTGATAGGAATGTAATTTAGTACAGCCATTATGAAAAACATTATGGAGGTTCCTGACAAAATAAAAAATAAAACTACTATATGATCAGCAATCACACTTCTGGATATATATCCAAAGAAAATGATATCACTATCTAGAAGAGGTATCTACATACCCATGTTCATTGCAGTATTATTCACAGTAGTCAAGATATGGAAACAACTTATATGCCCATTAATAGATGAATAATTTTTTAAAATGTGAGATATAAATAGGTAGATAATAGAACATTATTATAGACTAGAGGCCTGATGCATGAAAATTCATGCACTGGAGGGGGGTCCTTCAGCCTGACCTGGCCCCTCTCAGTCCAGGAGCCCTCAGGGGCAGGAGGCGACCCAGTGATCATGGGAAGGCGATGCCCTATCACACCTCTGCTGCCACTGCCAGCAGTGCAAGCCTTGGACAGCCCTGGTTACCTGAGCCTTGGGTGGCCCTGGGCAGCTGGGCAGCCACCATCTGAGGCTTGCCTGCACCTCATGCCAGCCCTGGGTGGCTGGGGGGCTGAGGAGACTGGGGGACTCTGGAGGCAGACACCCCAGCGGGGCTGAGGGGACTGGGTGCTGCCATCTTGTGGCTGTGGGCACCACCACCTTTGAGGGCAGGGCAGTCAATCAGCATATTCCCTCCTTATTGGCTGTGGGCACTGCCATCTTTGAGGGTGGGGCAGTCAATTAGCATATCCCCTCCTTATTGGCTGTGGGTGCCACCATTTTTGTGATGATGTGAGGGTCAGTTAGCATATTCCCTCTTTATTAGATAGGATAGCATGCATAACAGAGTATCTATAGGATACATATAATGGGATCTGACATATATATGAATATTATTCAACTTTTAAAAAGAAGGCAATTCTACATTTACAACATCATGATAATGAACCTGAATACCATTTTGCAAAGTGAAATAAGCTAGTCACAGAAAGACAAGTATTGCATGATCTCACTTACATGTACAACTTGAAAAAAAACCACATATGTCCAACTCATAATAATAGATCATAAAATGGTGGTTACTAGGGGCTGGAGTTTGAGGGTAAGGTATTGGTCATTGCAAACAAACTTTAGTTACATGACAAATAAGTTTTAAAGATCTAATGAACAGCATGGTGAATATAGGTTATATAATGTGTTGTATATTTGAAATATGCTAAGGAAGTAAATCTCAAGTATTTTCAACACCAAAAGTGGGGGGGAGGGACTGTAAGGTGATGGATTATTAATTAACTTTATTTTAGTAACCATTTCACAATACATATCAAAACATGACATTGTATAGTCTAAATATATACAATTTTTATTTGTAAAGAAAAATCAATGAAAAAGTGGGTTTATGTTGGAAATAGTAGAGAGTGATAGGTAATATCAATGAGTAAAACTGTGAGCTTGATATATGTCCTATTTGTGGTTTTTCCAATATAATAAAGATCAAATTTAAAATAAAAAACAAATATTCAGATGACAATATATGTGTTCTATGGGAAATACATGTATCTGTTGATAGTTTTATATATAACTAAATGAACACACACCATCACAACTTTTAGAACATACTAATGCTTATAACTTTTAACCTATTAATTTCATTTATTGGGATTATATATACATGTTGATTGTCAATTTTTCTTAAATAATAAAAAATTAAAATCCATGTGATTTTCCAAAAATTATTAATACATTAATTCTACTAGTTATAAAACTAATTGTGTTAAAATTATATAATGTAGTATTTATAATATAATATAAATGGAGAAATTATAAGCCATCCATAACAACATTACAATATAAATTGTTAATAAACTTGACAATTTCATAAAAATAAATTAACAAGAAACAGGATTAAAATACTATAGGGGGATGAGCATGAAAATAAAAGATGGGTTCAGTATTAATTTTTTAAAATATGTTTTTATTGATTTCAAAGAGGAAGGGAGAGGAAGAGAGAGATAGAAACATCAGTGATGAGAGAGAATCACTGATAGGCTGCCTCCTGCACACCCCCAACTGGGGATGCACCCAGCAACCCAGGTATGTGCCTTTGACTGGAATCAAACCTGGGACCCTTCAGTCCGCAGGCCAATGCTCTATCCACTGAGCCAAACCAGCTAGGATGGTACCTTCTAATTTTAAGGAGTTCCATGTTATTATAATATTATATTTTAATAAAATGAGTACATTTCTAAAAATAAATGGTACTGTATTAGTCCAAGTTCTCCAAGGAAACAGAGAGAGAGATTTTAAAAATGGCTCTCAGAACTATGGCTGACAAATACAAATCTGCAGGTGAGCCATTAGGCTGGAGACCCAGGAGAGCTGATGCTCTAGTTTGAGTCTAAAGGCAGTCCAGGAAGGTCTGACATTGCAGATCAAGTCCAAAGGCAGTTAGCCAGATAATTCTCTCTTGCTTAGGGGAAGCCAGTATTTTTGTTCTCTTCAGGCTTTCAACCAACTGGACAAGGCTCACCCACATCATAAGGGCAATCTGCTTAACTCGAAGTCCATCAATTTAAGTGTTAATCTCATCCAAAACAATCCCAATGAAATACCAAGAATAATGTTTGACCAAATATCTAGGCTTCCTGCCGTCCAGCATAGTAGACCCATAAAGTTAGCCATTACTAGTACTAGTTGGCCAGGAAAACACATCCATCTACCACCTGAATAACAGGGGAGCAGAATTAAAACTTCTCTATGGTGGTCCCCTTGTGAAAGGTCAGAGCTGAGAAGAAAATCAGACCTGTGTAACAATTCCAATATTGAAAAATAAAATATTTGTAGAAACATTTGTCAAGATCTTAAACTGTATCCGAATTCAAGGTGTCTTTTCATGGAGAAGGATGGAGAAGGACAGATGGTCAGAGGAACACATCAGGGTTGTCACAGCAGGGAATCTTTGAAAGGTAGACATTCTTCTGTCACTGGAGAACTAGGATGATGACTCTGAGGAAGGTAAGGGTTGATCTAAGAGCCACCACCAATGCCTGAATTTTCTTTCTTGCTTTTTCAGAGAAGAATCATCTAAAGGGGAAAGTGGTTATGTGATCAGTTTTGGAAAGTCAGAGAATGCTGAATTGAAAGTCTACAGGTTATAAGTGAATATTCTCCTCACCCATTAATGCACAATAATTTTGTATATTATTACTTTCGCTGGCCACATAAGGCCCACTAAATCATTTGATCTGTCCCTGTCAGGGTATTAGGGGTGAATTAATTAAATGATTGACCAAATATAGCAGGCTAATTTTTAAGTTGATAATTTTGTATGGCCCGTGAATGATGTTATAAATATTCAAATAATCCTTGGCAGAAAAAAATGTTCCCTGACCCTGCATTAAAGAATGAAGAAGATTACTGAGTTACAATCAATAAGATGGTGATTCATTTCATACTTTGTTTTTCAACTGTAATGAAAGTCAACCATTAAATTTATTTATACCCAAAATAGTTTTCTTCCTTTTATCTATCTTCTTATGATGGACTAGAGGCCCAGTGCACGAATTCGTGCACCAGTGGGGTCCCTGGGCCTGCCTGCGGGATAGAGCCGAAACGGGTTCTCTGACATCCCCCAAGGAGGTCCCAGTTTGCGAGAGGGTGCAGGCCATGCCAAGCGACCCCACTGGTGAATGATCAGGGCCAGGGAGGGACACGGGAGGTTGGCCAGCTGGGGAGGGCTCCAGGGTGTGTCTGGCCTGTCTTGCTCAGTTCCAATCAGCCACACCCCAGCAGCAAGCTAAGCTACCAGTTGGAGCATCTGCCCCCTGGTGGTCAGTGCACGTCATAGTGAACAGTTGAGCAGCCTTAGCATATCATTAGCATATTACGCTTTGATTGGTTGAACGGCTGACAAGATGATTAGACACTTAGCATATTAGATTTTTGTTATATAAGATACTCTTTATTTTTTTAGAAGTTTTGATTCCCCATAGTTACTCAGATTGTCACAAGTGCCATTTTCTTCTTTCTGTTTTTCTCATTCTCATAGACCACATTGACACTGTGCTATTTTCCCAAAGATGTTATTTTAATGGACATTACACTGGTAAATTTGGCAACAATAAGGCAAACAGCAGAGTTGGGAGAGAAATGGCTGTTTCTATTGCATGTTTTGGCAGAGATACAGACTTCAGATTTACTATCCCCAAATGCCTCATCTGACTCATTTTTATTATTTTTATAACACAGGAAGATGCTTTGGTATCCATAGGCCAAACTTTAACTTTCCATAACCCCTATCCCTAAGGCCTCTATGCTTGAGTTTGTCCTGATCCTTGAAGCTACTGAAAAACTCTTTAGTAAAATTATAATAAAAAAAGGCCTTAAAATACAAGTGGTACACAACAATTGCTTCCTTTCCCTTGCTTCTGCTCCAATCTGTGCTTTAGGGATGCTTTCCTTGCCAGATCCGGTGCCTTTGGAGTGGGTCCCCAAAGGTTTCTGAGCTTTCTATTCCAGCTCTTTGAATAAATGAGACAGTTAGATTTGGCAGCACTTAGTCTTCATCTTCGAAGCCTCAGGGAATGAGAGTACCAGTCTCTTCCTGGTGTTAGCTTTTGAAGTCCTTTGTTTGTTTGGTTTTGTTTAAATATTGAAGATTTGGAATCAGAGGATGTGAGTTTAATTCTTTATACTGTATTTTACTCTATAATTCTAGAAAAATCATTTATATTTTTAAATATATATTTCCTAAACCATATTGAAATATTTCTTCCCTGGTTGGTGTGATGACAAAATAAAATAACACAGGTTGAAATGTTTCAAAAAATGCAATAAAGAACATAAAGTATTGCCAATGTCAATTCCATTATGATTAGAAAATAAAATTAGGTTAGTTTTCCTAAATAAAGAATAATCATTAAATACTTGATTTCTGAATAATTGATTTAATACAAATATACTAGGTGCCCTTTATATGTTTGATGTCATATTTAAAAACAAACCCAAAGGAAATGTAGTCATTAAAGAACCCTGGTTCATGTCACAGGATTTTATATGATATATACATATACTAGAGGCCCAGTGCATGAAATTTGTGCACTGGGGTTGGGGGGGGGTGTCCCTCAGCCTGGCCTGCACCCTCTTGCAGTCCGGGACCCCCTCACTCCTTACCAAGTGCCTGCTCACTGCTCCTTACCACTCGGCTCACTGTTCCTTAGTGCTGCCATGGAGGCAGGAGAGGCTCCCACCACCGCCACTATGCTCACCAGCCGTGAGCCCAGCTTCTGACTAAGCAGCGCTCCGCCTGTAGGAGTGCACTGACCACCCCGGGGGCAGCTCCTGCGTTGAACTTCTGCCCCCTGGTGGTCAGTGTGCATCATAGCAACCAGTCTTCCTCCAGCCATTCCACTGTTGAGTTGATTCGCATATTACGGTTTTATTATATAGGATATGTATATATACTAGTATATTACAAATATATGTGTATATCAATGTATATGTGTGTGTGTGTGTGTGTGTGTGTATGTGAGTTTGTTTTTATATATATAACCACCAGTGATTATATTTCCTAATACAAAAAAAGCTAGATTTGAGTATGTAGCATACTCAAATCTAGCATACTCAAATCCAGAAAGGATAGAGAAAAAAAGCAATGTGTGATTTATTTGTATTTTATGTTTGTGCATACTGAGAGATAATATTGCAAATCAAAGAACACTAAGTGATGAGCAATTTTTCATTCAGAGGAAGAATAAGAAGTATGTGACAAATAATTTTATTATTTATTTATCTTTATTGTTGAAAGTTTTACAGATGTTCTTTCTCCTCCCCACATTGGTCCTATACTCCCCACTCCTGCCCCTCCCCAGGCCTGTTCCACACTATTGTCTCTGTCCATGGAGTATGCTTATATGTATATAAGTTCTTTGGTTAATCTATTCCTGCCCCCACTTCCCTCTAAAGCAGTGGTTCTCAACCTTTCTAATGCCGCGACTCTTTAATACAGTTCCTCATGTTGTGGTGACCCCCAACCATAAAATTATTTTCGTTGCTACTTCATAACTTTAATTTTGCTACTGTTATGAATCATAATGTAAATATCTGTGTTTTCCGATGGTCTTAGACAACCCTGCTTAGCGGTTCTCAACCTGTGGGAATCCACAGGTTGAGAACCGCTGCTCTAAAGAATACTCGGCCTGTTGCATGTTTCCATGTGTCTGGCTCTATTTTGTTTGTCAGTTAATTTTTTTCATTAGATTCCACATATAAGTGAGATAACATGAAAATTGTCTTTCTCTGACTGGCTTATTTAGGTTAGCATAATACTTCACAGGTTCCTACATGTTGTCTCAAAGGGTAAAATATGCTTCTTTTTATAGCTGCATAGTATTCCATCGTGTAAGTATAGCACAGTTTTTTTAACAACTCATCTACTGATTGGCACCTGGGCTGTTTTCAGATCTTAGCTATTATAAATAATGCTACTCTGAACATAGTGGTGCATATATTCTTTCTGATTGGTGTTTCAGGCTTCTTAGGATATATTCTTAGCACTGGGATCACTGGGTCAAATGCCATTTTCATATTTAATTGTTTGAGAAAATGCCATACTCTTTTTCATAGTGACTGTACCAATCTTCATTGCCAACAGCAGTTTACTAGGGTTCTTTTTTTTCCATATCCTCACCAGCACTTGCCATTTGTTGATTTATTGATGGTAGCCATTCAGACATGCATGAGGTGGTACCTCATTGTTGTTTTAATTTGCATCTCTCTGATGCTGAGTGATGTTGAACATTTTTTTTCATATGTGTCCAGGCCATTTGTATGTCCCATTTAGAGAAGGGTCTATTTAAGTACTATGCCTATTTTTTAATTGGATTGTTTGTCTTTCTTTTGTTGAGTTGTATGAGTACTTTATATATTTTGGAAATTAACCACTTGTCAGATGTATCATTGACAAATATGTTTCCCCATATAGTATGTTCTCTTTTCATTTTGATGCTGGTTTATTTTGCTGTGCAGAAGCTTTTTATTTTGATATAGTCCCATTTTTTAACAGTCCCATTTACCATTGCAACAAAAATTAAGATACTTAGGAATAAACTTAACCAAGGAGGTAAAAAAACCTGTATTAGAAAAAGTACAGAACATTGGAAAAAGATATAGAAGAAGATATAAACAGGTTGGAGAATACACCATGTTCATGGATTGGTAGAAATGGCATCATTAGAATGTCTATGCTACCCAAAACTATATTTTCAATGCAATCCCTATTAAAATACCAATGGCATATTTCACACATCCAGAACAAACACTACAAAAATGTATATGGAACCAGAAATGACCAGGAATCACCACAGCAATATTGAGAAAGAAGAACAAAGTTGGAAGAATCACAATACCAGATATCAAGTTATACTACAAAGCTACTGTCCTCAAAACAGCCTGGTACTGGCACAAGAACAGGCATATGGATCAATGCAAGTGAACAGAGAACACAGAAATCTACCCAAGCCATTATTGTCAATTAATATTTGATAAATGAGGCAGGAGCATACAGTGGAGTAAAGGTAGTCTATACAACAAATGGTGTTGGGATAATTGGACAGGTAATGCAAAAAAATGAAACTAGACCACCAGCTTATACCATACATCTTTAGTAGTAGAATTTTCACTGGTACAACATCTAAGAGAAGATAATTTTGTTATTCAATATTAATTTATTCATTCATTTAACTATTCTAATGCTAATTCCAAAGTAGAATTGAAATGATTTATCGGCTTTCAAAAATCTCTAACTTTGTTGGGATATATACATAGCATTTTTATATATTATCTCATTTATGGTAACTCACCATTGTCTGTTGGATTTTCAAGATAATAAAATAGAGGTTAGTGAATCACACCCACAGATACTATACAGTTAGCTAAGGAAGGAGCTGGAAAGGAAAGTGAGGCCTCTTGAATCCAAAGTGCACCTTCCTGCTATTAGACACTAACACTTCAGAGACAAGCATCACAGTATTGTCCTTTCAGTATTTGTCTTGTTGGCTTTGCCAGCACTAATTTGGGGACAAAAAATGAGAAGCTCAATATATGAGAATAGTTTGAAAGAACAATTTTTTGTTACATGGAACCTAAGCAATTAGTGAAAACTCAAGTAATTAACATTTAGGAGGTGGGAAATTAAAAGCATGAGCCACTGAAAGTCATCTCTGAAAACACGAAGTCTGAGGCCATTCTTGCTCCATAAGCCTCTAATGCAACATGGTGTCCATGACAACTGTGTGAAGTCAAGGTTTGTATGTCTCACTCAATTTCATCCCTCTAAAATCTCTACACTTAGTAGAAGCCATATTATGTACTTCTGAAATTAAATTAAATTCAAACACAGCTAAATCTCAAGGACCCAGCCTTATTTGAAACTTGAAGTTACTCATCTAAAGCATAAAAAAAGATATATATATATATACAGAACATTTTAATCCTGTTAAAATGTACTGCATATATTAATATCTACCATGATGTAAAGAGGTTTAAATTTTACAATTTATTAAAAAATAAAAGTATATTGCAACAAGAAAACGGAGAAGCTTCTGTATTCAGAAAAACAAATCAAGAAAAGGACATTGAATTAAAAAAAAATTATCATGGAGCCAGAAAAAATACAAAGGGTTATTTATTCATATTTATAAACCTAAGGGCTCTGAGGATCATAGTTGTTTTAATTCATAGGTCTTAAAAAAATTAAAATTTTTTAATGTTAAATAAGCAACTGCAGCTCTAATGTGTCAGGAAGTGCTAAACATGCAATGCTTTTCGATAACAGCTCTTCTCTTGCTGCAGGCACTGGGCTAAGTATTGAGGAAAACAATTTTACACAAAATTGAATAAGAATATATTATAAAATGTAGATTATACATTAATTATAAAATCATAACTATTAAGACATTACACAAAAGAGAGCCCACTATATCTGTTAGATGTGAACTCTGGAGATGCCACCAAGAAGAGACAACATTGAGTTGGTTTTGCAGCATGAATATGGCAGTACCTAGTGGCAATGGAGAAAGGGGAATTCCAGAAGGAGGGAACATTATGTGATAAGGCAAAGAGATTGAAACTGCAGGTACCTTTAAGCAGCTCCATGCTCAGGCTATATAGTTTGTGTGAGAGGTGGGAGAGCTCAAAACAAATAAAATTTTTGATGGCATGTGAAGGAGTTCGGGTTTTATTCTCAGTGTATTAAGGGATTCATAGTTAGGACTTCATCAGGGAAAATTATATGATTAGGTTTGCATTTCAGAAAGAAAACTGGCAGAGGCAGGCTAACTCTTTGCCAAATATGGTGAAACTGCCAGTCTCTGCCAATATGGGGCCCTATGAATAAATTGAGTTTCCTCCACTGCACACACTGGACTTATTGTGAGCCAGAATTAAACTTCTATTGCATTAAGCCACTGAAATTTGGGGGTTTATCTGTTACAGTAGGTAGCACTAATTCCCTAAGTAATAGACACTGGTTCCTCGAAGATAGGTGATTACTGCAAAAAAATTCTGAACACCTGATATTGGTTTGATGGGTCAGTAGTTATTAGAAGGAAAAGAAAAGCGTGTATGCAGATTGTTTAGTTTAGAAACAAAATAGTAAGGGAATAATGGAGTTCAGATTTTTACAGGATTAAAAAAAAAAAAAAAAAGAGTGTCTCTAAATCCCAAACAGTACAAAATAAAACTATCGTAGCCTGTTTGAGATATTATAACAGATATCATAGACTGGATGGCTTATAAACACAGATACATTTATTTCTTACATTTCTGTAGGCTGGGAAGTCAAAGACTGAGGTGCCAGCACATTCAGTGGCTGGTAAGAATTAGCTTCCAGATTCAAAATGATTGTCTTTTGCTCTGTCCTCTCATGGCAGATGGGACAAGGGATCTCTTTCATAAGGACACTAATCCCATCCATGAGGGCTTCATCCACATAATTTAATTACCCCAAAGGCCTCACCTTCTAATACCATAACATTGGGGTTAAGATTTCAATATATGCATTTGAGCAGAGGACACAAATATTCAGCCTGTAGCATTCTATCCTAGCCCCACAAAGTCATGTTCTTGCATGCAAAACATATTTATTTCATTCCAATAGTCCAAAAAGTCTTAATCCAGCATCAGCTCTGCTGGGCAGGGATTAGGCACCAGGATTCTGGGTGGCCCCACCCCCTGGCTTTAGATGGCCCTGACCTCACTGCTTTGGGCAGAGGTTACCTGGCCTGTAGCAAGTGAGGCAGTAGTCCCTCTTTTTGAAACTGAAGAGGCAACCCTGATAATATCTGAATCAACTTTTGGGAAATCCCTGGTCTTGAAAGAACATAATTTGGCTTCTGTTGAAATGGCTTCTTAGGCCCATGGTTCACATACACGCTGATATCTTGATCTAATGGTTACTGGACACACGCTTATCTTTCGTTCTGAATATGCTTTCTCATTCTTTGCAATATGGATAGACTGCAGATTTTTCAAATCTTTAAGTTCTACTTCATTTCTCCTTAATAATTATATCTTCAGTTCCTTTTTCTCCTCTGACATTTTATTATAAGCAGTCAGGAGAAGACAAGCTGCACCTTCAACACTTTGCTTAGGAATCTCTCCAGATAAATATACAATTTCATCACTCACTATTTTTACCTTCCACAAAATACTAGAACCCAAACATGATTCAGCCAAGTTCATTGTCACTGTATAAGGATTGCCTTTCCACTAGTTTTCAATAACATGGTGCTCATTTCCATCAAAGACCTCATTGAACGGCCTTTACTGTCCATATTTTTACCAACATTATGTTCAGAATTACTTAGGTATTTTCTAAGAAGACTGAGGCTTTCTCTACAATTCTTTTTTCCCCTTTCTGTATTTTCACAAGAATTGCCTAAAAAGGTCTTTCCATAGCAATGTAGGCTGTTTCGAGCATGGCCTTCAAAGCTTTTTAAGCCTCTACCCACTGCAAGCTTTCAAAGCTGCTTCTCACATATTTATGTGGTTGTTATTGAAGCACCTCCACTTCTAGTTACCAATTTCTATTTAGTCCATTCAGTCTGCTATAGCTGAATACCATAGACTGGGTGGCATACAAACAACAAAAATTTATTTCTCATAGTTCTGGAGACTGGTAATTCCAAGACCAAGCTGCCAACAGATTTGGTGTCTAGTGAGAGCTCACTTCCTGGTTCACAGATACCTGTCTTGAAGTGTCTTCCCATGGTTGAAGGAGCAAGTAGGCTTTCTGTGGCCTCTTATAGAGGCACAAATCCCATTCATGAGCGCTCTATTCTCATGACCTAATACTCTTCCCTAGGCACCACCTCCCAATATAATCACATTAGGGATTAAAATTGCAACATGTAATTTTTTGGAGGACACAAGCATTCATTCTATAGCAAGCCAAGGAAGATTTTTAAGAGGAAAAGACTCTGGCAGCAAAGTTCAGTTTGAGGACTTACTTTTTCCAATCAAGCCTATTGTCTCAGATTGCCTCAAGACTCCCACTCTTAAAATATGAGACAAAGGTAGGGGACTTAGGAAGTAAGTCATAACAATAATAGTAATAACAATAATCAGGTTTGAGAATTACATCTAGGAAATAATCATGAATGTGTTTTCTGGCACTTGAAACTAGATGGAAGCTGATAGAGCAGAACCAACTAAATATTTTGGAGTAGTGCATTATCAACAAAAATGCAACCTCATGTTAAAATGTGTTTGGCTGGTTTTAAACTTGCACTGGCAAGAAGCTATCCATGGAAATAGCTGAAACACTATACAGCTCTAAAAAAAACAAACATTTCTCAACAAGGATTTCAGTCATGGCCACAGTGGATAATGGACACAGAAGAACATACTGGAATGAGACTGAGCAATGACAAAACAGTTCTTTCCACAAAGTATGATCCAATAAAAGGCTGCCCTTGTCTTCAAGGAAGGAGATTTAATACCATCCACCAAAAAGAATTTTAAGATTACTATACACCATAACTTGAGGATCTTCCATTTTATTCTTTTTTTATATGAGAGTTTCATTGCATTGAAGATTCTGTGTGTGTGTTCATGGATGGGAGGAACAGAGACAACTTTTTATTTCCTATGATGAGTGACCATCAAGTGTCTAAAACAGGATTAAAAACTGCATTATCTGGATGTTGTGAACTCTGAGGTAGAGATAATGATTTAAAGTAAATCATGAACCATCTCCCTTAGTGAAGAGGTTCAGTGTGTTCTAATTATAAAAAGAGGGTGAAGTGGATAGTTACTTGCCTGAAGAATGGGCTATAGCAGAAACTGACAAGTTGTTCATTGTTGCATTTCCATCCTGGGTCCTGAGCTAGACTATATTTCCTTGTCTTCTTCAAATCTTTGTGTGAACAGATTTGATACCACTGAATTGTATGCAAAGGCCAGGTATACTACTTCTAGCCTTGAAGTATAAAAATATACAAAATCTTCCGTTCTTTTCCTTTGTCTGCAACCGATCACGAGACCCAAAGAGGTCACAGAGCCACAGGGTGAGATGGAGGAGACTCCATCAGGAACAGTGACATCATCATCCCCACCAGGGGCCAGTGGATTTTACATGAGTGAGAACTAAAATTCTACTGCATAAAATCATCAACGTTTTTTGTTGTTATAGTAACTACTAGTCATGAAAAATACTAGTTGCCCTAACTGGATTGGCTCAGTGGTAGAGCGTCGGCCTGCGGACTCAAGGGTCCCAGGTTTGATTCTGGTCAAGGGCATATACCTTGGTTGCGGGCACATACCCAGTAGGGAGTGTGCAGGAGGCAGCTGATAAATGTTTCTCTCTCATCAATGTCTGTAACTCTCTATCCCTCTCCCTTCCTCTCTGTAAAAAATCAATAAAATATATTTAAAAAAAAAGAAAAACACTATTGTCTATTGACATAATACAGGCAAGAGAGAATAAAGGTTGATATTATATAGTAGCAGGGGACAGAAATATAAGATTGTGATGGATCTAAATGATGTTTCAAGGCCATGATTAATTTTAATATGAGAGGAAAAGGTAAGAGACACATACAATTAAAGTTCTGAATTGAATCAAGCTGCTAACACATATAAAAAAAAGTAGGCATCAAGAGGAAATTTGAAGTATCTGTAGAAGGCATGTATGTGAATTTTGAGCATACGAAAAAGGTGAGAAAAGAAAAAAATAGAATTGTTAGTGATAAGCATGACATATACATAGTAATAAAATAATGGAAGCATGCAATTAATCTTATAACACTAACATAATAGAAATTATTTCTATTTATTCAAAGAATCATGAAAACATGACTCCCCCGCCAGTGTAGCTCAGTAGTTGGGCATTGACCTCTGAATCAGAAGGTCAGAGTTCAATTCCAGTCTGGGCACATACCCAGGAGCAGGTCTAATCCCCAGGGTGGGGCCTGTGGGAGGCAGCTGATCAATGATTCTCTCTCATCATTGATGTTTCTATCTCTCTCCCTCTCTAAAATCAATAAAAATATTAGGAAAGAAGAGAACATGACTCAATCAAAGGGAGTGGGGAAATCAATACATACAGATTTCTAGAAAACCAGATGTGAAAATTATCAGACAACAAGTTTAAAACATTTATAAGAAATAGGTTCCAGGGTTTTTTGTTTTGTTTTGTTTTTATGTGAACCTAATAAGTGAACAGTGGAAAACTTCATCAAAGAAATGGAAACTATTTTTTTTAAAAAGAGATGAATATAACTTTAAAAAATCTAAAAAAATACCTAAACCATTTAAGGAATGAGTTCAACTGTAGACTGGAGTCAGAAGAATAAAGGATCAATAAACATAAAAAGATATACAATCTGAAAACTTATGGGGGGAAAAATTAAAAAATGAAGAGAGCCTCAGTCATTTATGGAAAAATATGAACCAGTTTAACATAGATTAATTGAGCCCCAGATAAAAATGAAAGAGATAATGGAGCATTGCAAATATTTAAAGAAACAATGTCCAATATTTTCCCAAATTTTTTGAATAACATCAACCTAGAAATATAAGAAGCTCAGCTAGGCCCAAACAGGTCAATACACAAAATGTCCCACCTAAGAATAATGTAATCAAACCACCGAAAACAATACATAAAAATAATATCTTAAAAACAGCTTAAAATGATCCATTGCACATCGATGACAATTGATATCTCACTAAAAACAATGGGAACAAGAATACAGTGGAACAAAATCTTTAAAGTGTTAAAAGGAAAATAAAAGTGAACCTAGACTTCCATATCCAGCAAATATCTTTCAATATGAGTGTGAAATAATTATAGTTGGCTAAACAAAACTGAGTGTCAACTTACCTACTCTAAAAGACATGCTAAAAAAATCTTAATCTTTGGTTAAGAAGCAAAGTTTAAAAAGTCTGAAGGAAACTTATTTTTAAAATTTTAAACTAATTAGTAGGAAGGAGTGAAGAACATCAGAAATAGTAAATGTTTGCCTCAGTAAAGACCATATTTTTATAATTATTTCTTGAAAAGATAGTTATTGTTTAATAAAAAATATTGTTGATTTTATAATGCATGGAGAAGTAAGCTATATTAAAAATAGCACAAAGAACAGAAGGATAATAAATACAATTATGCAGTCATGAAGTTCTTACATTTTACATGAAGTGGAACAATATTATCTCTAAGTAGATTGTGATGAAGGTACATATTGTAATCCTATAGCAAATACTGAGAAAATGATGGAAAAAGATATAGGTCAAAAGCCAGTAGAGGAATTAAAATAGAATCTAAAAAAAATTTTTTTTTGTATTAGCCCAAAGAGTGTATGAATGGAAGGAAAGAGGAACACGAATCAGATAGAAAAATTGAAAATGAATAGTAAGATGGTAGACACAAAGCAGATCATATAAATATTAATATTAAATATGGATGAATTAAAAAGCCCAATATGATGGAGAGGTTGCAATATCAGCTAAAAAGCCATGAAACAGTTTACATTTCCTATAAAAGATACTTTAAATATAGATACATCTAGGTCAAACAGTAATGAATGAAAAAAGATAAGTAGTACAAACAGTAAGTACAAACAAAAAAGCTAAATAGACAACAAATCAGAGTATTTAAAGAACTAAAGAAAAATACATTTTAATTATAAAAGAATCACTATATTGGAAAGGCATACAAATTATAAATGTGAATGCACAGAGATTCAAATACAGACTGAGAGAACTAAAGGCAAAAATAGATGAATACAAAATCATGGCAGATTTTAACATTTTAACCTGGGTAACTGATAGGACAACAGATCAGTAAGGATGTGGCAGATTCAAACAACATTATCAACTGACCTGACCTAGTTGATATTTACAGAACACTACACCTGATCCCTATAGAATAAATTATTTCACATGAGCATATCACATTAACTATGATAAACCAAAAATTGGGCCATAAAATGAGTCACAATTTATTTTGAAAATACCTGAAATCTTAAAGATTATGTTATCTAGCCATAAGCTAATTAATTTCAAAATTTCAGTGAGATATCTAGAAAGTTATGGAAAAACAATTTAAGCAACACTTCTAAATTATGTATGAGTTAAAGAAGGAAATATAGGGAAAAGGAAAATAATTCTAAATGAATGATAGAAAAAGGGATACCACTGTAATTAACTAGTTATTAATAATAGGAAAGAACAAAGGGAAGGCCAGGCATTATAGTCATGCCATTCAGGCAGCTTCACCAGGAAGCTGTGGCTTTACACTCCCCAGGGATCCAACAAAGGAAAAATAAATGCTTGCCCAGAAAAGTAGGGATGATATAGGGAAGGTACTTGCCTGTTATTCACACCTGGGAACAGAGGTCATTGGCCAGAATGAGCATGGTCACTGCAAGCATTCAAAGATTTGAAATACTAAATCCCTGAACAAAATTCACTCGCTTGGTTCCTCTTGGCACTCTTGGCTCATGGCTCATGCTTAGCTTCTTGGCATTCTCCCCGGTGGCCCATGGCTATGCAGACCCTGCAAGCAATGAACTTATAGACTAAATTAGCCTAAAACTAGCCTGATGCTGGACTGCACTCTGTTCAAATATGGAAAGGAAACTTTGGACACTGACTATGATTTCAGCTCTACGGAAATCCCAGCTATACTTCTTCTATAACTGGACTAAGGAAAATGAGATTTTGGAAATGCAGGGATTTCATTCCATGCAAATAAAAATCATTTGTTCTTCCATGTGAGTCTCAGAAAATTTATTTTCTTGGCACATGGCAAGGTCTCCACCCCCAAGAGCAATCAGGGGAGATAAGGCACACTCTTCTCTGATAACCAAAGCACTACATACAAAACTGTGGAATGTGGCTAAAGCAGTGCTAGAAGCTAGAAAGATCATTTACAGACAAATAAGTCTTCACCTTAGAAGCAAGACAATTTTGAGCAAAATAAACCCAAATTAAGTATTAGGAAAGAGATAGACATGGCCAAGAAATAGACATGGCCAAAATTGATGAAACAGGCCTTGCATTCCACTTAGGACCCAGAAAGTCACAGGGGAATTTTCTCCCAACTAACAACAAAAATAAACCAGATAAGCTTCAAATTTTTAACTTTTTTCCTACTTTTTATTGAAGACAGAATGAAAACCAGATTGTAAATATTGTTTTTCTCACCTAATATCTAGCAATATGTACTTTACAAACAAATAATACAGAATATAGTCAATAAAATAACATTAATACAAAAAAAAGTCTGTGCTATTTAAAAAACAAAAAACAAAACCATTAGACCTAGCAAAGAAATCTAAGAAAATGAAAAAGAATATGACAGTACTCTTCAGGAGAAGGACACAATTGCTGTTTTGATATTGCAGAATAAGAGGAAGCCCAAAAAGCTGCATTCATGGGTAAGAAAAAGCTGGGCATAACGTCAGTTTAAATGCTCTTTAAGATGTGTTATTATGCGAAGTGAATCTGTTTTTACCTCCAGACTCCTCCTGAAGGCTGCACTGAGTACTTCTCAGAATATTGGGTCCAATTTCATTATATTAGTTAAACAAAGCCATTAGCCTGAGGTGCCTCTAATGCCCATGTAGCCTATGTTACCAAACCAAAACCTAAGGCTATAAATGCCCCAAGGTTAGGAAATCTAAACTAAAACCTTAGGACAACCAAATACAAACAGCCAACTAGGCTTTAAGCTCCAGCCAATCAAACAATTTCCTTTTCTTTTGCACCTTCTCAATATAAGTCTCTCTCCTCCCTCCTGTAGGTGGAGTGTTCCTAGACACTTCTTATTTGGAGCTTCCCAGTTGTCACTAAAGTGCAGGCAGGAACAGGAGCATTAGAAGAAAGGGCACCTGCCCAGGCACTCTAGGCTTAGCTCAGTAGTGAACACTCACCATCTATTCCTGGCAGTGAGGGAGGAGAGCTGAGAAAACCCACCTGAGGTATGGCTTTGGGGACCTCCTGAAAGTGGAGTATGGAAAAGGTGCTAAATAAAAGGGAGCCACATGATACCGGGGGCCTTTCAGTTGGAGAAAAGGCAGCAGAAGAGAATGGAGAGGGGAGAGAGAACCAGATAAAAGGGCTTGCCAAAGGTCCAGGGCAAACCTGAGAGCTGAGAGAAACCTTCCATGCTCAGATCCCTGCTAAGGGGAGATTGTGATACTATCTTCATATAATTTGAATTATGTGGTGAATTGAATTTAACAAGCAACAACAAAGCCAAGAACCACTACTGACTACATGGCCTCAAGCAGGCTGGTATAAAACTTTTCACTTTGTTGATGGCTTCCTTTGTTGTGCAAAAACTCTTTTGTTTGATGAAGTCCCATTTGTTTACTTTTTCTTTCCACTTCTAGGAATTTACCCAAAGACACCAGAAACACTAATATGAAAGAATATATGTATTCCATGTTCATTGAAGCATTATTTACAACTAGAGGCCCGGTGCATGAAATTTGTGCACAGGGGGAAGGGTCCCTCAGCCCAGCCTGCACCCTCTCCAATCTGGAACTCCTCGAGGGATGTCCGACTGCCCGTTTAGGCCCGATCCCACGGGCAGTCGGACATCCCTCTCACAATCCAGGAACTGCTGGCTCCCAACTGCTTGCCTGCCTGCCTTCCTGATTGTTCCTAACCTCTTCTGCCTGCCAGCCTGATCAACCCTTAACCACTCCCCTGCCAGCCTGATTGATGCTTAACTGCTCACCCCTGCCAGCCTGTTTGCCCCCAACTGCTGTCCCCTGCAGGCCTGGTTACCCCTAACTGCCCTCCCCTGCAGGCCTGGTCCCCCCAACTGCTCTCCACAACAGGCCTGGGTCCCCCCCAACTGCCCTTCCCTGCAGGCCCGGTCACTCCCAACTTCCCTCCTCTGCTGGCCTGGTCATCCCTAACTGCCCTCCCCTGCAGGCTTGATTGCCCCTAACTATCCTCCCCTGCTGGCCATCTTGTGGTGGCCTTCTTGTGTCCACATGGGGGCAGGATCTTTGATGACATGGGGGCAGCCATCTTGTGTGTTGGAGTGATGGTCAATCTGCATATTACTCTTATTAGATAGGATAGAGGCCTGGTGCATGGGTGGGGGCCAGCTGGTTTGCCCTGAAGGGTGTTCCGGATCAAGGTGGGGGTTCCCTTGAGGCGTGGGGCTGCCTGGGTGAGGAGCCTGTGGTGGTTTGCAGGCCAGCCAGGCTCCCTGGCGACCCAAGTGGGAGGCCCTGGTATCTGGGATTTATTTATCTTCTACAATTGAAATTTTGTAGCCTGGAGTGGAGCCAAGCCTCCTGCTTGCTCTGTGGCGGCAGCAATTTCTGTTGGGATTTATGTATCTTCTATAATTGAAACTTTGTAGCCTTAAGCGGATGCCAAGGCAGGCCAGGGCTTCAGAAGCTTGGCTTCCTCCATCACCGGGGGCAACCCTAGCCTCCTGCTCTTTCCAGCTCCATGGCTGCCACAATTTCTGTTTGGATTTATTTATCTTCTATCATTGAAACTTTGTAGCCTTGAGTGGAGGCCTAGGCCGGCAAGGGCAGATGGACAGCGTGGCTTCCTCCATTGCCAGGGAAACCCAAGCCTCCCTCCTGCTCTCTGTGGCCTCAGCCATCTTGGTTGGGTTTATTTGCATATTTGCTCCTCATTGGCTGGTGGGTGTGGCTTGTGGGTACGGTCAATTTGCATATTACTCTTTTATTAGATAGGATAGTCAAGATTTGGAAGCAGCCCAAGTGTCCATCAGTAGATGAGTGGATTAAAAAAAAGGTGGTACATTTACACAATGGAATACTACTCTGCAATAAAAAGGAAGAACATTTTACTTTTTGCAACAGCATGGATGGATCTGAAGAATATTATGCTAAGTGAAATAAACCAGTCAGAGAAAGATAAGTACTATATGATTTCACTCGTATGTTGAAATTAATGAACAAATTGGACTACCAAGCAAAATAGAGACAAACTCATAGATAGAGAACAGGCAGGCAGCTCTGGTGTGAAGGGGTGATGGGGGTGTTGGAGGGATTAAGCAAAAAAGAAAAAAAAGACAGAGAACTCATGGACTTGGACAACAGTGTGGTGATTGTGGGGGAGAGGAGGGGAGTGGAAGTGGAAGAAGGCATAGAGGGGATAAATGGTAATAGAAAAAATAAAATAAAAGTAATTAATTAAAAAACACACACAATGAAACAAAACAAAACCCAACTCAAAGAAAAAAAGGGGGGTTCATTCAACACAGTATGAAAAACAAAAGGAACACACTAAATGCATAAACTGGTGGTAAATAAGTCCACTGGTAGCTTATTGGATAGGTCCTTCCAACATCAGTCAGGTTTCTTTTCATCTGTTATCCTTCTGGGTACCCACCTGAGTAATTCATGAGTCTCTTCCCTAAAACTTTAGAATCTATGAACCCAGAGGTCCTCATTCTCAGAGGGATGATCCTTTTAAGAGCTGATACTATAATATTAAATCTAGGATGGATGAAAACTCATTTTGGGTTCTTCATGCCAGTGTACATCACAGGATAACTGACCCTGATTGCTATCAGAAGTTGGGGCTGTTGCTTATAACTAAGAGATGAAGAAATATATGTGATATTCCATTGATTCATTGAGGCAATTGGTGGTTCTCACAGGGCCAGTTTGAACTGTAAATGGGAAGTACAGCATCCACATCTGATGTGCACATGATAATCTGAGGCCCTGACACTGAGGTTCTCCAATATTGAGTCTGAGTCCTCCCACCTTGTAAGCCTCTACTCCAGCAGAAGTGCCATCCCAGAGTGAGGGGACTCAGGAAGGGTAGTGAAAAGGAGAAGTTATAATGTTAGTTACAACTTTGTGTTTTTTTTTTATTTCTTTATTGATTAATTTATTACATATGTGTCCTTATCCCCCAATTATCTCCTCCATCCTCCCCCCCACTCATTCTCTTACCCCCCTGTTGTCTGTGTCTATTGGCTAGTAGCATCAGTGTCAGTGGCCCATAGTTCTCCCAGTAACTCTCCTCTTATAAATTGTCTCAGTTATTTTGACCATAGAATTCTAGAAAAGTTATACCTGGGTAATGCCTCACCTAGACTCCCTGTTCTGCTCCTGTGGTTATGGTCCATTTCTGAGCTTCTGTAAGTATTGGCTATTACAAGTGATAGATGCCTCTCCTTCTATGGAAAATTGTCCTTGGCTGATTGAAGCTACCTTCCACCAGAAGTTATTCACACTCGTCCAAACTCTTAGGGAAGCCTATAGCTAGTGATTTCTTGATATGGGGTTTTAACTGCTGATATGTTTGCCTCAAATATGGACAATATAACGGAGCAGTTTTCCTCCTACCTTCCCTCCTCTCACCATGTGGGTCAGGCAACACTAGGCTTAACCTACTAGTAAACCCTCATTCTTGCTTTGGCTTGGCACTTTTCCCTTCCTTATCCTATTCCATTCCCTCCATTAAGGTTTTCTTGAAAAGTTCTGTCAATAAATTGGGTGTACCTGCACCCCTGTCTCAGGCTTTGCTTCTCAAGAACCTGATATAAGACATTTACATCACAGGCAGGAGATGAGACACTTTCCATCCTCATTTGTAAAAAGACGTGTATCTGCAATTTGAGGAGACAGTTGGCAGTTATTTTCTAATCCTATGATAAAGGATTACATTGATGCTATAATATTTTTAAATAGAAAAATGATTTTCTAATTGAATGGCATTATGCAATCTGCCTAACCAGTGACAAGACATTAGAGATGCTGCCATTTTTGAAATACACACATAAACACATAGACTTCCTGTCCCTAAATGTAATGGGTAGGCCAGCTCTTTGATTTGCCCTTTAATATGTAATTTTCAAAAGCTTTTCCAAGATTTTTTATTGTCTATTTTTCCATGAAACCCTGTTTAAATACCATTGTAGCCTACCTTAATGAATATTTTCCACATATTATAGGTATCAAACTTAGTGCTTCAGAAAGTATTAAAGCCACTGTTTGGCTGAAAATACAACTGCTATGAAGGCAAAATTCCTCATATTATCTTTTTCCAGTTGTTATGACTGCATACCTTATCATAGCATCTATGTGGACATTGATGCAAACTGTCTAATATATCCAGCTAGAAGTAATCGTATACAAGTACAACACAAAGCAGAGAATGCAGAGCCACAAAACATAGAATGGCTAAAGTCCATGAAAATCAGGAAATTAGTAGATGGGGCCAATGTTGACACTTCAGTTCTTAATTATCCTAATTAGAGAGCATCAGAATAGCAAAATAATGTTTATTGAGCCTGGCAAAGTGAACGGTTTCATTGTGCTTATTGCTTATGTTGGCAGTCATATTACATTATTGACTCGCTTACTGTGTAGTTAAAATCTCATAAGCCATTTTATATAAACTATGGTTAAGCCAGGCCTCTCTCTTCCTGCCCTTGTGAAATTACTATTTTGAACTCAAATATAAGAATTTTCATTTTCAACTACCCTTTATCTTACTAGTTTTGGCTTACTTTTATAGTGCATGATCAGTCCATTTCTGAGTTGATGTAATTGTAAGTAGTATTTCTTGTTTTTAAGGTTTTCACAATCTAGAAGAAGAAGGTAAATGCAGACAGCTTATCTTCTTACCTAATAATAGACAAATATGTAAATTGACCGTACCTTCGCTATGCCCACAGCCAATCAGAGTGAATGAGTATGCAAATTAACCCACCAAAGATGGTGGTTAATTTGCATACGAAGGCAGGTGGGCAGCACCATGGACTGTTTCCGGGAGTACGGGTCCATCAGGAGCGGAGTAGGCCCTGGCGCTGCCCACCCCATGGCTGGGGAGGCGGTGGGGTGGGCAGCGCCAGACTGCACAGGAAGGGTCTGGGTTCATCGCCGCCCAGGAGGCGAGGCCGGACCGCCTAGCCACTCCCAGGGGTCCCTGGGATCATCGCCGCCCCAGGCCGGACCACCTAGCCACTCCCAGGGTTCCCTGGGAGCATCGCTGCCCTGGGGATGCGAGGCCGGACCCACCTAGCCGCTCCCAGGGTTCCCTGGGATCATCGCCGCCCCAGGCTGAACCGCCTAGCCACTCCTGGGGGTCCCTGGGAGCATCGCTGCCCGCCACTCTGGGGGTCCCTGGGAGCATTGCTGCCCCAGGGAGGCGGGGCTGGACAGCCTAGCCGCTCCAGGGGGTCCCTGGGAGCATCACTGCCCCGGGGAGGCGAGGCCAGACCCGCCTAGCCGCTCCCAGGGTTCCCTGGGATCATCGCCACCCCAGGCCGGACCACCTAGCCATTCCCAGGGTTCCCTGGGATCATCGCCGCCCCAGGCCGGACCACCTAGCCGTTCCCAGGGTTCCCTGGGAGCATCACTGCCCCGGGGAGGCGGGGCCGGACCCGCCTAGCCGCTCTCAGGGGTCCCTGGGAGCATCGCCGCCCCAGGCCGGACCACCTAGCCATTCCCAGGGTTCCCTGGGAGCATCGCTGCCCCAGGCCAGACCGCCTAGCCACTCCCGGGCGTCCCTGGGATCATTGCCGCCCAGGGAGGCGAGGCCGGACCCGCCTAGCCACTCCCGGGGGGTCCCTGGGAGCATCACCGCCCACTGCTCCCAGGGATCCCTGGGATCATTGCTGCCCACCACTCCGGGGGTCCCTGGGAACATTGCAGCCCTGGGGAGGCGGGGCCGGACCGCCTAGCCGCTCCCAGGGGTCCCTGGGAACATTGCAGGCAGGGGGTTGCTGAGACCCAGACCTGGCCTCTGGCCACAGATTCATAGCTTCACGGAGACCAAGGGAATCTGCCTCATCTGCAGAGAGACAGAGGTTCTACAAGACGCCGGTGAATGGTGAATATAGTCAATAGTGTTGTAATGATGGTATGATGCCAGGTGGGTACTAGAGCCCTGCCAGGGATCAAGGGACATAGAAGGACTCCGGGCAGAGGGGCAAGGACCCTCACCCCTGAGGCGGGGGTTGAGGGGCGGTGCCACCTCAGTGGAGGGGTGCTGCACTGCAGGGTACTGGACTGACTGATGTGATTCAGAGAAGCTCCCAGTGCTAACCGGCCTTTCTCAGGCAGCCTTCACACTTCAGAGGCAGTGACTCCTGCTCCTGCCTTGACCCAAAAGCAAGCCCGCGGTGCCCTGCCCCATGGCAGAGCATGCCTAGGCAGTGAGTGCGAAGCCTTCCACCTGCTCTGGAGAAGCAGGGGCAGTAAAGAATGGAGGGCAGGGGACGGGGAGAGGAAAGAATGTGGAGCATCCGCAATGAAGAGGTGCTTGAGAAAGAGGCTTGGAAGCCTGACTGGAAGGTTTGTTCTGTTTGCTGGGCAGCTGTCCCTTAGGAAGTGCAAAGAGCATGGCTCTGAGGGCTTCCTGTGTGCTGAGTCAAGTTCCACAGCCAACTGGAATTGGCCTCAGTTTCCTGGTCTGTAAAATGGATGAAGCTTGTCCCAGTGCCTTCACTGAGCTTTGATGGCCAATTGAGATACTATATAAAGAAAATGAGGGAAGAATTGAGAAAGAAAAGGAAGGACAAGCAACACAAAAGAAAGACTGAAAGGAACCTGTAAACCCATTGTCACTTGAATAGGGAATATAGTCAATAGTGTTGTAATGATGGTATGATGCCAGGTGGGCACTAGAAATATCAGGGAACACTTTGTAAAGTATATGATTTTCTAACCACTATTCTGTAACTAATATAAAACCTGAAACCAATACAAAATAATATTGAATGTAAAGAAATGAAAATTGGAGTGAAATTTTTATAAATTTCAAAGTTTAAATTAAAGCTGTAAAGGAAGGAAGAGGAGAATAAAAATAGTGTTTTTCATTTTAAAGAGTTGTCTTTACGTGGTGCTTTTATACTTTTCTAAGTCATTATCTCATTTTAATTTCCGGGCAACTTAAAGACAAGATAATTGTTCCCTCCACTATTCAAAGAAAGGAAATCTTGGTGTCTGGTCCTAATGATTCAATCATCAAGCCCTTATTGTAAAGCAGGGTTATTAAAATTTTCTGTGCAGGGTCATATCTATACTAATAAATATATTAGTATAGATATATTATAATTGCCCCCAAATACCCTCCCCTGCTGGCCTGATCACCTGGGTGATCAGGCCAGCAGGGGAGGGTATTTGGGGGCAATTAGGCCTGCAGAGGAGCAGTTAGGTGTCAATCAGGCCAGCAAGGGAGCAGTTAGGGGGCAATCAGGCAGGCAGGTGAGCAGTTAGGATCCAGCGGTCCCGGATTGTGAGAGGGATGTCCAGCTGCAGGTTTAGGCCCGAATCGGGCCTAAACCTGCAGTTGGACATCCCTTGAGGGGTCCCATATTGGAGAGGGTGTAGGCTGGGCTGAGGGACACCCTCCCCAGTGCACGAATTTCGTGCACCGGGCCTCTAGTCATAAAATATTGTGTTACGTAAGTTATAGAGAAGTATGAACATAGTTCTATGGGAGAAGGTGATATTTGGATTGAGTCTTATAGGATGAGGAGATATATATATATATATATAGCCCAACATACTGGGAGCCCCCTCTCACATACTGGGAGCCCTCAGGGGATGCCCTACTGATGGCTTAGGCCCGTGCCCCACGGGGAGCGCGGGCCTAAGCAGCAGTCTGGCCTCCCTTTGTGGGAGGCAACTGGGCTGATGAGGGGAAGGCACAAGCCCCATCATCCCGCTGCTTCAGCCACTGTCAGTCACCGCAGTCACCAAGGTGTTTTCATCAACATGGACTCCAGTCCCTTCACCAAGAAAAAATGACAACTTTCTTTAGGCATTTTCAAGATGTGTCTTTCATAGGTTATGCATTTCTTTCTTTATATTTTTTATCCTCACCTGAGGATATGTTTTCATTGACTTTTAGGGAATGTGGAAGAGAAAGGGAAAGACAGAGAGAAACATCAAAGTGAGAGGAACACTTTGATTGGTTGCCTATTGCATGAGCCCTGATCTGAGCCCCGGCCAGGGAGGAGCCTGCAACCTAGGTACATACCCTTGATCAGAATGAACCCAGACCCTGCTGTCTGCAGGCTGAGGCATTATACACTGAGTCAAACTGGCTAGGGCAGGATATGACATTTCTTAGCTCTCCAGCAGCGGACCTTCATTTTTTTCTCTAGAAGTGTGGTGGAAAAACCCTAGATCAGTTTTTTGGATTCTTATTACCCAACTTACTAAGAATATTACCAGTACAGGAAGCTTAGCCAATGTGCAGTCAGAAAAGGTGTTTCCTCTATAGTTCACACCAATGGAGGGCTGGGCCCTGACCAGGACTAAAGCCTCTGGTCGAAGCTTTAGTACTGGGCAGGCCCCTCCAGCTCCCTCTGATCACCGGCTCAGCCCTTGCCCAGGCCTGCCCAGACCAAAAGCCTCTTGGGCAGGAGCAGACCGAGCTCCCTGTGATCAATCGCAGGGGGTCCGCTCCTGCCAAGGCTGAAAGCAGACCACCAGCTCCCTGCCTAGGCCATCGATCACAGGGGGTCCGCTCTTGCACCAGGCCGAAGCAACCCCCAGCTCCCTGCCATCGATTGCAGGGGTCTGCTTCGGGACCAGGCCAAAAGTTTCCGCCGGAGGCTTTCGGCCTGATGCCGAAGCAGACACCCAGCTCCCTGGGATGGATTGCAGGGGATCCGCTCGTTCACCAGGCCAAAAGCCTCCAGCGAAAACTTTCGGCCTGGTGTTGGAGTGGACACCCAGCTCCCAGCGATCGATTGCAGGGGTCTGCTCTGGCACCAGGCCAAAAGCAGACACCCAGCTCCCTGTGATTGATCGCAGGGGGTCCGCTCGTGCACCAGGCCGATAGCCTCCCGGGGAGGCTTTCAGCCTGGTGCTGGAGCAGACACCTAGCTCCCAGCGATCGATTGCAGGGGTCTGCTCCAGCACCAGGCCAAAAGCGTACACCAAACTCCCTGCGATCGATTGCAGGGGGTCTGCTCCAGCACTAGGCCAAAAGCCTCTGCCATAGGCTTTCGGCCTGGTGTCGGGATGGACACCCAGATCCCTGTGATCAATTTCAGGGGGTCTGCTCGTGCACCAGTCCAAAGCAACCCCCAGCTCCCTGTGATCAATTGCAGGGGGTCTGCTTCAGGAGCAGGCCAAAAGCCTCCACCATAGGCTTTCGGCCTGGTGTCGGGATGGACACCCAGATCCCTGTGATCCATTGCAGGGGGTCCGCTCGTTCACCAGGCCGAAAGCCTCCAGCGGAAGCTTTCGGCCTGGTGCCGGAGCAGACACCCAACTCCCTGTAATCAATCACCGGGGGTCCACTCGTGCACCAGGCTGAAGCAATCCCCAGCTCCCAGCAATCGATTGCAGGCGTCTGCTCCGGCACTAAGCCAAAAGCCTCCTCCAGAGGCTTTCGCCCTGGGGCCAGAGCGGACACCCAGCTCCCTGTGATCAATCCCAGGGGATCCGCTTGTGCACCAGGCCAAAAGCCTCCACTGGAGTCTTTCAGCCTGGTGCCAGAGCAGACAGTCGCAGGGGGTCCGCTCAGGGCGCCTATGTATGCAAATTAACTGCCATCTTGGTTGGGTTAATTTGCATACTCGCCCTGATTGGCTGGTGGGCGTGGCTTGGATGTAGCGAAGGTGTGGTCAATTTGCATATTACCCTTTTATTAGGTAGGATACTATTAAAGGGTTATATGCTAGTTAGACCGGACGCCTTCCAGATGTCCTTCCTGACAAAGCCAGGGCTTGGCCGACCTGCAAACCACCCCTCGACCAGGCTAGCACTGCTCCCCAGCAGGGACCCCCACCCCGATTAGGGGCATGGCCTGCCTGCAAACCACCCCAGGCCCCTTGCCCAGGCCGGCCCGGCCTGTCCCAGCAAGGATCCCCACCCTGATCGGGAGTGGGGAGGTCTGCAAACCCCATGGCCCCTGTCCCCCAGTGGGCCCCCCTACCCCGAGCCAGGACCCTCTTCCCATGCCAGCTGGCCCCTACCCATGCACCAGGCCTCTATCCTATATAATAAAAGGGTAATATGCAAATTGACCCTAACAGCAGAATGACCAGAATGACTGCTGGACCAGTCACTATGAGGTGCACTGACCACCTCTTGGTCCCTTTCCCTAACCTGCAAGCTCCGATTGCCTGATGGCCACCCATTGTGGGGCCAGGGCCAGTGAGCAGGCAGAAATAGCCAGCCTCTCAGTCCCTTCCCTCAGCTGTCTAGCACTAATCACCTGATGGTGAAGGGGGAACCAGGGGTGGGTGGTGGCGGGGGGCAGGGCCAGCTGCAGGCAGCTGGGGAAGATGGCCCTGATCACAGGTCAGGCCTAGGGACTATACCTGAGTACAAATTTTGTGCACCAGGCTTCTAGTATATATATGAAAGAGAAGGAAAGAAAAGTCATTTCAACCTGAGACTTAGGGAACAGTCTATGTGAAGTATTCAAGGGAAAAAAGTATTCTGAAAATTATTGATTGATTGGGTTATTTTCTCTCTTATCATTGATGTCTCTATCTCTCTCTCCCTTTCTCTTCCTCTCTGAAATTAATAAATAAATATATATATATATATATATATATATATATATATATATATATATATATGTTAAATGACTATTTTCCATTCTTTACAGGTAACCTTTTTTGTCTGACAGCCTGTTTCTAGAACTTTCTCTGTATTGCTACAGTCTATACACATATTTATTGTACACAGGCACTTTTAATCTGAAAATGACTTTAAGAAAGCATTTATTATTTTGATTATTTATTCGTCACCTGTCTTCTTTTCTTTGTCATTGCACTTGCATTATTCAATTGTAAGATCCTCTGGATTTTTCTTTCATGTATTTTTTATTTTCATTGATAAATCTTAATCCTATGTATTTTTGTTTTGAACCATCAAGCACTCTCCTAGATTTTAGGTATACAGCAATGAACAAAAATATTCCCACAAAAAAGGGCATTTTTTTCTTTCAGCTTATATTATGCTCGGACACAATAGACAACAAAAAGAAAACTATTTCATGTTAAATAATAAGAAGTGCTATGAATAAATATAAAGTAAGAGAAGGGGAAAAGAAGTACAGGGAGAGAGGCAGTTACTATGCCAGGACAGGCAAATGTCAATGTGACATTTGATCAAAGGCCTGAATTAGGAAGAAACAATTCAATTGAATTTCTGAAAGAGCAAGCAAAGGAAATACAAAAGACCTTGAGCAAGGAACACAGCTAGCAGGCTTGAGGATCAGAATGAGTGAGGGGAAGAGTAGAAGGGTGATGGTTAGATAAGTATTGGGGCCAGGATATGGGAAGTCTTATGGGATTTAATAAGAATTGAGGTTACTGTGTATAGTAAAAAGCCATTGAAAATTGTTGAATACAGAATTGAATAAAGTCTAATCTTCTCAACAAGTGGTACTGTAACAATTGGAAATCTGTATGCAAAAAAAATAAATAAAAATCAACCTAGACATTAACCTTACAATTTCTAGAGTTATTCAAAATAGATCATAGACCTAAATATAAAATGCAAGACTAATAAATTTCTGGAAGAAAATATAGAACATCTACGTGACCATGAGTTTGATGGTAAGTTTTAGATACTGGTATTCACTAAATTGAGATCCCAAAATATTCATGTTGAAATCCTAATCCCCTGTACCTCAGATTATGACCTTAATTGAAAATAGGGTTGTGGAAAATGTCATTTGTTAATTTAAGGTGAGGCCACACTGGTATAAAGTTGGCCCCTGATCCAATCTCATTGGTATCTATATAATAAATGCCCAGCAACCATTACAGCAGAACAACCAGAATGACTGGTCGCTATGACATGCACTGCCTACCAGGGGAAAGATGCTCAATGCAGGAGCTGTCCCCTGGTGGTCAGTGTGCTCCCACAGGGGGAGTGCCACACAGCCAGAAGCCAGGCTCACGGCTGGCGAGCACAGCGGCAATGGCAGGAGCCTCTCCCACCTCCTTGGCAGCACTAAGGAGCAGCAAGCTGACAGTTAGGAGTGAGGGGTACTGGATTGCGAGAGGGCACAGGCCAGGCTGAGTGAGGGACCTCTCCCCCGCCCCACACACGAATCCTGTGCATTGGGCCTCTAGTCCTTTATAAAGAGGAAATTTGGACACAGGAAGAATGCCCAGTGAAGACTGGAGTTAAGCTGCCACAGCCAGAGAACTACCAGGATCTAGGAGAAAGACATGGACAGATGCTTCCAGGTATCTGGATACTTCCAGAGAGACCACAGCCCTCTGACATCTTGATCTTGGATGTCTAGCCTCCAGATGATGAGACAATAAATTTTTGTTTTCAAGCCACTGATATTGTGATACGTTGTTATGGCAGCCCTGGGAAACTTGTACAAACACAACATCTAAAGCACAACTCGTAAAAGAAAAAAATCGATCACTTATGTTTTATTTAAATTTAAAAACATTTCTAAGCAAAAGGCACTGTTAATAAAAACAAAATACCACTACTGACTGACAGGACATATTTCAGAACTACATATTTGATAAAGGAATGTATACAAATTATATAAAGAATTATTAAAACTAAAATATAAGAAAACAAATAACCCAATTTAAAAATGGACAACAGATCTAAAAGAAAATTTTACCAAAGAAGATAGATTCCAAGTAAATATATGTAAAGATGCTCAATATAATTTGTCATTAATAATTGTAAATTAAGACAACGATGAGATACCACTGTATACCTATCATAATGACTAAAAAAACACACAAAACTGCAATCTCATTGGCTGACAATCATATGGAGCAAGAAGAACTCCCACTCATTATTGGTATCCATATAAACTAGTACAGCCCCTTTGGAACACAGGTAATCACTTTCTTATAAAACTCATTATAGTCTTACCATATACTGAAGCAATCACACTTTTAGATGCTTATCCTTACAAAAATCTGCAGAGAAAATGATATGGCAACTTTATATATAATTGCTCAAAACTTTCACAATATCCAGAATATTTAAGCAACACAGGAACCTACTTAAAGAACTGCTGATGGTAAAAACTAGAACAAATTTAGTAACAAAACAAAGCAGTTTTAGAATACAACCCAAAGTATAAAACAAAATGCATGAGTCCATACTGTAAGGGGTGATCAATATATCCACCATGCAGAAGAATTACAAATATTTTATGTATATATTCTGTCCTCAAAAAACTTGAGCATAATTTTATATACTTTACTGTGGGATGTGCATAGTGACTTTCTTCCAAGTATACAGAATAGATAGGGGCAGGGGAGGGAGTAATTTACAATTGAGAACTATGACGAACACTGCCTCAGCCAGGTAATCAAGGTGAACATCAACAGTGATAAATCTACAGTTGATATGATCTGATCTTATTAGCACCTTACCCTTATGGTTACCTCCTCAAAACACATATAGTCTACTTTGAAAAAATATTAAATGAATCCCAATTGGGAGATATTCTACAAACACCTAACCATTTTCTGAAAATTGTCAAGGTCATCAAAAACAAGAAAAATCTGAGAAAATAACACAGCCAAAATGAGCATAAGGAGACATGACTACTAATGACTACTAGACGTAATGTGGTATCATGGATGAGATTCTGGAACCGAAAAAAGAACATTAGGTAAAAACTAACAAAATCAGAATATGTTATGGACTTTAGTTAAAAATGTATCAATTTATTAATTGTAATAAATGCATCATAAAATACAAAGATGTTAATAATAGGATAAAGTAGGTGCATAGGGTGGAAACCCTCTGTACTATTTTCACAATTGTCCTAAATACTAATACTGCTCTAATATAAAATACTTATTTTTATAAAGTTATAAGAGTATAAGTAAAGAATTTTTAAAATCATATGTTCTATTATCTTATGTATGGATGTTCTTAGGTATTATTTTACGTTTACTTCTTGAGTTTCTCCTCATACTGGCCAATTTAAATTTTCTTGGAATATTTTTAAAAATCAACCTAAAATGAAAAGCATCAATTAAAAATACACACTCATAATAGTGCAACAGAATGGTGTACAGAATAATCAGTTATCTTATTGATATCAAATTGTGCATTGCACTCATGTCTAACCCCTCAAGTGCAATAACTTATTTTAGTTAATAAACTTTAATTTTTGTGCAGCTTTAGATTTACTACAGTAACTTATAAATATAATTTTGCAACTGAAAAGAGGCAATAATACTTGCTTGGTTGGTTGATTACATGAAAAATATTTAGTTCCCTACTATGTAACACTTACCAATAAATGCCAATAATAATTGCAACAAAATCTTTTGCTTTTAAATCTGTGTAAAAGGCAGAAATAATCATGTAATCATCTTGTAATTATATGGTACTTACTATGCAATTACATAGTAAATACATTGTAAATTCAAAATAATTACATGGTCATTTGCATTATGCATAGTGTCTAATCCAATTTTGACACATAAAACAGTGGTAGCATCCAAAGGGTTACCCAGATTTCTCCCACCTACACCACCCCATCAGGAATAATGGAAGTAATTAAAGGAAGCCCTTAAACAAATGCTTGGTAATATATGATTGAAAACTTCATATTTTTGACAGAGGTAGAATTACAAATTAGTACAGAATGGGATTAGCAATTAGACATTAAAATCTATGCTAGCATTGATATTGATGTGGTGATATCAAACAGTATTTATTCAAAAACAATAAAATGAAGACTGTGTAGTAGGGAAAAAAGTGGCTATAATGGTATTATATGTGTTTCTTTTGATTAGTAAGGGATGATCATTTTGCATTTTTAATCACCAAGAGATTAATTTTAACAGAATATTTGAATTTATTTAGTAATATTGACAAAGGCTTGTAATATATTTGAAACCCTAGTGTGTTTATGCTCCCAAATGAATTTCTTTTGGTGTTTTGAAAATAGAAGCAAAGTATTTATCTTTAAAAGTAAGCATTTTGTTCAATGAACTGACTAACAAAATAGATCCAGAGACATTGAAACATGCATCAGACTGACATATTTCAGAGGGAAGCTGTGGGATAGGAGGGTTTCAGAAGAGAGATTAACCAAAGATCTTATATGTATACTAGAAGCCCAGTGCATGAACTCATGCATGGGTGAGGTTTGGCTGGCCCACCACGATCAGGCTTGACAGTGATGCTGGTGGTGTCCCCTGAGGTCGCTCAGGTCATTCTGCCATAAAAGTCACTGGGCTTTTATTATATAGATTAGAGGCCTGGTGCACAAAATTCATGAATGGCAGGGGGGGAGGGTCCCTTCAGCCCAGCCTGCACCCTCTCCAGTCCGGGACCCCTCGGGGGATGTCCAACTGCCAGGCCTACACAGGCAGTTGGACATCTCTCACAATCCTGGACTGCTATCTCCTAACCGCTCACTGGCCTGCCTGCCTGATCACCCCTAACTGCCCCCCCTGCCAGCCTGATCACCCCTAACCGCCTCTGCCTGGTGGCCTGATCACCCCCAACTGCCCCCCCCCCCACCAGCCTGGTTGTCCCCAACTGCACCCCCCCGGTTGGCCTGGTCACCCCACGCAGCCTGCTGCTCGGTCGTTTGGTCGCCCCTCACTAACCCCCCTGCCAGCCTGGTTGCCCCATGCAGCCTGTTCGGTCATCCGTTTGGTTGTTTTGGTTATGATGGTCACTTAGGCTTTTATATAAATAGATATGCATAACCCATGGACACAGACAATAATGCAGTAAAGGCCTGGGGAGTAGGTAAGAGTAGGTGGAGGGGGATCAATGGAGGGAGAGAGGAGGACATCTGTAATACTTTCAACAATAAAGATACTTTTTTTTTTTAAGTAAGCATTTTGATGCCCTGGCCCATGCGGCTCAGTTGGTTGGAGCATCATCCCATGCACCAAAAAGTTGCCGGTTGAATTCCAGGTTAGGGCACATACATAGGTTGCAGGTTCTATCCTCGGTGGGGATGCATACAATACAAGAGGTAACTCTCCCTCTCTTCTTCTCTCTCTCTCCCTCTCCCCCTCTCTGTAAAATCAGTTAATACATATCCTTGGGTGAGGACTAAAAAAAAAAAGTAAACAATTTTATGAGACTGACTTTTTTGCAGAAAAAAAGAGAAATACAACAAAACAACTATTTATATGCAGAAAATTCTATTTAAAAAAATAAATATTTTACGTTTTTGTAAATTTTTCTAAAGGGTTACAGCAAATGGAAAATTATTCATTCAATACAATCTACTAAATTTTAGTAAGAACAGTAAGAGTCTGTGGCCCTTGAACCACAACCCATTGCCTTTCACACTGAAGAAGCTTCATCTTACAGGAAGCCTTCTCCTTCTAGTTTCCAATCTAAGCAACTGTATTACCATAAGATAGGCAGACTACTGGTATTTCTCATTTCCCCTATTCCATGTTGCTGAAGCTGCATTTTGAGCAGGCATGGACAAGAGAGCCAAGGATACTTTCTATCACCTAGTCCCCACTAATAGGGCAAAGGTTCTATTCCAGACACCACAAGACCAGAACACCAGGCCTTCATCTTCCCCATCCTGTATTGCTAAGGGGGAAGTTCTAAGGAAAGAACATGCCAAGAAGACACTCTCCGTCCCCTGCACAACCTCCTGGTCATAGAGCAGGTGTAATTCCAGAAGAAACAGGCCCCTCTTCCTGGTCCCATGTCTTGTGCAGCTATGCAAAAACTATACCCAAAGGGAAAGACACCATAGGGATCAAAAGCTTCATGGCGCTGCCTGAGGGAATTGACATTATGGGGAAAATGGGAGAAAGTGGCTATGTCATAAACAATGGTGATCTTGGTAGAGAGCAGCTAAAAGGATATACATAGCTCTACCAATAGCAAAAATTTGAGATGACAGAGCAATCGTAAGTTTACCAGAAAGAACCAGGAAAAGAGATATGCAAGAACTGCTAGAATCACATTCAACCCTGGGACAAAGAGAGGCTGTGTACAAGTTGAACCAACTGAGGAGAAGTCAGAGCAGAGAGAGGGCAAAAATGAAGCATTCTTTTTTTTTTTAATATATACTTTATTGATTTTTTACAGAGAGGAAGAGAGAGGAATAGAGAGTTAAAAACATCGATGAGAGAGAAACATCGATCAGCTGCCTTCTGCACACCTCCTATTGGGGATGTGCCCGCAACCCAGGTACATGCCCTTGACCAGAATCGAACCTGGGACCTTTCAGTCTGCAGGCTGACGCTCTATCCACTGAACCAAACCAATTAGGGCAAAAATGAAGCATTCTTTAGGCACATACAAATCCACAGCAAAGGGCAAACGCTTCCCTGGAGCTAGGGGTTAAGTACAACCTTAATGTTTGGTTAAAACATTGACAGAACAATGATCTGCTATGACCCAGAAGTAATAACTAATAAGCTAGGTATAAAAATAAAATCATACACATCCTAGACAGTCTAGAAGACTCTGTGTATGTGCAAAGCTGCACCCTCTAAAAAGGTGATCAGGAGGAGAAAATTCATGTCAGTAGTTCTGGGTTGAATGGTGTGGGGTTGGGGATGGAGGAAAATATAAACTAGCATAACTTTTGACCATCAAGTGGCTTATGCTGACTAGGACAATTCCTAGGTAGTCAGGTAAAAACATAAAAATAAGAAAAACAGTCTAAACCAAGTCATCAGAGACTGCACATTGCAATGGAAATAGACTTTTTATGGAGTAAGCTCAGTGAATTCACTAAACAAATATACAATAATAACTAAACAAATAATATTAACTCTGAGATTATATTATAACAACCCAGGATCTTTTTTTTTATATTTTATTGATTTTTTTACAGAAAGGAAGGGAGAGAGATAGTTAGAAACATCGATGAGAGAGACATCGATCAACTGCCTCCTGACTGGCATCAAACCTGGGACCCTTGAGTCCGCAGGCCGACACTCTATCTACTGAGCAAAATGGGTTAGGGCACAACCCAGGCAGGATCTTAACAGGGAGAGTTATGATCCTGGGTTGTTATAATATATTACTTAAAATATCCAACTTTCAAGAAAAAATTATGAGACATGCAAAAAAAATCAAGTAAAGTGTGACAGGTACGCATGGTGGGGAAGGCAATTCAATGGGGAAACTGAATCATCTTTTCAACTAATGGTACTGAGACAATATCCACATGTAAAAAATGAATTTGGACTCCTACCTCACACCATAAAAAACTTACTCAAAATAGATGATAGATGACAGATCTAACTGTAAAAGCTAACACTATAAAAATTCTTAGAGAGGAATGCATAGGACTAACTCTTTATGACCTTGGATTAGATAATAAATTAAACCAAAGCACAAAAAGGCAGATACTCCAATTTAAAAATGAGCAAAGGATTTAAATAGTCATTTCTCTACAGGATAAGCAATGGCTAATAAGCTCATGAAAAAAATGTGCAACATCATTAGCTATTAGGAAAATGCAAATAAAATCACAATGATTTACCACTTCACATTTGCTAGGATAGCTATAATAAAAAGGACAGATAAAACATATTGTCAAGGATGTTGCAAAACTGGAACCCTCATACTATGACAGTAGGAATGCAAAATGAAGTAGTCATTTTGGAAAACATTTGAGCAGTTTCTTGAAACATTAAACATGAATTTACCATATGATCCAGTAATTCCACAAATCAAGTACGCAAGAGATGTAAAAACACATGTCCACATAAAGATTTCTACATGATCAGGGTAACAATATTTAATAGCCAAAAAGTAGAAACAATGCATATGCCCTTCAACTGGTAAATGTATGAAAAACTGTGGTTACACATACAGTGAAATATTGTTTGACCAAAAAAAAAAAATGAAGTGTTGATTCATGCTACAATATGGGTGAACTCCTAAAATATTATGCTAAATGAGAGAAGCCAAGCTGCAAAAGACTATGTGCTTTATATGATTTTATTTATGTGAAATGTCAAAAAAAATGGTTAGAGACAGTGAGTAGATTAGCGGTTGTCTGGGACTGGAGTTGGGAACAGGGAGTGACTGCAATGAGCACCAAGTATCTTTTTGGGGTAATAGATGTTTTCTAAAAGTAGATTGTGGTGATATTTGCACAACTCTGTTAATAAAAATAATTGAATTGTACTCTGAAATGAATTCAATTTATGGTACACATATGCTACCTCAATAAATATGACTTTAAAAGAGTATGTTTCCTTGATAAATAATTATAGTAATTATCTCTCATCTTAAGGGAAAGGTACTCATGCTAAATATGGGATGACAAATATATGCATATATTTTGCCCTCTCTTTGCCTCCTACACTTTTTCTCATTTATTTGTGAAGCATCATGCATCACTCACCATAGGAAACTAAAAGTAAGAATTGTAGCCCCATATTCCTATTTATTCTAAGCAATAGGAACAAATCCATTTTAAGTATATTTAAAGGATACTCAAATTTTATATTGGTTTAATAGGTCTTAGTTTTTCTCATGGATGTTTGATACATTTCCAAATAACATGAGACTAGCTACCTTAAAATTTAAAATACTTTTTATTCTTGGAATTCTGCACTTCACTCTAGTAAGCAATTTGATCTAAAATCAACTTTTAGTTGGAATTTGCTGCTACCTTAAAAATACATCTTTCATAATGCATTATAATATGGATTAAATCAAAAGGCATAATGTTAACATCCAACCCTGCTGTTTATTCAAGGCAATCTACTTATATATACAAATCTGATATTTACCTCTTAAAATATTTAACAGGCATAAGTGCCCATAAATCAGTTATGACAATCATTGTTAAAGCAATCAATAGTAAGGAATATGCATTAATTCAAATGATATTGATAGGCTCATGAACTTCCATCAGTCTTCTGTGAAGTAAGAAAAATGAGACATCTTCCCAAAAATCGATATTTTCCTTTTTATGTCATTCACTTGAAGATTATCAATAATACATTACTTTTTTACCTTATGTGTCAATGGTCCAATTTTTAAATACAGGCATCTTTACATTTTAATGTAAACTGATAATCTATGAGGAATTGAGGGGCTAAAATCATTTGATGGGAATTTTTTGAAGTTTATTGCTTAATATATGTATATATACTTACACACATATATATACACACTTAAACATACCTATATACATGTCCTGTTGATGTATTTTTGTGTACAGTAGCATAAGAAAGTGGTGTCTTTTAATATGTACCCTTCTCCCCCATAAAAAATGCTCATTTGTTTCATTCTGAAGGTAAATTGCATGAAAGAAATATTGAAATCTCAGTATACATCTTTTTTATCCCTTGTTTACTAGGATGTTATACACGTATGTATTTAGGTAAAATACAAAATGTGAAACTACAATACCCATTCATCAAAAAAGAACCATTTTAATTGGTTATGGGTGGAAAATATGTACTTGACAGTCAGTTTCTCACTTTTCACGTAAATGCTTTGCTGCTTGGATGCCTAATCTTATTTAGTGTAGGAAAAGTAATTTGACATGAAAGTACCTAGATGGCTGCCGAAAATTAATTGCCAATTAAAAAAGAAAAATGTTTGTGCTACTCTATAAACAAGCCAACATATAAACCTTTCAGTCCTGTAACTTTATTTATGTCTTTATAGATCTAGTTTCAAGCTATTTGCATACAATTTACAAATTCATATTATAATTCTCCAGTATATTTATGATTTTATAGTTGTATATATTTTACCTCCCTGAGAAATATTTATTTCTGTATGCTTCTGTTGCTTATTATTTAACAAAAACATCACATTGCATTTGATAGTTTATGTGTCTTCTTTAGAATAAGACGTTTTTATTTGTAAATGGGAAAGAAAATATTTCCCAACACCAATAGGTACAGAAGAGCATATATGTGTGTATGCAACACAGGCTCACGCGCGTGTGCGCGCAAGTGTGTGCGCGCACACACACACACTCACAAACACACACCACAGAAACCCTATTTTAGAAAATGTTCTGTACCCTCATTTTTATGCTGTTCTCTAAGACATTGAGTATGACATTTTCCCCCCTATATAAAGTGTTTTCCTGTAGAAAATAAACTTTCTTTGAAAAAGTAATGGATTCTGAAAAGTTTCAATACTTGGATACTTGTGAAATATTGTTCATTTGGGAATCCAAATTAGCAAAAAGGGAAGCCAATCAAATTCTTAGATCTCTCCTCTAAAGGGATAAATTTGGATCACATGTAAAATCTGGAGCCATATAGTAAGAGAAAATCAAGTGATGAGAGAAGAGGGCCAATGCTGTAAATATGTTAGAAGGGATCGGTAATAGGACATGGAGAAATGGAGGAATATCGAAGAAATAGATAATGCTTGAGGCAAGCACAAATGGCAAAGTAGATATTCCCAGTAATATAAAATATAAACCAATATAGAACTAAAAGACAAAACTCAATCCAGCTTTTGATGACACAGATCTATATGATACTTAGGAGTTCAAATCCTGATGCCCTACCAACTGCGCTATCTGTGCAAATGACTGCTGCACTAACTTTAAAAGCCCAACTATATTTTCACCTAGTAAAGAACTTGAATTTTGTTAAAAATAACTATTGAAGACCTTTCATTCCATATCTGTGTCATAGTTTTGTAGGGTCATATATGTAATTAATACTTACACCAATTTACTATCTACCATATTTTACTTTATACTTCCCATTTTGAAATTTCAGCAGTATTTCTTGTTACAAAAAATGGCCAGTAAGATAAAAGACGTTCATTTATTTCAGATCGAGCATTCATCAAAGCTATCAAATTGCATCCGGGGGTCAGAAATGGTGAACTTATTTTTTTCAAAATATTTTTACAAGTAGTTAGTAAAAATAATAACAGAAACTTCAAGGTTTTTATTTGTTCTTAAGTAAGGAAAGCAAGTTTCTTACTAGGAGTTAAACAAAACAATATATCTTCTTTCACATGTACCAGCCAGCCAGACCCTACTTTCTGATGTTCCTCACTCTATTTCATCATCCATCTCAAAGCCACACTTTTTCCAAAACATGGGGTTATCTTTTCCTTGTCTCCTATTATGATTTATGGCTCAGATATATTTCAAAGCACTCAACATTGTGCTTGACACATACTAGGCTCTCACTATGCACTTATTGACCAGCTAATCAGAATTTTGTAGATAATATATTTGCTTCATACCTGGCATCTATCCTGCCTTTTTCTTCCCCAATATTCCTGTCCTTTTTGAGCCCATCATCACTTCTAAACTGAGCTACTCCAAAAGCAGCCACAAGTATATTTTTACTAGTAAATATTTATTGATTTCCTATGGTATGTCCTATCCTTTGAGAAGTGACTTTACATAGATTATCTCATTAATTTTCTGCTTGGTAGGTATTAATAGCTCTAAAGTAAAAAAAAAAAAAAAAAATGCAGTAAGTCCTCTCTGAGGACATTACTTTGCCTTTGTATTCATGAGCCTACAGAACAATATTTTATTCTATATCTCCAGTCTTAGTCCTTGTCTTTTGTGAAACATATTTTAAAACAGTGCTGTGGCTGAAATAAGTGCTTATGATTCTTCAAATATATTTTAGTAGAACATTTGCTCCAAAAAATTGGTTTTCATTTAAAAATTAGGGGAGACAACTATATGACTTCATTTTATAACATATGAATGTTATTACTATACTGGAGGCCTGGTACATGGATTCATGAAGCCGTGGGGTCCCTAGGCCTGGCCTGTGCCCTCTCACAATCCGGGAACCCTCAGGGGATGTCAGACGGCCAGTTTCGGCCCTGTCTCTATAGGCCAGGCTGAGGGACCCCCACTGGTACATGAATCCGTGCACTGGGCTGGTTTTGGCCCAATCCCTGCAGGCCAGGCCAAGGGACCCCACTGGTACATGAATCCATGCACTGGGCCTCTAGTATGCATATAAGATCTTTGTTTAATCTCTTCTCGCCCTCCCCCATCTCCTCTTCCCTCTGAGATTTATCAGTCTGTTCCATGTTTCCATGACTGTGCATTGAACGTCTGCCTCCTTCTGGTCAGTGGACATCATAGCTACTGGTCAAACAGTCAAATAGTCGCTTAGGCTTTTATATATATACACTAGAGGCCTGGTACATGAAATTCATGCACTTGGTGGGGGGTCTCTCAGCCCAGCTTGTACCTTCTTGCAGTCTGGGATCCCACGGGAGATGTCCAGAAGCCAGCAGTCAGACATCCTTAGCACTGCCACAGAGGCGGGAGAGGCTCCTGCCACTGCTGCTGCACTCACCAGCTGTGAGCTCGGCTTCTGGCTGAGCAGTGCTCCCCCTGTGGGAGCTCACTGACCACCAGGGAGCAGCTCCTGCATTGAGTGTCTGCCCCTGGTGGTCAGTGCATATCATAGCAACTGGTCATTCTGCTGTTCGGTTGATTTGCGTATTAGCCTTTTATGCCTGCAGAATCGGCCGAAACTGGCTCTCCAACATCCCCCAAGGGGCCCTGGATTGTGACAAGGTACAAGCCAGGCCGAGGGACCCACCAGTGCACAATCAGGGCAGGGGAGGATCGCAGGAGGTTGGCCAGCTGGGGAAGGACCACAGGAGAGCTCCAGGGTATGCCCAGCTGTCTCGCTCAGTCCCAATCAGCTGGACCCCAGCAGCAAGCTAACCTACTAGTTGTAGCGTCTGCCCCCTGGTGGTCAGTGTACGTCATAGTGACTGATCTACCGGTCAACTGCCTGCCCCTTGGTGGTCAGTCCACATCATAGCAACTGGCCAACCAGTCAAATGTCTGCCCACAGGTGGTCAGTGCACATCATAGCACACAGTTGAGCAGCCTTAGCATATCATTAGCATATTATATTTTATTGGTTGAATGGATGACTGGATAACCAGACACTTAGCATATTAGGTTTTTATTATATAGTATGTATAAAATACATATTTATATATTATTAAATAATGAAAACTTATCTGTATTTTTGAGCTAAATAAAAGACATCAAATAAATTTCCAGCTTCAGTTGTCATTTCCTATGTAGATGAATAATTGTTCACAAGATACTGCTGTTAGGTGGATCAAGTTATGTGTTCCAGCTGCAGAATGTGTTGTGTCCCAGTTCTCACTTGAGATCTGTGCAATTGCATCTAATTTACATAGCCATATCTGCAATATGCAACATGTAGAATAATTTCTCATTCATAAGTGTCTCATAAATATAAGCTAAATGAATGAACATAGAAATGGAAATGATGATTTCATTAATATTGGTCTCCCTTACTAGACTATAAGATTCTTGAGGGTAGGAGTTGAGTTTTATGTAATGTTTGCTATTGGACCTTGCCATGTCAGACACCATATATGTGAAAGAAAAAATATACACATGCACACCCTCAGAGAGAAACACCCCAGTCTTTATCTCCTACCCTGTTCATTTGTGCCTTTAGAACTATTTCCCTGAGAATATTGGTTGAAATTCTGCAAGTTACCTTACTCTACATATATATGGTTTGTCTTTCCATTATCACCATCCAAATAGGAAGCCCATTGTATCTTCATTTTGATGCCACAGTGCCCTGCAGAAGAGATTTCTCGTGATGTTGACTGATCTAACAACAAAAGAAGTCCACTGCCAGATTGAATTCTTTCAGAATTTTTACATATTTGACATTCAATAAAATGATGATATACATTAAATCTTAATGATATATATGTTTTCAACCTCCTCACAAGAGACATGTAATAGAAAGAAATCTGTCATTAGAATCAGAAAACTTTGGTGTAGGTCCTGGATCTGCTATCATAAGCTGTGCATGTGCCCATGTCTGAATCCCTTAAATTCTCTCATTCAGTTTTTACTTTTGCAGAATATATTTGGCCTACCAATATCTCTGGGTTGTTGCAAAGAACAAATGAGAGAATGTGTGGTAAGATGCTTTGTAAACTATAAGCACAGTAAATGTATGTTGTCCTGTGATTTGTGGTTCCTGGCCAGGTGAGAGTTCAACCAGTTGTTCTGACAGGTTCGAGAAGCTGAGCTTCAAACCAAAGATATAAAGCTAAAATGGCTCATTTAGACATTTTTGCATTTAGTCTAACTACTGCCATATTGGCCGATGTAACAATGGGAGCAAAATCTCCCTTTGTCATCAATTCCATATAGAAGACTGAAGCATTCTCCAAAGGGGCTCTCCTATTCCTCTCTGGCTACACCTCCCCGCTGCCTTACCAGACTAGTTAACACAGATTCACGCTCACAATGAATCGATCACATCCCCATCTAATAGCTCCTTTTGCAGATTATTGATCTACATTTTGATGCTATTCTGTCTGTGGTCATAATTTCTACTATGACTGAAGATATGCTAACAAAGTGTTTGAACACTTTAAAGATACATTTTAAAACAAAAAAGTTACTATGTGGTGAAGGCAAACATTTCATGGTGCTTATTGCTTAATTCGTGAGTAATGCATATATACTGGAAAATCTTAACTGTCTGGAAATTAGGAACATAAAATATATATATAAATAAGTAAGGCTCCACTTATAAAAATAGCTTTGAGGTTGTTGGTGTTATTATCCCATAATTGATTTCTATGGCTCAGTGTCAAATATAGAGTGTGTGTGTGTGTGTGTATTATATGATAACCATGATCACTTACAGAAAACTCTTTCAAAACTTATTATTTACAAATTCACTTTTATAAAGCATTTTCCCTTAAACATGTAAATTTGGAGAAGGCAACATGATACAAAAAGGAGTCAACTTTTAAATCCACAGGAGCATATATGATTTGTACCTTTAAAAATGACATTTAAATTTACATCACAAAAATAGATTAACTTTCTTGAGATGTATCAATAAAATACTTAAGCTACTACATGCCTTTTGACAAGCAGTTTGAACTGAGGTAGCAGCAGACATTAAAATATTTCAGACAATATTGTGTTTCTCAGATATCAACCATTAATGGGTGTTTGAATATTTTACATATGCTATTTTAACTATTTTAAAGTGGACAGTAAAATTCAATTTAGAACATTAAAACTATCTTTCCCTACTAAATAAACCATAGGTGTCCCCTACACTTCTGACACTAATGTAATTATTATTAGCTTGCAATGCTTATCTGAGACAGTTATGTAGATAAAGTAAGCCTTAAGTAACATTAAGTCGGCCAATTTGACATTCTTCTCAGTAATGACCCTTACATGGCTGTTTTGCTGTAGAATCCGGGTATGATTAAGTAATAGCAGGCAGGTCCTTACTGACCTTAGATATTTACAAGTCACTTATCCTTACTTTATCTGAGCTCTTTAGGTCATAGATAATGAATATATATTAAGCCTTTTGAAAATTCTAAATAAAAAGTAGATATTAAATGATTATTTATAGAAACCTAAGTAACATTTCCCTGCCTGGTGAGCCACATTTTAGATACTCTACAATGAGAATGTTTCACAAAACTAAATTCTTTTATATAATCACAAATATGTAGATCTGTTTCATTCAGAGACATTTTCTTAAACTATCATTTGAAAATTGGCATCATGTTCAGTGTCAGAGTGTGTTGTTTTTTTCTTATTATCTAAGGAACATTTCTCACACTCACATTAGAAAGAATCTTAACATGTTACATTTAAAAAATCAGTTTACAGTTTAACTCCTTATTATTATTTATATATAAAATGAAGATATTAATAATTTGTTCCTGATAATCTTATAATATTCTTATTAATAAAGTTTTAAAGATAAAGGTTCATATGAAAAATCTTTGAAAAAAAATTTTCTACTTTAAATTAGAGGATTAGATTTCCATTGTACAACTTGAAGCAATTACCAGGTACTGGATTAGCAATTTAAAAAAAAGTTTCACTTTAATGAATATTGTTAGTGAATTCTCCCTTTTAATAGTAAATCTTGAGGTTGGAATTTAATTTCCCTGCCTAGTGAGCCATATTTTAGATACAGAGGTTTCAGTCCTCCTATAAGGTATATGGTTGAGGTGAAGAGAAGTTATCACATGGAATCCCAGAAAAGAAATTAGATTAAGCTCTGAAAATCATTTCCAGATAAGGAGACAACTTTCTGAAAAATTTTTTATTTGGAACAAAATAGAAGCAAATTTCTATGAGAACTCAGGTATCCATACCTAAATAAATTTTCTGGGTGTCCACTGGTCTGATGCGTAACAATATTTGCTCTGTATTAGTCACCTTGTATTCTAATAATTCTGCATAAAAGCAGTTCTAAAACTCAGTGGCTTACAACACAAATATTTGTTCTTTGAACACAGATCTGTGAAATGGGTGTATTGCTTTTCAGGCGACAGATAAGGCTCCGATTGCTTTGCATATCTTTCATTTCAATACCAAAGCGTATGAGGCAGTTGCTATTTAGAATGTTTTTAGTTTTCATGGTGGAAAGCAGGATAGAGAGAGTGTAAGCCAAACCAGGAAAGTCCATACAAACACATTTAAATCCAGCTCACTTTCCATTGGACAAAGCAAGGCATGTGGCTGAGCCCAAACTCAACAAGGATGGGAATTATAACTGCAGCAAAGGTGAAGGCAAAGAGTCCTAAATGAATGACATAGTCCCCCATAGCCTAAAGGTGAAAGACTACCTGTATGCTTCTTATGAGAAAGAAAAAGTCAAAATACTTGTGGTAAGCCTTTTAGGATGTCAGAGGCAACATAAGTTATATTTGATGATATGACTTGAAAACAATTACAGAATAATATGAAACTTCTATCTTTCAGTGGGGCCATTGTTGGGAGACAATTCTACATGGGTCTTTTGCATTTCTTTATATCACACAACAGGGCACTGACTGCCCTTTGTCCGGGATTATCTTTTAAACATTTTTGTATAGCAGAGTTGGAAGATAGAGATAATGTCTCCCCCTTTTATATATCTTCTAGTAATTGACAATATACCTCTTGTTATATGCTTTTCAGAATTAAATGTATATTTAGAGTTACATATTATGTTGTTTAAATGGTTAAGTCTTATAGAATTTTTGTCTGCTTGATCTAGCAATTACTAAGAGAGGTATGCTAAAATTATCCACTCTAATGGTACATTTGTCTATGTTTCCTTATTATTACATCTCTATTGGTGCTATGACTTTTAAGGCTATGTCACTATGTAAATAAAAGTTTAGAATTTTAATATCTTCCTGTTGAAATAAATGTTCTTTATATTTAGTGACTTTCTTATCTATAACAGTGCTCTTTATTTTGTTCTTTTTTTTTCTTATTTTTCTTGATAATACTGCACCTGAGTTTCTGCAGCATCCACTCACAAGTTTACTGATCTGGTTCTAAGTTTCCTGTGTGGTAAAGTGGTATAAACAAATACTGCAGATGGCTCACAGAACATCAGTCAGCTATTTATTTTCCAGCTGGGGTCATGACAGTGACATGCAATATGAAGCCTGGAGTTGTCATCATAGCTTCTTGACTCCCCAGATTCAGAAGTGGTAGAGCTTATAGATCCTTAGGGAGGTCAATTCAGAGACATTGTTCTGGCTGCCATTTCTGAATTCTGTAATTCATCACCTAACAGTTTCAAAGACCTCACTCCCTCTGATAAATTTCTCTCTTGGAAAACTATCTAGAGTAGATTCTACTTGTCACTGAAATTCACATAATATAGTAAACGGTAACACAACTCTAATGATGGGAATCTTGGCTTAATGCCTTATTGGTCTAGACAATATTATATTAACTTATTTCCAAGTAGAATACCAGTAATCTGCACACGCAAATTGCAAATGAGTTGCCTAAATTATCCCTTTTGATGCCCCTTCAGCAGCCCAAATGGCTGCTGCCATACCTCTATACTAGGAGAGTCAGGAATATAAGACCTTAGAGTGAATGACTGTTTCATGCACTGGAGAGTTTAAAGCTTGCTATAGCATGATAGGCTTTCATGTTAAGTTCTTGAATAAAGTCATGGTAGGAAGCAGGTTTCTATGGCTGCCTGGAAAGAAAATCAGAGCCAAATGTTCTGGGTTCAGAAATTACAGCATATGTCTAATTCTCAGAGTCTTTTGGTATCTTACATACTAATTGGAGTATTCACTGGGAAATAATTGGGGAGTGATATTAAGCATAATGATACAGGAAAGGATTTATTTGATTCAGATTTCCCTCAAACTGAAGTGTCACTTGCCAGCAGAATTAGCCCTTTCAGAATTAGTTCCTGGAAGGGCATTACCTCATGCTCACCTCCACTACCTTTCAGTGCCTATAGGCCTTTTACAAGAGTCACATTCCAGAGTCACACACCATGAAAAAAAGCAGGATTATGCTAATGTACAGAGGCAAAAACTCAAAATATGTCTATCCAAGTTAAATAAGTTCAATAATTATCGTGTTAAAATAACATCGTTATTGATTTGTGTGGGTGTAATTTCTAGAATGCAGGACCAAAAATGGTAGAACATGGTTTTGGATTTAATTTATTGACATGAATATATATTTCAGATCTTCATGCTGTCCAATAGAAATATAATTTGAATTGGGTATGTAATTTTTTTCTAGAAGCCACATAAAAGATAAAAATCAATGGATAAAATAAATTTTAATAATATATTTTGTTAATCTAACATATTTAAAATATTATCATTTATAAAGGCTATATAAAATACTAAGCTTACATTTTACTTTGTTTTTACCACATTTTCAAAATCCAGCATGATTTTACATTTAAAGAATACCTCAATTCAGATGCTAAGCTTTCATAAAAAATATTTGATTTGTTTAAATTTATAAAACTTGGCAGTTGACAAAGCATATTCACATATCCAAGATTTTTAAACATAATTAAAAGTTTTGAATAACAGAATCAAATATAATTTTCTATTCATATTTATATCAACTTTAGCAAAATTGGTTCATCATTAGTATAAGAATTGTTTTTACTTTGAAGCAAGAGCATATGATTTTAAAATCATGTCTATCCAAGTTAGATAAATTCAATAATTATTGTGCTAAAATAACACAAATAAAATTATTATTGGTTTGAACAATGAAAAATTTCAATTTCAACATAAATTTGCATACCTCTCTAACTAAGACACAAATAAGCTCTTCATTTCCTTGGAGCCTTAAATGTTCAGGAGCAGAATGCATCAGTGAAAAATATAAACAACACTGCCATTTTTCTTTGATTATTAAATATTTAGCAAACATTCCTTTTGTTCCAAGAAACATTGAATTGAAATGATAGTACAATAAATCTTAATAAATCTTCCATGACTCATCAAATGAGCATTGGTGAAGTGCACACGACTGTTAAATTAATCGTCATCTATTTCTTAATTTCATAAACCAATGGCAATTCACAGCATTCACATGCACATACACAGAAATGAGTAATTTTAACAATTGTATCTGTAACACCTTTTGTAAAGTTAGCTTCTGAAAACTGAGTACAGGTATTTTCAATATCCACATGAAGCAGAATGAAGTAATTAGGAAAACATCAGTTTATTGTTACAAAATTGCCATAAACCTAGGTTTTAACCAAACATAATTGGAGTACTAGCTAATGTGAAGCTATTTTTTTCATACATATGGAACTAAAATTCTTCTTTGAAATATGAAAATATTCAAATATATATGTATATATGAATATGTATGTGTGTGTGTGTGTGTATATATATATATATATATATATATATATATACTCATAAGTTTTACTTTTTTATGCAACTTGATTATTTTTATAAATTTGGAACTTTGAGACAAACTATAGCCAATGTACATATACATGTATTAGAGAGAGAGAAAGGGAGAGGAGAGAAAGGGAGAGAAACCTCTATCAGTTGCCTCCTATACATGCCCTAATGGGAATCGAACCCACAACCTAGGCATGTGCTACCCTTAGGAGAATCAAACCTGTGACCATTAGGTGTATAGGATGATGCTTCAACCAAGTGAGCCACATCAACCAGGTCAAAACATAACAAAAATATTAAGCAGTATCTTTTATACCACATTATTTTTAAGTTAAATAAAAACATACAATTTTCTAATTTTGATTCAACTGATTTTTAATATTTTTATAATTATTTGATAATACAGGTAGTCTTTTTTTCTAAGTTTCTAATATCTCCAAAAGTTTTAGAAGTTATATTAAAATTTCTTATGATGTACCTAAATTTTTTAGAGCAGCTATGCAAACCATTTTATAGCTGAGTAAATTTTCTAGTTCATATTCTCTTAAAAGCTTTTTAAACATTTTTTGTTGGATATTTAATACTGATTTCAGGTAAATAATTGTATTGATTATTTTAGAGTGTTGAGAAGAATCCTATTCATTAAATGAACTATTCATTTTCTAAATATATTTCTTAATATTGCTTATATTTTTTTTTTTCAAGACAAACAACTTTCTCATTTTGGTCTACCACATCAAATTGTAATTGCCACTTATAGTGAAATTTGCAACATATTTTCTTCCAGTACATTTTTTCCCTGTTATTCTGTTCATGGTACTAGTTTATGCATTTCCACTTAATTCTGCATTAATAACATGTCTATATTTTAAATTAATAAATTTGCCCATAGAAATTATTTTTAAATAAATAATTATGTAGGATGTCCCCAAAAATGTAAACACACTGTAACAGCTGATATTTCACTTAATTTTCACTCCTTTTCAAGTTTAACTGACTTAAACAAACTAAGTTTTGAACAAAGACAATTTATTCTAAAGTGTCACTAGAGTTTTTTTTATGGGGATACATAAAAGACAAAGTTTTTTTTTATACAAAACCAACAACAGTCAATGAATTGAGAGTGCACAAATACCGAATGAAATAACTCTTGATGTTTGCCATTTCATTGCTTTGCTTCATCAGCAGTGCCTGGATAAGAATGGTCATCAGTTTGAAAACAGACATTGACAAAAAATTTATTTGTTTCTGTAGATTCTTTTAAATTTTGAAAATGAACTGTATGTTAATAAACACTGATTTTATAATCATTCAAAGTGTGTTTATACTTTTGGGACACCCTATATAATAACTAAAATAATAATATGTTTCTATTTATTTAAATACTATAAATAAATCATTTATTCCACAACTATGAATTACCTGCATATTACTTGTCTGCAAAAAAATATTCAAATAAACACATACAACGTTACATCAATGGGTAGAAAGAAATCATTCAACTAAATCAGTTGACACTAACTTTATCAGTGATGGGTTTCTGCATAATACTAGAACTAAATACCAAAACTGTATATTACTGCATAACCATATCTTCCATAGTACAACAGTTAAAGTAAAATATAATGCTCCCTAAATGATAAAGTTATTTTTACACATAAAAGAGTTTAGTCTTTTTTGAAACTTAATTTAGACATTCAATTCTCTGTAATACTAGCAATATTTCCAGTGCTAAGCGGCTACAGTATTAGACAGTAAGTGCAGTTTTAGATTATAGCTGGTTGAGAGGCTCACTTGTTTTCTCATTTATTTGACTAAAATCTGGATTCAATGGTGATCGATGGCAATGAACTTGAAAGAGACAAAGGAATCCAAACTTTTTAAGATAAGGGGATGCTATTCAATTTATTTCTTCAGTGTGTTATAATTTCCAAGTACAGTTGTTTTACATCCTTTGGTAAATTTATTCCTATGGTATTTTATTTTTATTTTTGATACAATTATAAATGGGTCTGTTTTCTTAGTTTCCCTGTCTGATAGTTCATTATTGGTGTGTAAAAATGAAACCAATTTCATAGAACTGGAACAAATATTCCAAAATTTATATGGAACTACAAAAGACTCTGACTAGCCACAGCAATCTTGAGAAATAAGAATAGAATTGGAAGAAGCATGTTATCTGATATCAAACTATACTACAAGGTCATAGTAATCAAAACAGAATGGTACTGACATATAGATAAAGCAAACAGAATAGGGAGCTCAGAAAGTAAAACTAACCCTTTATGGTCAAATTAATGTTTGACAAAGGAGGCAAGACATACAATGGGGTAAAGACAGTCTATTAAATAAATTGTGTTGAGAAAATTGGACAGATATGTGCAAAAAATGAAACTAGACCACCTTCTTACACCATACATAAGAATAATATCAGAATGGAATAAAAACTTAAATGTTCAACTCAAACCCATAAAAAGCCTAGAAGAAAACATAGGCAGTAAATTCTGTGACATTTCTCACGGCAATATATTCTTCTGACATATCTCCTCAGGCAAGGAAAACCTAAACCAAAGGGATTACATCAAACTAAACAGTTTTGTACAGCAAAGAAAACCATCAGCAAAATGAAATGATAACCCTCTGAATGGGAGAATATGTTCACTAATGATACATCTGATAAGGGGTTAATAACTAAAATTTATAAATAACTTATAAAACTCAACACCAACAAATCCAAATAATCCATTTTTAAAATGGGCAAAGGACTTAAATAGACACTTCTCCAAAGAGGACATACAGATGGACAATAGACTTATGGAAAGATGTTCAATGTCACTAATCATCAGAGAAATGCAAATGAAAACCTTAATGAGATAATCACCTCACACCTGTCAGAATAAATAAAAAAACAAATGTTGGCAAGATGTGGAGAAAAGGGAAATCTCATGCACTGTTGGTGAGAATGCAAATTGATATAGTGACTATGGAAAGCAGTATGGAGTTTCCTCAAAAAATTAAAAATGGAAATGCCTATGACACAGCGAACCCCCTTCTGGAACTATATCTGAAAAATCCCGAAACACTAATTCAAAAGAATACATGCAACCCAATGTTCATTGCAGTGTTATTTATAACTAGAGGCCCAGTGCACGAAATTCGTGCGCAGGGGGTTGTGTCCCTCAGCCCAGCCTGCACCCTCTCCAATCTGGAACATCCCTCTCACAATCCAGGACTGCTGGCTCTCAACTGCTCGCCTGCCTGCCTTCTTGATTGCCCCTAACCGCTTCTGCCTGCCAGCCTGATCACCCCCTAACCACCCCCTGACAGCCTGATTGATGCCTAACTGCTTCCCTACCAGCCTAATTGCCCCTAACTGCCCTCCCCTACAGGCCTGGTCACCCCTAACTGCCCTCCCCTGCAGGCCTGGTCACCCTTAACTGCCCTCCCCTGCAGGCATGTTCCCCCCCAACTGCTCTCCCCTGCCAGCCTGAGTCCCACTCAACTGCCCTTCCCTGCAGGCCTGGTCACACCCAACATCCCTCCTCTGCCGGCCTGGTCACCCCTAACTGCCCTCTCCTGCAGGCTTGATTGCCCCTAACTGCCCTCCCTTGCAGGCCTGGTCCCTCCTAACTGCCCTCCCTGCTGGCCATCTTGTGGGGGCCATCTTGTGTCCACATGGGGGCAGCTATCTTGTGTGTTGAAGTGATGGTCAAGTTGCATATTACTGTTTTATTAGATAGGATAGAGGCCTGGTGCACTGGTGGGTTGCCGGCTGGTTTACCCTGAAGTGTGTCCTGGATCAGGGTGGGGGTTCCCTTGGGGTCTGGGGTGGCCTGAGAGAGGGGCCTGTGGTGGTTTGCAGGCCAGCCACACCCCCATTTGACCCAAGCGGAGGCCCTGGTTTCTGGGATTTATTTATCTTCTATCATTGAAACTTTGTAGCCTTGAGTGGAGGCCAAGGCAGGCCAGGGTGGGTGGAAAGCTTGGCTCCCTCCGTCTCCAGGGAAACCCATACCTCCTGCTTTCTCTGTGGCTGCTTCCATTTTTGTTGGGATTTATTTATCTTCTATAATTGAAACTTTGTAGCCTTGAGTGGAGTCCAGGGCTGGCCAGGGCATGCGGGAAGCTTGGCTTCCTCCATTGCTAGGGAAACCCAAGCCGCCTCTTGCTCGCTTCATGGCCGCAGCCATCTTGGTTGGGTTAATTTGCATACTCACTCCTGATTGGCTGGTGGGCGTGGCTTGTGGGTGTAGCGGAGGTATGGTCAATTTGCATATTACTTTTTTATTAGATAGAATAGCCAAGATTTGGAAGCAGTCCACGTGTTTATCAGTAGAGGAGTGCATAAAAAATCAGTGGTACACAATGGAATGCTACTCTACTGGACCATAAAATAAGAAGGGAAGTTTACCTTTTGCAACATCATGGGTGGGCCTGGAGAGTATTATGCTAAATGAAATAAGACAGTCAGGAGGTTGGGCAAAAAAGGTGAAGTGATTAAGCAAAGGAAAAGAACCTCACAGACACAAATAATAGTATGTGACTGCCAGGGAGAAAAGGGGTTAGGAGGAGGTGGAAGAGGGCAAAGGGGGAGTAACTGGTGGTGAAAGGAGAATTGAATTGGGGTGGTGAACACATGATATAATATACATATGAGATTGTACACCTGAAACCTATATAATTTTATTAACCAACATCACTCCAATAAAACAAATTATTAATATATATATTCTTGACTACCCCAAAGGATCATGCAAGAACATGGAAGAATAAGTGTGCCCCAGAGAAGGGAAAATATCAATATCTCCTGGCATATTATACATTTGCTCTTTGGTAATATAAATTTCTAAGGAACCAAAAAACCACTGTGGGACCACATCAGAGTCAGACCTTGTGATCAATGGAGTTTGTGTTAGTCTGTCTCATAGTGCACTCAGTGTTTTCCTGTGGATTTATCCCATGGTTATTTGTATAGGTCCTATGCTGTTCAGTTGTAATAGGTATAGTCAACAGCAGGCAGAACCTCCATTGCCTGTCCAGAATAGCATCCTATCTAATAAAATGGTAATATGCAAATTAACCATCACTCTGTCACAAAGATGGTGGTGCCCATAGACACAAGATGGTGGTGCCCAGTCCTCTCAGCCCTGCCGGAGTCTTCCAGTCCTGGGGGGGTGGGGGAGGGCGGCTGCTGAGAGTGGGCAGTGTAAGTGGCCTGGCAGAATGCTTGCTTCATCGTTGCCAAAACCGGTTTGGCTCAGTGGGTAGAGCGTCGGCCTGCGGACTCAAGGGTCCCAGGTTTGATTCCGGTCAAGGGCATGTACCTTGGTTGCGGGCACATCTCCAGTAGGGGATGTGCAAGAGGCAGCTGATCGATGTTTCTCTCTCATCGATGTTTCTAACTATCCCTCTCTCTTCCTCTCTGTAAAAAATCAATAAAATATATTTAAAAAAAAAAAAAAAAGAATGCTTGCTTCATCGCTGCGCACGGCTCGGGCCAGCCCCCTGGAGACGGAGCTGACACAGACAGGGACAGGGTGACTGGCCCGCAACCTTGGCAGCAGAGCAGGCCCAGAGAGGAGATGGGCAGGCCCACCTCCCTCAGAAGCAGAGCTGGTCGCTCCTGCCTCCCGCCTCCCACAGAATCAGCCCGGCTCCCTCCCACCTCCCATGGAAGCAGTGCAGCTCCCAGCGGCAGGCTGCAGTTTCCGCCAGCTCCCGTGGAAGCGGTGGGTGGCCTACTGAGTGCGATATCGCGCTACGGGCTACTAGTTTTATAATAAGAAGAGGTAAGTAAAAGCCTATGAAAATCTCCCTCCATACAAAAATTGTAAACAAAAATAGTACTCTAACCTTGAAAGAACAGCAGACATTAATGCCACCATCGGAGATCTGAAAGACAAAGAAGAAGTATTTGATATTGCATTCTCAAATAGCTCAGCCATTTGATCTGTGTGGTAGACAGTTGGGCCTAGAGAATGACAATGGTTTTCTTAAACATGTGGTAACTTCAAATGCAGCCTCCATTTCAGATGTAGTATGAAGAAATGCAATAGAGGCCTTGGCATCTGGAATGCTTATACTGCTACACCAAATACATTTTTATTTCTTCCAGTGAACAGAGAACAGCAATTTACTTTCACCCAAAAGAGCAAGTAAAACTTGTATATATCGAATTGCCATCACTGACTACCATACATCAACCAGAAACACCAATCTTACACTTAGAGCAGTGGTCGGCAAACTCATTAGTCAACAGAGCCAAATATCAACAGTACAACGATTGAAATTTCTTTTGAGAGCCAAATTTTTTAAACTTAAACTTCTTCTAATGCCACTTCTTCAAAATAGACTCACCCAGGCTGTGGTATTTCAAGGGGCCAAAGAGCCACATGTGGCTCGCAAGCCACAGTTTGCCGACCACGGACCTAGAGGATGACTTTTGGTTTCTCATACCTCATAAATTTTGACCTACAATTTTATTTTTGAGTAAATAAAATAAATCAATGGGCTGATACTTATGGCATTTGCTGAGATTATTGCATGGCACCCCATCATTAGCAGACAGGGACCTTACACAATGGCAGAACAGCCTATAAAGACTCATAGTCCCAGATGGGAGAAGATATAATATTGCCCTGTAGCATGGGGTACATGCTGTGAACCAGAAATGAGTATTTGGAGCTGTTTCTTGCTTGGCCAGAATACATTTAAGGTCTAAGAGTCGAGGTACTCTCCTCACTATAATTGCTAATAACCACCCTAGAAAGGTTTTGCTGCTCCTTTTGACTTTGAGTTCTGACAGTAGAGGGTTGGCTTTTGGTTCAGGGGAGGTGTTTTTCCACCAGAAGACCCAAAAGTCACTTTGTTGAATGAGAATTGAAACTGCCAATGAGCCATTCAGCTCTTTTTCCAACTGGGGAAACAATGGGGGGGAAAAAGTAATTTTGTGGCTGAGGTGTTTGAATCTAATCGTCCAAGGGAAAATGGGTTGTTTTTGCACATTTGACTAGAATACAGAATTTTCCTGTCAATATCTAGTGGTAAAATTTATATCCAATAGCCCAGATTCTTTAGAAATTAAGAGTTAGTTACTAACTAAAATGTCACAAATAACCTAAATCATTTCTGTAATTGGCATCTATATTTTTATATCACTACCAAATATATTTTTTAATTTATCTTTGTAGTTGAGAGTAATACAGATGTCCCCTTTTTTCCCAAATATATTTTTGCATTTTTTAAATAATGCTGTCATCTCTCCCATCCTCCTATTTTTATATGGCATTTTTATACTTCTTGGAACAATTAAATCAGGAGACTGATATGTTCATATATATTTAAAAAAATAGCATCTATCCATTATTTGGAAAATGGATTGTAGATAAGTTGTATATCATAATTTAGTAGCTTACTGTGGTGAAATTTTATTTCTGAGTTATAGACATGTTGTCTGGCTAAGGGTTGTGGATGTAGCATCCTCGCTCCAGCATATAGGCCAATGAGCAAGCCACTATCTGGAACAAATTGCTAGCTATTGACCCAGACAGTCTTAACGTTCAACTCTGCTTGACCAAACTTCAGATAGACTTATTTCTCACTTTGCATGTCTCATACAGGCACAAAGAGCCTTAAGTTATTTTTTCCATGGCAATAAGAAGCTTTCTAGAGAAGGTATGTCTTGAATGTTTTGAAGACAATGAGAGAAAATAATTTTGAACTTAAAATACTGTTAAGATAAAATATGATTGAAATGTTAAACAAATAAAGACATTTTCAGTCATAAAGTAATGAGAGTGCTTGCTACCATATATATACATATACATATACATATACATATACATATACATATACATATATATGTGTATAATATATATATATACACATATATATATATATATAAATTTATATATATATAAATTTATATATATATAAATATTCTGGAAGATTCTCTTTTGCTAGAAAAAGAAATAGGAAGAATGGAAATAGAAATATGAGAAATAAAATGATGTGACAGAAAAAAGAGAGGCACAGTGTTCCCTGGATAAAAACAAATATGTGTAAATATATATTTTAAATTGTTCTGGAAACTTAGAAAAATTTATTTTACCAAAGTTTTAGTGATGTAAGGATTATAGTATCTTCTAAATAAGCCTACATATAATACTGGTTCTGAATTTGATATGCTTACCCAAGCATAACATGTTCAGAAATAACCTAAAATGTTTAAAGTGGAAAATATTCTTATACTTCTAAAGCACAGAGAAGTTACAAATTATAAAATGATAGTGTACATAACAAAACCAAAAGGTGAAAAAATGAGAAAAGATTGTGAAAAAAGTATTCATTTCATACAACATATATATCTATATACTAGAGGCCCGGTGCATGAAATTCTTGCATGGGGTATGAGGGGGTCCCCTCAGCCCAGCCTGCACCCTCTCCAATCAGGGACACCTTGGGGGATGTCCGACTGCCTGATCACTCCTAACTGCTCCCCTGATGCCTTGATCGCCCCCAATGGCCCTCCCCTGCCAGCCTGGTTGCCCCCAACTGCCCTCCGCTGCAGACAGTCACCCCCAACTGCCCTCCCCAGCTGGTCTGATCTCGTCCCCAATAACCCTCCCCTGCAGGTCTGATCGCCCCTAACTACCTCTGCCTCGGCCCCCACCACTATGGCTTTGTCCAGAGGAAGTCGAACATCCAGAAGATGGCTGGTCTAATTAGATGGCTGATCTAATTAGCATATTACCCTTTTATTAGTATAGATGATAATATTACTTATGTGTTTATTTAAGAATTTGGCTCTCATGCTGGAAGTACCACAATCTGCAGTGAGCAGTTGGAGACCCCGAAGAGCTGGGAGTGTGAATTCAGTCTGAGCTTGAAGGCTTGAGAATCAAGAGAGCTGGTGGTGCATGCAGTTCCAGTCCTGGGGCAGAGAAGAATAATGTCCCAGCTCAAACAAGCAGAGGGAGAGTGAATTTTCCCTTTCTGCAATCTTTTGTTCTATTCAGCCCCTCAAAAGGTTGAAGAATGCCCACCCACACTGAACAGGACAATCTGCTTTTCTCAATTGGCTGATATAAATGTTAATCTTATCCAGAAGCACCCAGAGATCATGTCTAATCAAATATCTGGGCAGCCAATAGCACGGCCAAGGTGACACATAAACATGAGAGTTGAAAATAAAAAATGTCCCAAGGACATTATTTCATACTAGAGGCCTGGTGCATGAACATTCATGCACTGGAGGGGGAATTCCTCAGTCCAGCCTTCCCCCTCTCACAGTCCAGGAGCTTCAGGGGCAGGAAGTGACCTGGAGATCAGAGGTGATGCCCATCACACCTCTGCTGCTGCCACTGCCGGCAGTGCAAGCCTCAGCCAGCCCTGGTTACCTGAGCCTTTGGCAGCCCTGGGCAGCTGGGCAGCCACTATCCTAGGTTTGCCTGTGCCTCGTGCAGGCCCTGGGTGGCTGGGGGGCTGAGGGGACTGGGGGACTCCAGAAGCAGGCGCACAGAGCTGCTAGACCCGCCTAGGGGTGGGCCCAGCCTTGCCACACGCCTGCCGCCCCAGCAGGGCTGAGGGGACTGGGTGCCGCCATCTTGTGGCTATGTGCGCTGCCATCTTTGAGGGTGGGGAAGTCAATTAGCATATTCCCTCTTTATTAGATAGGATATTCTTACTCTATGTTTCTAATAAGGAATTTTATTTTATACTTAGGTTCTTCTTGTCCAGAGTTTATTTTGAATAAATACAAAAATAATGTTGCCCATGTCCTAGTGTTTGAATGTATTATGCACAGTACATTTTCTAATAAGTTTTAAAAGTTTTATTTTCTCTTTTATACTCTTTTTTCTAGAGGAGACCAAAGTAAAAACGCATTTGAAGTGATTGGCAAAATACCTTCATGTATTATCAAGCCTTGCCAATTGTAAAAGCTTCCATATGAGAATCATCTCTTCAGGTGAGAGGTGGAAAAAAATGGGTGGGGTATAACCAAAACACCTAAAACAAAGAGGTGGCTAAAAAAAACCAATATTACACAGCAGAACCTCTTAAAATGTTCAAAATTCTAGCTTTTTTTTACTTAAGAAATTGGGATTGAGTCAAGTCGCAAATCAGTCTTTCTGTATTAAAAGAAGACAAAAGGGAGAGTCTAATGAGCTTACACTCATGGCCACAGAGATAATGAGAGCAAGAGACCTTGGTCTGGAAGCTGCAACTTCCTTTGTTTCACTCTGAGTACCCTCAAATAGTTATTAGTTGTTCCTCCAGTAACCTGTCAAACAATGAGGGACTAGAACTGTAAAAGGTGCATTGCCACAGAAAGCTGAGCCAGTGAAAGGTGGGATAATGAGATTGACATTGCTGACACTGGAAATCTGGTGATAGAAAGATGAGCTTACAATCAAATTATTCTCATATTCACTTAAAACCAAATAAGTAAAGAGGTCACCTGTAAAGTGTTTTCCCCACGAGTAATGCTGTGGAGATGATTATAATAAGCACATGTTTAAATCAGAAAGGAATCCAGTGGAAGTTGCTAGACTACAGGTTGTTTAAAACTAGGCAAGAGTCTCCTAAATGAATGACTCATCCATAATAATGACACTAAATCATTACTGAGTTTCCGTTTATATCTATTTTGCTTTTTCCAATCTGTTGTAGTGCAATTGAAGTGGTGATTTTTGTGTTGTTATTCTAAAATGTTGTTTTAAGTACATAATTTTACTCCATTTGTGCCAGGAAAATGCCCAAACACCTTCATTAGAAATAAAGCAAATCTGTTCAACAGTACTCTGAACAGCAGGCACTATATGCTTTATTGAACAGAAAAGCTTTAACAAACCTTATCTTGTACAATATTCATTCTGCCTCTGTCGGCTTATGTTCCCAAACTTCCTGAAAATGTGGGAGCAACAACAAAGTAGTGTTTAGCTACTCTACTCTCTTGGACAGGTGGTTGATTATATGGTTTGGCATCTTTTTTTGCAGGTGGTATACAAAATCATATATACCAGCTGCTCAGCCCACTGAGTAATACTTTGCTAAATGACACAGTCCCAGCCATACATAACAACATATAATGATGCTAGAGTGATATCTTCCCTAGATTCATTTAGCTCTAAAAAGAATTCTCTAAGAAAGACATTTTCTTGCCTTCATTTCTGCTTCACGCTGGGTAATGTTGGCAATAATTATTCATGGCACATGTGAGCAATTCGAAAAAATATTGTAAAAAAACAACAAGGCAGCTTTGCAGAGGTGTGCTATCTGCTTGATGACTTGGCATGCTGCCCCTGGTGCTTGGCACAGCACCCCGGCGGCTGGCACAAGGGATGTGATATATACTTGCCATTGGGCCTCTACTATGCTACTTGCTGTGCACGATCAATATGAACCAACTGCATAAACAACCGGATGAACCGTGTATCTGAGGGATAGCAAATAGCATTTGAATTATTTTACATAAATCTGAAAATGTAATCGTGGCTGACATTCCTATTAGTATTATATCGGAGTGCGATGATCATAATTGAGTAACATTAAATTTAGTTTATTGAACAGCAGTCCACTGCCCGCTTTGCTGTGACTATGATCTGTGTAATGAAACCAGCAGTACGAAAAATTCTCTCAGTTGTACACTTCCTGGACAGCAGCCAAAGTATTTATTGCTATTTGTGCAATTAATGGCTATATTGATTTCTTTTTTCCCCCTAGTAAATAGTAGATAAGTTGTGCTATGTTTTCTTAGCTCTTCAAGGTTTGTTTCAGCTGTAATTAATGTGACTATAAGAAGAATACTCAATTGTTCTTAGTAACGGGTTTTCATGTCTGCAGCATTTGTGGCTCGCACATTGCTTTCTGGTTTGAGATGATTAAATTGATAGTGGCTCTATTGCCAAAATAGTCCCATATGCTGAAGTATGATTTATTAATGTTCAAAAATCAGAAGGTAAAACTTCACTAGCCAAAAGGCTGTGGTGGTTAATCATCTGTTCTTCCAGCTAATTCCATAATCCTCACTGTGACAATCAATTCATCATGCTGAAATAGCAAATTCATATAAATCATATTTCCAAGTTCTACATGCAGTCAATAAAATATATTGCACATTTCCCATAAATTATGTGATATAATTTTAATTTATTTTTCAAATTAAAAACTTTAACTACCCTATGTACTTATCCATTGTGTCTGAAAGTAATCATCCTCATATTGACACATCTAGAAAATCACACCATCCACAGGAAAGAATGTTTGAAGTCTACTGACTTAGGCAGAATTCAGGGAAAAACTAAACGCTCCATCTCCTCAAAGATAACCAGATGTTCGAATAATATCTTCCCCTGTTTCATTCCCATTCTCTACAGGCTAGGATTCGAAGATCTTTCCTAGTATATTTTCCAACTTAAAGGAGGCAGGTAAAAGAAGGAAGATCGGAGTTGGCATCATTTTGTGTGATCTTGCTGTTGAAGCAGTTTCAATATTCTACATCCCAATGCATATGCTTTTTTCATTTTTATTTCTTGTATTCCTTTTTATTCTTTTCAACCTTCTTTAAAATCTATTTAGTGTCCAAAATAAAAACTAAAATATGGTAACATAGAGTTCCCAGCCATTTCAGTGGGTTATATGATTCACAGCCATGGTTTAATTCTCTAAGTAACAGAATTCTGGAGGAAGGAGGCTTTCTGCTTTTAGTTGGTAAAATCCTTAAGTTCTTATATATGAAGTTTGTAGAGTAAGTCCATCTAAATTTACTCTATTTAATACATTAAACTATACATTTAATACATTACACTATACATCAAACTATACATTTAATACATTAAACTACACATTTAATACATTAAAACTGTGTATTAAATTACACAGCATTTTAGAATGCTGAATTGTCTCTATAGGATGATCTGTCTAAACATACTGAGGGCTAGAAAAGTCAGCAGAAATAACATTACATTTAAGGAAAACAGTTCTGGATCCTGAGTTTATGCCCCTCCGTCTATGTCTTCTATGTGATATTTCTGATAAACTCTTTGTACCAATAGCACTTTGCTTCTCAATTTTACACCTCTTATTGTCCTTCTAAACACAGCTTATCCTTTACTTCAATGTTATGATGGCCCTTGAATCTCACATATAATTCTTCTTCTTGTGAGGAGCCTCTGTGACTCAGTTTCTGTCAAGTTCCTTCATGAAAAAAACAATGCAGCATCTATGATACATAACCTAATTTTGTTGGGGGAAACAAAGAGGGAGACATCATTTCACAGTCATATGTCTACCATTGAGAGTGCAATGAACATTTCTGTGGTAGCACATTGATATTCAAAAAAATGTGCCTTTCCTAAAATACTTTTATAATTATTTATATACTAGAAGCCCAGTGCACAAATTCATGCATGGGTGGGATCCCTCAGCCTAGCCAGCGATCAGGGCTGATCAGGGGGCTGGCTGGCTGGGGGAGGGACCACGGGAGGTTGGATGGCCGGCTCCTTCCCCATCAGGGCCGATTAGGGGCAGGGGGGTGGCTGGCTGGCCACGCGAGGTTGGTCAGCTGTGGGAGGGTGGCTGTGGGAGCACATTGACCACCAGGGGGCAGCTCCTGCATTGAGCATCTGCCCCTTGGTGGTGAGTGCGTGTCATAGCAACTGGTCAACAGGTCATTCAGCGGTTCAGTCGGTCGGTTGCTTAGGCTTTTATATATATAGATGAGAAATACCTTTTTCTAGAGAAGAAATTTGTCTTAAAGATGGAATACCTTTAAGGCTCAAATGACTTTTTTGCAAGGGTAACGTTAGGTCAGTTAGTTTTTACCCTGCATATACTGGCGAAAAAAGCAAGTTCAGGCACAGGTTAACAAAACAGAGCAGTCATCATGTGCTTGGATCCACTGAGATATGGATGCCAACCTCTCTGATGAGCAGAAGGATGGAGACTCAGCCCGAGATGCAGCATAATCTGATTCATAGTGTCACTGACTGAACTAAAAAATAAATAAATAAAACAAAAGGCTATGGATACAAGATCCTTATCACATCTATAACACTGCATGTTTTAAGCTGCATTAGAGTTGGAGTGGAACCATGCCCCTTCATTCACGGATCCTTGCTCTCTCAGGTGGGTAAGGTTTTCATAAACATGGTTTCCTATGGATATGATTAGGAAATGCATGTCAGAACCTCTCTTTCTGAACTTCTCTCTCACTTGCTGAAAACATTTCAGTGGCTTTTGATGACATTTATTCTAAACTAAAAAGACCTGAGATTTCAATTATAGTGCAAAGGATGGGGAGGGAAATGGAGCAGCCTTGGAGCCAAGGTTCCATATTTTATCATAAACAATTTCATATTATTCTAAAATAGTTTGTAATAACCTAAGTCGCCTATCACAATCTCTTATTATTCTTATTAGCATAAGAAAATAAGTCAAAATTTTATAGTTTAAAAGATCAAGAAAAAAATAGTTTTAATATATTTATTTGATACAAAATAAGGCAGTAAAGAAGCTGCAGAGAAATAACAAAGTTACAAGACAAATTAACAAACACTGAAATATTGGCTGTAAATTCAATATAAATTAGCTAAAAAGGCAGAGATTGTGTGACTGGATAAAGAACCAAGACTCAACTATATGATGTTTGCAATATGCACACCATAGATTCAGAAGTACAAATAAGTTGAAACTGAGAGAATATATATAAAACTTACTGTTTCTCCCCTATTCCAGGCCTATATATATGAATATCCATAGAAGAGCTGGAGTGACTATAGTAATGAGATAAAATAAACTTTAAGACACGAAATATTACTAGAGACAAAGAGTGACATTTCATAAAGGTAAAAGGATAAAGCCAGGTGGAAGATACAAATGTTTATGCATTTAACAACTGAAATATTTAAAGCAAAAATTGACAGAATTGAAAGTGGAAACAAAAAATTCATCAATAATTCTTAGTGAGTTCAATTCCCCACTCTAAGTAATTTATAAAAACACCAGACAAAAATCATCAAGGATATAGAATAATGGGACATGATTATTCATTAAATTGGTAACTTATAAAGGTTTATATTTTTAAAAACATTTCACTTTAAGACTGCAGCATACAAATTATTTTTATTGTGTATGAAATATTGTCCTGGATGGACTTCATGGCTGGCCACAAAACAAGTCTGCATAAATTTTTAAAGACTGAAATAATACAAAATGCATTTTCTCACCAACAAGAATTAAACTAGAAACCCTCTACTAAAGATAGAACAAAGTAAAAGTCTATGCTTCAATTTCCTCCAAAAACCTGTATTTGTGAGTAAATTACCAATCAGTTTGCTCAAATTGGATGTTTATGGCACCTTAATGATGTATTGTAGGGAGAAGTTTAAAAGGTAGGTTGGTTAGAGGGAAAAATACATTTTTTTTTTATGTATAGCAATGTATGCATAGTAATGTGGGAAGACTTAATGCATAATTTTGAAATTTGAGGACTAAGGAATATTGGAACAATCTTCTGCACCCAGAATTATCCTTTGGGCATGCCTTGCCCCTTTGTAGTTCTCTGAATTCTGCAGAGAACATTGACTTATACAATAAGATTGATGATTAAAATAACTGTAAACAAGGAGAAAAGTTTGTCTCTGTAAATAGTGGTAGAAGTCCTATTGACTTTCATGCACACTGCATAAAGATTTTTTTCAAATATTCAATATACCTCAAAAACTACTTGTAAGGTTTTTAGTTGATGTTTTAAATAGATGACTATACTGAAACTGAAAATTAAAGAGTTGTTAAATATTGACTGTTTGCAAATATTTAAAAATAAAATATGTACATATGAGGGAAAAGTTCAGGCAGCAGCTTGTTTTACTGTGTTCTTACTTATCCCTGTAGCCATGGTGATTAATTACCCTTGGACAAACTCTGAAAACTAAATAACTGAAAATTTCCTGTTGTCACTCGGGGATAATGCCATTCTATACACTAAAGGGGTCCGTCAAAATGGACCAAGTTGTTAGCATGTTCAGAGTACATAAGAAGATTCAGGGTTGTATCTGATGCCTGGATAGGGGACTGTACCATGGCTGGTCACATGGCAGGTATGTGACCAACTCCCTTTAAGTACTTTGAACTCACAGACTAAGAGGTCTTTCTTGGAGAAGGTCAGCCCATACAAGGCCCTGCAGTTTGCTCGTAGAGAAACAGGTGCATCTGTGGAGGAAGAACAAGAAAGCCTGTGTTTGACCACTGCAACCTCTGTCCGTGCATCTTTTGCTGAATGTTCCTGGATTGCATCTTTTCTATGATAACTATGAATGAGTCTATAATACATAAAGTGAATATAACATTATGTTGAGCCATATGAGTCCTTCCAGTGAATCCCCAAGCTAGTGTGGCCATGGAACTACTGAGACAGCAAATCCATAATAATTTTAGGAATTAGTTTTATTATAATCAGAAAAAATATACTAAAAATATATTTGCACGTATGTGACCTACCTAGAGTAGTCAAATCCATAGACACAGAAAGTAGAATGGTCATTACCAGGGACTGGGGGGCAGGGGCAGTGTTCATGGGTAGTTGTTGTATAATGGGAACAGAGTTTCAGTTTTGCAAGATGGAAAAAGTTCTGTGAATGTATAGTGATGATGGTTGTACAACAATGTGAATGCAATTAAATGCCACTGATCTATACACTGAAAAATGGTCACAATGGAAAATTTTATCTTATGTGTCTGAATTTTAAAAAATACTTTATAATTAAAAAATAACAATGTTTTAATATCATAATGTTAAAGTTGGTTGAAGTCCATAATGTCTTTTCTTTCCTATATTTAATCATTTTTACCTCAATTTCAATGACTGACTAGCTAAGGTCCCATATGTTAACTTTGCTTGAACAAATTAAAACTATCCAAGAAGAAAATTTTCCCCAGTTCTTACTGTTTCTCCCCTATTCTAGGCCTACATCTTCTTATTGAGGATATTTTCTAACTGCCAATTAGTTCACATGTTCCTATGAAACCAGAGGAATCTGCTTAAAGTTCACATTCCTTTCTTGTTTAAATATCACCTTTGACAACTCAAAGCCAACTATAATATACTAGAGGCCCAGTGCATGAAATTCATGCAAGGGGGGGGGGCCCTCAGCCCAGCCAGCACCCTCTCCAATCCGGGACTCCTTGGGGGACAACCCTCTCACAATCCTGGACCGCTGGCTCCTAATCACTCACCTGCCTGCCTGCCTGGTTGCCCCTAAATGCCCCTCCCCCCCCGCTGGCCTGATCGCTCCTCACTGCCTCTGTGTGCCAGCCTGATCATTCCTAACTTCCCCCTGCTGCTGGCCAGGTAACCCCTAACTGCCCCCCCTGCCGGCCTGGCCACCCCCAACTGCCCACCCTGCCAGCCTAGTCACCCCTCACTGCCCCCCCTGCCAGCCTAATCACCCCCAACTGACCCCCCTGCTGGCCTGGTCACCCCCAACTGCTCCCCTGCTGGCCTGGTCACCCCACACAGCCTGCTTGTTCAGTCATCTGGTCATCCCTTGTTAACCCCCCTGCTTGTCTGATCATAGGCAGCCATCTTGTGAGGGTGTAAGGGTCAATTTGCATATTGTCTGTTTATTATATAGGATATTCAAGTAGCTACCTTTTCCCCTCTACAAAATATTATATTTCTGGTCTTAAACTTCCCACTCTAATCCTTCCTCTGAATCTCTGTAGAGAATTAATTTTTCCCCCTTTAATGATGTGAGTGAAGGTAATGTTTGACAGAGTATATTTATTGTTCAAGACCTGCTTCAGTTGTCACCTTCTCTGGGGAGCCTTCCCCACACCAGGTTTCTCCAGACCTACCCGTGATTTGCACACTATCTTGAAAAAGCACTTAACTTAGTCCTCTCCTCCTTTATAGTATTACTAGAGGCCCAATACACAAAATTTATGCAAGAGTAGGCCTTCCTTCCCCAGGCTGCCGGCACCGGCTTCCCTCTGGCACCCAGGACCCGGGCTTCCCTTGCAGCCCTGGCTTTGTCCAGAAGGTGGTCCAGAAGGATGTCTGGTCTAATTAGCATATTACACTGTTATTATTGTAGATAAGTGCTGCATAATCACCCCTTTTTTTCTTGCTCCTTGCAAAGGGAGAATTATACTTTTACACCAGGTTGATGTTAGTCTTGGCCATGTTATTTGGTGTAGCCAGTAAAATCTGAGTGGAATTGACATGTGTCCCTTCCAGGAAGAAAATTTAAACTCAGAAATATTTCACAGAGAGTTTACTTTTTTCCCTTTTCTTGAGCTCCATAACGGAAATGACATAGAGGAGAAACAAGCCCAAATGTGATGACAACCTTAGTTATTACAAACCACTGTGATTTGAGGGGCATTTGTTATAATCTAGATTATCCTTACTGATACAAGTGCTAATAATGTTTTGTTTTATTAATTTGCCTGCATAGCTTGCTCTTCCCACTAAACCATGAGTTTCAGGGTATCAGAAATTGCTATTTATCTTTGCTATTTCAATACCTAGCACTTTGTTCAGTTCATAGACACTCAAGACATTTTTGTATGAATGGATACATAGATGAAAGAGGAGATAAAGCTTTAAAGCTGCTCCATAATTACTGTTCTTCTCAATTATGTGGAGTTATTTTTCACGGCATCAGAAGTGTTGCTTACTCAGTATTCATATGTATGTGTTTTTGTGAACTGGTTTGTTGGGTTAATGATTTGGCCATTCCTTGAAGAGACAGTGATTTAACCTACTAGAGACCAAAGCTACTGATGTTGCCTGAATTTAGATTAGGTAAGTATTGTACCTTTCTAGTATGTTTCACCATTTTGTTTATGGAGTGTGAAATATATAGCCTTGTGCTGTTTCTGAACCCTTCATCCATGCATAGCCAACAATATACTCTACGCTCCATTTCTGCTAACCTTGGCAAATTAGTAGAAGTATTTGGGTAATCAGGCTGCTGAGTGTTTGTGTAGTTTATCACTTTTCATGAAAAGGGAAATCTGGTAAGGAGGATTAAACAGAAGAATAACTATCAGTGGCTTATATTAAGCATATTGCTGTAGTAAAATAAAATAAAAAGTGATACCAAGACTTCATTAAAACATTGTATTTCATGAATAAGGTGTAAGGTGATATGACAAAACCAAACCTATGCAGGTATTTGTTTGTTTTTTTCTTGTGAGAAGACAGGCATTTATTTTCCTTTGTCTTTTATATTTGAGAACACTAGTTCACCCTTAATTCCATATGACTAGCTATGTCTATTTTTTTTAACTGGGATTGCAGTCCTTGGAGAACAATGTTGACAGCTTTGAGCTGACAAAGAATCATTATAATCAGTGCTGAAGATATGAAATCACAAAGAGAGAGAATTCATGTTTACAGTAGCAGGGACCACACACTGTGATAGTTTGCATTAGAAACTCAGCAGGTGGAGTATACAAACTGCATCACAGTAGAGGATTTGAAGACCTTATGATATGAAAAGGTCATTTTTGTTCAAGTACCTGTCTACTGTGTTAAAATAAAAATAAAATATTTCTGTTAAATTCTGCAGAAGATAACAAATTATGTACACACAAACTCTGTTTTCATAGCGCTTGTGCAAAGTTATATTAATTATTTACCATAATGTCAACATCATTTTAGTGCTAGCTACAAAATTAGTTGATTAAAAGCATCCTGGATGACATCATCTATGTGCAGGGAAAAAATAATAAATTTTAAGTGGTAGATTTTAAACATAGGTAAGAAAGCAAAATCACTCAAGTGGTCTTCAGTTGTTAAGGGGTGGACTGCTATAGAGATAAAGGTGTGGCAAAGTATTAAAGAGAGGATTAATTTCTTCAAACACATGATATGTTTAAGTGATGGCAATTTACTGTAACTGCGTAGGTGTACTCAATGTAATGGCATCATTTCAATTCTATTCTTCATTAATGGCCTGGAGAAGGTGGTTGTGAAAGGAAAGGTAATTTAGTTGTCCCTAAATATATTGTCAAATAAATACATTTTCATTCTTAGAACA